>OZ020241.1:10372440-10691684 GCA_963971235.1 Cryptus armator | reverse complement strand
GAAGTTAATAAACTTCATTGAAACTGTTTATCTTCTCTTTTCTTCGATGTTCCGAGGCTTGCAGAATGATTGTCCTATTGATGATAACCAATTATTTGAAGTATCATTGGCATTAAGAGGAGCAAAAGAGCGATTGTTGATTTTTTTATATCTAAACAAACCGTGTTAAAAATCCCATGCGATTGCTTCGTAATGATGTTTTTCCCGCGAAAAAACCCCTTAAGTACGAATATAAAAAATTGCAGTTACCTTTTTTTTATTTTAAATAAATTTCACACGTTTGAAACATTATAACGAATAATGAATTGCATGGAATTAGCGATTCGATGTTTTTTTACGTATGAAAAAAAATAAAACTGCTTTTTTGCCTTAAACTTCCGAACCCAAACTTACCTTCTTAAAGAAGTTTAATTGATTTAATGGTCTTTCAGCATCGAACAACGCCAACAGGATAGCTTCAAAAGTGGACCCTAACTTTCCATTCCCTCTATCGGTCCCTTGTAAAATGCTAGTAGGACAATTGCTCCATTTTTGTTGGGACCAATTGTTTCAAAGCGTTAAACAACTGACCATTTACTCGTCAATCGGAGTCCAACAAAAGTAAATTCTACCTATCCATCTCCTCATTCATCCGGTTGTCCGACACTTATGATACCACTTACTGGACACCAACTCTTCCAGTTCTATATATATTTCAAGCATTCGACTATTTCCGTATTTACAAGATACTGAAAAGTGAATTCCAACTTCCCGCCGCTGCGCAATGCCGAATTCTTCCGAATTCAATTCCTCAGTAGAACCGAAAGAATTTATTCCAAATTCCAATAATCTTTTCATTTTTTCCTCCTTCGAAAATCTCTTACAATTTCCCAGCTGTCTGGTAATCTTTCCGGTCCAATTGTTTCAAACAAGTCTCAAAGTATATTTTCTTCGTCATCGCTGCTCGAAAGAGATTCCTGGCTAAGATGCGAATTGTGGAAGCAGCCGACGCATCCCAACGCCTGGACCTAACTCACAGCCCGTGGCTGACGATCCTAACCAAACCTTTGCGGCTCGTCCTCTCTTCGCTGCATCTTCTTCGCTCTACCAAAAAGATTCTATCTCCATCTCGTTCGCCGACATTCGCGCAAGCCTTGCCGAGCCTTGTGTCGCCGCCGAAGTTGATCCCCACGACGAACGATCAAGCGAAGCCGAATCTCCCACCATCGAGCTACGAACTTAGCCGAAGTTGAACGTAGCCAACCCCGAAGAGAAGCGACTCGAGCCGATCGTAGGTAGTATCAAGCTAGTGGTTTGACCGTGCGCTCTAGCGGCTGTTCCTCTGGTCATTGTGTATGTGTTCGTTCGCCTCGACGCTCTCCCGTCGTCGTCGTCGTCGCCGTCGTTGTCCCTCGCGCACCGCGCGCGCTCCTACCCGACGTCATTGCAGTGAAGTATGTGCTCGAGTGTGTTGTAGAAAATGGCTGCGCCCCTCACAGCTAACACAACCGGTCGTACGAACAGTTGTAAATATTACGGACTATTCCTTGGGATCGGTGTATTTATCGCTCGAACACTAACCGGTGAGTATAGATTAAAGAAAAATTCAGGTCGTCGTAAGTTTGCCTTTGGTGCGCGACGCGAGGAAAAACAACGTTGAAATAAAGATGGAGACACGGCCAAAGATCAACGCTGTGTGTGTGTGTTTTTCTTTTTTTTTTTCACCTAAGCTGATCGAATTTCGTTCTATGCGGAGACTTCCTCCGATACACAAGTGTTACGATTGCGTCGCAATAGGGATAGACGACTGCGCGTGGTGCCTCGAAATCTCTCGAGGCCGTTCAGGCCGTCAAACAACCTCAGGGAAATTCGACACTACCGAACGTGTTTCTGATCCGCAAGAGACTCGGAAATCCGAGTCTATAAACCTCTTTCTAAACGTCACAAATGCGATAAATGATGGGCAATAGAATTATGGAAATATATCCATTGGGTGCACGATTTGTTGTTCCGATCGGTCCACACGTCAAACTTGTCAAATTTCGGGTTATAGACGGTTCCGGGATATTTGAGGCTATGAACCATATTTTGTTGTTGCGATTGTTAATTATTTTGGGGCATTACGATTGTCCTAATTACTTCATGTGGTGCACCGTCTGTTTTGCCGATCGGTTCATACGCCAAACTCGTAAATTCCGGTTCAAAGAACCTTCAAATAAGGAATTATGATTTTTAATAGATTGTCACGATTGCGATGCTTTTTGGGTGATAAAACAATGTTAATAACTTGATCGGGCGTACAGTCTGTTTCGCCGATCGGTCCACACGCCGTATTCGTCAATTTCATTTCGAAGAACATTAAAAGAGGGATTTATTAATATTTTTAGATTGTTGCGATTGTGATGCTTTTGGGGCGATAAAACAGTGTCAATAACTATATCAGGCATACCACCTGCTTTGCTGATCGGTCCATACGTCAAACTCGTCGATTTCAATTTAAAGAACTTCGAAACATTCGATCGTTACGATTTGGATGCTTCTTGGGTGATGTAAACAAATTACAATACATTCATCCAAACCCCTTTCCAAAATCACTAAATTTCTCAACGTAAAATGAACCCAAGAACTCGTGGTCCATCGACATTTTCCGAACGCTCAACACGGATACTCCGAGAAACCATACGGGAAGTCGCAAAGTACGAAGCATACACCTTGAAACTGATCTCTTTCCGTCATTGCTTTGACTCCTTCACTCGATGACTGCACGCCGTTCGAGGTCTTCCAAGAAAAAAAAACGCGTACACATACACACACACAAACATATCCATACGAATACGAAGGCGTTGGGAGGCGCTAATTGCACGATTCAATTATCGTATTGCATCGTTTGGTCGTTTATCTCTTGTTGTCCTCGCGTGTGCGCGTATGGGCAACAAGACAGAGGGAGAGAAAGAGAAGTGAACGTAAAGATGATAGTCTCCGTAGCCGCAAGTCGGTTCAAAAGCATCTTTGAAATTCCTCGACACCGCAATCATTATATCTGATCGCATTGAGTCGTGGCGCGCTAGAGTGATGCCTCCCGGCGATGTCTGCATCGTAGGCATTCGCACTATCGTTCTACGATCGTTGCAAATCTTTTCTCATCGGTGCACTTTTCTAGGACGTGACTGTCGTCAACCGTGGGACCATTTGTTGCAAAAACCATTTATTGATAATCGTTTCAACGCAATGGAAATGTAAACTTGTTGCTGTATGAAATACATGCGCTACCAATTGCCGTCTCGATTATCATCTTACGAATTACATTGCATTTTATCTTGATGTTGGTTTTCTACTTCACCGCGGGTCTCTTTTGTTTGGTTCTTTGGTTCCCGCGTACCTGCGTCAACAAAAGAAGTCCCTTTTCTATTCTCCACGTGGTGAAGAGTATTTTTTTCCAGTCCCAGTAATTCGAGACTCGCAGCCACGTTTGACGCTACAGACCCAACCTTTGTTTCTTAATGCTCCGAATATCCATTGAATGCACTTCTTTGTTATGTCGGGAAAGAGAGGACAAAAAAGGGCAATTGTGGAGTGGTTTCTCGTGGTCGTTGAAGAAACCCTTGGCGAACGGAGCAATCGAGTAATCCTCTTACGGTAACTCGGTTACCGTGTCCCCGTATACTTGCGGGGACTCCTCGTCAAAGTGCTTCGGAAACTTGTCTTATCGTTCACTCAACTCGCGAATCGAGCAACCGACGTTGCGGGAATTAAACGGGCGGATTGTCACTCGATTATCGGAATTAAAGAAACGAAAACAGGAATAGTTATTTATAAATGAAGCTTTGCGGGTCTCGTTTCATTGCGTTAAGGAGATTGGGACTTTAGCTCCGAAATTTTTATTTTTTTTTGTTTTTTTCGCAAGTTATCCACTGATATTTACCTCTTTGATGGTCAAAAAAATTATAAAGGTTCTTTAATTTTCTTAACCCTAAACTTTGCTTGTATCGCTCAAACGCGAAGCCCCTTCGAAGTATAGAAAAAAGCGCGAAAATTTTTGAAAAAGAGTCGGAAAAAAATCGTATAAATTCTCCAAACTCTCTTTTCTCGTTTTTTCAACAAAAAAAAGATGTTTCACTAAGTAATATCGGAACAAATACGATGCTTCGAAGATAATAGTAAAAATGTCTAATTCTTCGTTAGTCAGCATCGTTCAATTATCTCGAAGGTTTACAAGGCTCTCCTCGATAAGTCAATTACTTTTTATTCTCAAACGACAGACTCTCGCCGTTCTCTGGGTGTGAGGGGAATCGTGGGCACGACCTGGGCACGGCGCATAACCACGAGAGCAAATATTTGTCGCTACGCGATAACTCTCAACGAAGCGCGCCGTTCGAAGCCCATAACAGCTACGACGCTCTCTCGGTTCCGTACTCTCATTCGTTTGCGCTTAAATATATAAACTCCTACAATAAACGCTACAAGTATTCCCCGCGATCGCGTGTTACCAACTTTTCCCCGCATCCTTAGGTCCGCTCGCGTTCTCATGCTCTCGAAGGCTGTGTAGTAACACACTCGACGTGGCGCACACGCAACAATGCGGGGCTTTTTCTTTTTTTTTTTTTTTTTTTATACTTTTATTTTGTTCTTAGGTCAACCTAAACTTTTATATATATATATAAATGACTTTTAGAAGTCAGTCAAAGAAATTTAATGACAACGAACAGGTGTTAGCGATGTATATGCGCGACCAAGTGCCAAGTTTGTTCAACCGGTATGGTAGCTTTTCTCACATATGCATCCAGATCCGTTCAAATGAACTCTGAATCGGTGCTGTGTAGCGCACTCGCGCAAACGCCTGGTAGCCTATCCGACTCGCGTAACGAGGCGATTTCTCGCATGTGTAAACGCGATTGTCGAGTACATGTTCGATGTACTTTCTGGACACGAGGTACAGTAGATCGCGAGAACCCACGGAAGGTGGAGAGAGAATTCCTGGAACTCGAGGGGAAGCGACGAACAGAGGGGAGGGAAACTCTGGGGGCAAAGGCACCCGGGTGACCGCGTGCCTTGCATGGGGGTCTCTATACAACTAGTATAGGCGTTTCTACGCTCATCGATTCGTGGGGTAAAGTGGCATGACGCTCTCTAACACCGACATACGCGCGCGTAGCGTACACTTACGTGGGATACACAGAAACCAACGGGTTTTCCGACTCTCTAATAGATGTGTACACCTTGCCACGCAGATCTGTTCGCACACCTTATAAATACGTATAAAATTTCAGCGGAGATCACAAATTTTATCGCATATCTTTTTAACTATCGATATGGCTGCAGATTTCGCGAAAATCGAATTATTAATCTTTTGCGCGGCGCAATTGCAGATTAATTTAGAGATTGTCGGTTGCCGACCCTCGAAGGGTTCGAGTGACAAAGGAACTTTACAACTTCATGAAAAAAATTCATGAATACACACAGTTTTTTTTTTTTTACGAAAAAAAAAAAAAGTTTTTTAAAACAGTAATTTTATTTATCGTTAAAACGCGAAAAATTGATAATTAAAAGAAAAGCTTGAAAATTGATTATTCTTTCGTATTTGCGAACCTTTAATCGATGATTACGAAGCTAATGAAATAACTTTTTTTTTTTTTTTCTTCAAAGTTTGGGTCATTTCGGAGTCGAACCCCCATGAATAATAGGGTTATCGGAAGGTGACATTGATAAGGTATCACGTTTATTGTTGTTCGCATTTTTATAAGAGTCTAAATATTTTCATACAATTGTCAATCGATTATTTTCGAACGAAAATTATTATCCACAGAACGAAGATAATTATCGAATACTGGATATCTTTTCCAAGGTATTTTTCTGTTCTTCACAAAAGTGTGCGATATATGATTATCGATTATCGAAAAAAAATGGGTTTCGATCTGAATTTCGAATTCATAGAAATTTAATCGTTTTTCTCGGTTGGGAAGGAAAAAAAAGATTCTGAGAATCAAACGTAAAATTTACAAATTCCTTACACTTCTCCGCCGCAACGATAGAGAGATCGAGAGAATGGAGAGGGGGCTTCGCGGGGATTGTCGCGTGGCTCGTTGGCGCCTGATTATTCCCATATAAATAATCGCCGTTCTCGGTCTTCTCTGGGTCCGTGATTGCCATTTGCTCTCGGGGACACGAGAGCTCCTTCGCTCTTTCTCTCTCCTCCATCGTTCTCTCGAACTATCAGTAAACGTTGATCGCTGGCGTCATCGCCTCTCTCTACTCAGTGACTTTCGATTGAGCTTCTCGTCTCATCTCGCAGCGTCTGTTTCTCATCTCGTCTCTCGCGTCAGCGGCCGCGTTACGCCGTACCGAGAGATGACCGTACTGTATCTATCTTTCTTCTTCTTCTTCTTCTTCACATCCTCAGCATGCCGGGCATTAAGACTCGTTGCTCACGAGATCTTATGAATGGAAAATTACCCAACTGCTATTCTTTCTCACTCTTTTAATCCTTTCGCGCCTACACAGCGACGAAATATGTGGTCGCGATTTAAAAACGAAAAAAAAGGTATCGAAAAATAATTCATCAATTTTCTTTCGAAAAAATCGTCGTGATAAAAACGAATTTTTTTTTTTTTTTTACTCAATTTTTATTAATCGACAATCGCCGCAACTGAAATGTCTTCAATAGCATATTACGATTTTTGATACATATTTTTATCATAAACAAATTCTTTTATTTTTATTGTCAAAAAAAAAAATTAATTCGAAAAAAAATTTTTCACGCATATTTTTTTTGGATACGAAATGAAAAAAAAAAAAAAAAAATTGGTTTCAACGAAAATCTTTTGCGGAATCGTTGAAATGGGTTTCGGAGCGAAAAATACTTGCGGACGAAATCGAGAGTGATCGGCGCTCGAAGTAATTCGAATAAAAACCATAGGCGCTAATTTCAACCAGGAAGACGATCTTTCTCTCTCTCTCTTTCCCCCTCGGACCTCTCTTTACTTCTCGCTCTCGAGGGAAAACGATTATAGAGCTTCTTATTGTTAGTCCCGGCCGCAACGGACGCGGAACGGCGACTGACTCAGCGCGAAGAGAGAAACATCTCAATTCCTCATGCATCCAACACATCCAACACTTCTGAGAAACAGACGGACCTATCCGCGATCTTTTAACTCGCAAAAGTACGCGATATACGCCTCTCTGCTTCTCAGCAACGGATATATGTATATTTCGTAGAAACAGACGGACCTATCCGCGATCTTTTAACTCGCAAAAGTACGCGATATACGCCTCTCTGCGCCTCAGCAACGGATATACGTATATTTCGTAGCTGCAGCGTACATCCAAGAGAGACACCCATATCGTCTCGAGGTTTTATAAATAGATACGGTCATCTTGCAAATAGATACGATGGTGGTGTTACAGAAGCATTTTCAGAGGGAAGGGGGGAGAGAGAGCCCTAGGAACCGCGAGTTGTCGCGATAAGGAGAGACGCGCATTGGATATTGTCGCATCCAATGCCCGCGCGTTTTCGTATGTTCCGCGCGGTATCTTTTTTTTTATTTTTTTTATTTTTTTTTCTTTACATTTTCAAGCTTAGGCGCGTCCTCTTGTTCTTGTTTCTCTTATTCTTGTTTCACGTCCGCCTGGCGCCTGCGTCGAGACTGGCGGCGTGGAATCTTCTTTTTTTTTCTTACTCTCTTCTCCTTTTTTTTTTTTTTTTTTTTTTTTTTAATGCTCTCGTTGCTTTCTTTCGAGTCTCGAGTTCGGTTTGTACTCTCGCTTCTCTTCGTCCCTTCGCTCCTCGGTCACTCGTTTGTAAAGCCCGACCGCCCGACGTAGCAGCGCACGCCGACTCGGAGAGAAGCCGAGGAAGCGTGAACGGGGGCTGCTGCTCGTGGAGATGCTAATTCCTACCAGACTCGCTGCGAGGTTTTGCTGGGTTCAAAAATTCCTCGGTTTGCCACGAGACTAACATCTCGATGAGCTTCTCGATGTCTCAGATTTTGAAAAAGATTTTTTCATTTCGAATTTTCATTTCTTAAGAGTTTCTCCGATATGTTTATACATTACGAAGTTTAATCGTCGATTTTCGTTGATTAGTTATAATTTCGATGATTTTTTTTTTTTTTTTTTTTCGGATTTTTAAAAAATTCTGTGAATTTTGAAATCCGGATTTTCGCGAATTTAATTATAATTTCGATTTAACACTACGAAATGCACACGAAAATCAATCATTCGTACATTTGCAGATCATAGTCTGCGTGTATCTATATTGAAAATAACTATATGTTTCATCGCCTTACTTTCTTTTTTCCTTTTTTTTTTTTTATATATCATCTTGTTCTCGGGTGCCTTCATTAATACGCTCGAAGGCCCGATGACGTATTACCGGAAGTCTCCGCCCCCGGTATCTCGAGTTTTCTCAACTCTCCGTTGCGCGCCGCACCCTTTACTCCTTTTTTTACACTACCGCGATCGCTTCGTTTCTCGATCTACTCGCTTCTCGGCTCTCGACGACTGAAACATCATCGTGGGTTGCGACGATCGTCGGTCGCCTACGCGCAAAACTCCACGCTTCATCCACGCGAGGGTCTCCGCGGGTAGACCTCGATTATCGTTCGATCAATTTTAAACGTTATAAATCAATGAAACTCAATTAAAGTTGATTTTTTTTTTTTTTTTTTTTTTTTTTCATCTCGTCCTCTTTGAATTGCCTTCACTTAAGTAATACTCGTTCATCATAATTTTTTCTTTTTTTTTTTTCTTCATACACACTATTTTTAGACACTCTGTATAAATTGCGTTATCGTTATAGGTATAGCAGTTAAAATCGTGTTTGGTGCACCTGGTAGCTTGCAACTTATCTCGGCCTTTCGAGTTCCCGATACTCGGGTGAAAGTACACTCGATCTTGCCGTTCTACCCGAACGAAAAGAGTAAAAAAAAAAAAAAAAAAAAATGTAATAAAATAAAAATGCCGTCTGAACGCCTACGCGCAACGGGCGCGTATGCAACAAAAATTCCTCATCGTAAAGTAAATATAAAAAAAAAAAAAAAAATGGAAGCGGATGAGAAAAAATTTCGAAAAAATTCACGTAGGCATATCAAAGTGTAGCTTCTTCGATGAGTCAGAAAAAAAAATTCTTATAAAAATCCTCGTAGCTAATGCTAGAAGACTACATTCCTCGCGTCCGCATATTTTACCTTTGGAATTCGTAATTCTTATATTATTCGCTGCATCATCATTGCATCTCGAAAAAACTATCGATTATATGCCGAAGTATCGATTTCACAGGAAAATAGCCGAAAATAGACGAAAATAAATAATTGAAATAATTATTAATTATTTATACTTAAAATCAATAATAATTAACTATAATTAATTAATTAATTTTTTTTTACGTAGAAATTTGTAGACGAAAATTGCAAAAATTTGAAAAAAGTATATAATTTTTGTAAAAAAAAAAAAATTATATTAATGAATTTTTTTTTTTTTTTTGCAGCGGTGGCGATAACTTGTTACTGCGAAGGTCACTGTCCTGACGATCGTCAGAATGGTACCTGCGAGGGTAAACCGGGAGGTCACTGTTTCAGCGCGGTTGAGGAGGTCTGGGATCCGGAAACCGGAAGATACGAAGCTGAATATTCGTACGGATGTTTGCCACCGGACGATCAAGGATTTCTCCAATGCAAGGGTTACCTAGTGCCGCATTTGCAGGGCAAAAGTATAATGTGTTGCAACAATACGGCGCAATGCAACAAAGATATATTTCCGGAGTACAAGCCGCGGCCGACGCCACCGCCGGCACCGAATTCTCTCGCATCCGGTGCATCGCTAATAATTCTCGCCGCAACACTATCCGTTTGTCTCATAGTGTTCGGTATCGCTATAGTGGTCATTTACACGCGTTACCGACGGAAAGAAAGGGGACCTTGTCTTGTGCCGTCGCAGGGAACTCTCAAGGATCTCATTGAGCAGAGCAGCGGTTCCGGTTCCGGTTTACCGTTATTGGTACAACGAACGATCGCTAAACAATTGGCTCTTTCCCAGTGCGTCGGTAAAGGACGATACGGCGAGGTTTGGTTGGCACGCTGGCGCGGCGAAAAAGTAGCGGTCAAAGTATTCTTCACTCTCGAGGAAGCATCGTGGTTTCGCGAAACGGAAATTTATCAGACCGTTCTTATGAGACACGACAATATACTCGGCTTCATCGCTGCCGATATAAAGGGCACCGGTTCGTGGACGCAAATGCTACTGATAACCGATTATCACGAGAGAGGATCGTTACACGATTATCTACAAACTACGGTACTCGATCATCCGAGTTTACTCGCCATTTGTCTGTCCATCGCTTCCGGCGTGGCGCATCTACATACGGAGATATTCGGCACGAGGGGAAAACCGGCTATCGCTCACAGGGATATTAAGAGCCGAAATATTCTTGTCAAGAGAAACGGCGAATGCGCACTTGCGGATTTTGGTTTAGCTGTTAGATTTATAAGGTGAGATGAATCCTCTTTTTCTTTTTTTTTTTTTTTTCTATCGATTTTAAGAAAAATCGACGATTTTTTGGATAATCGAAGATCAACCATTCAATCTCGAAAAATCGAAAAATTTCGGGACTTTTTTTATTTTTTTTTTATTTTCAATTAATGTTACGAAAAATCGGCGATATTTTGGATAATCGAAGATCAACGATTCGATCTCGAAAAATCGAAAAATCTCGGGACTTTTTTTTTTTGTTAATTAATGTTAAAAAAAATGACGAAACTGCTAATTAAAGATTAAAAAAAATTTCGAAAGATTTTTCTTTTGGGAAAAAATTACATTTTTTTTTGAAACGGTATATGATTTTTTTATTCATAGATTTATTATATGTGAGAAAGGTGTTCGAGAATTTTTATCTACGATCTATGCGTATCGAGGTGTTTTTTTTTATCTCGAAGTTTTTTCGATCGTTCGATCGATCGTTCTACTTCGCGAAGCTAAAGATGGAATATGTCTCGATATAACTATAATTTCTTCAACGGTCTCATAAATAATTTATCTCACGAACTCTACGACTCTACGAGTTCCACTTTATTCGCGATCTATTAATAATTTATCAATTATAAATACCCGTTTCTTACTCTTATATTTATTTGTTTTTTTTTTTTTTTTTTTTCGCAGTGAGAGCGGCGAGATCGACATAGCGCCGAACACGAGAGTGGGAACGAGAAGATACATGGCGCCTGAGGTACTCGACGAGAGCTTAAACACGTCTTCGTTTGATGCCTTTAAAATGGCTGATATGTATTCCGTTGGCCTCGTACTGTGGGAAGTATGCAGGCGATGCGTTACCGGCGGCAAAGTCAGCACTGCCGAACCTTATGCACTTCCTTATCACGACGTTGTACCAAGCGATCCTGACTTCGAGGACATGAGGCTCGCCGTTTGCGTAAAGAGACTGAGACCGACCTTCCCGTCGAGATGGGAACACGATCCGGTAAATATATATCATTTTTTTTAAATCCGATTTTTTATCGATTTTTTCAATTTTTCGAAAATTCGATTTTTTCTCAATTTTTTCGATTTTTCGAAAATTCGATTTTTTCTCATTTTTTTCGATTTTTCGAAAATTCGATTTTTTCTCAATTTTTTCAATTTTTCGAAAAATTCAATTTTTTAATAAACGTCTTAATAATTTAATTTACAAAAAAATGTTTAATAATTTTTTTTTCTTTTTTTTTATTACAGGTTCTCTTTGCGCTGAGTAAATTAATGGCGGAGTGTTGGCACGGAAATCCGGCAGTTCGCCTGACCGCGTTAAGAGTCAAAAAGACAATGTCGAAACTGCACATCGACAACGCCATCAAAATAGTGTAGTGTCGGATTAATTTTGTTGTTGTTTTTATCATTGTGCGTGTTGACTTTTGTGTTCTTCAATGTTAAACGGCGAAGAAACCCCTTGTAAATAATTGCTGACTCCGCGTCGTTCTCGTCGACGTCGATATATATATATATATATATTTTTTTTTTTTTCATATTTGTACATAGCTCCGTTTTTATTTCATTCGAAATTTTTTTTTTTTTTTTTTTTTTTTTTTTTTTTTTTTTTTTCATTCGACACTTTAATTTCGAGACGAGACGATACTTGCCCGTGTAAATAATTGTTCCCGATGTAAATAGTAAATAGCTTTTAACAGACTGCAGCCAGAAGAAGACTGAGTACTGAAGATTTAATTATTGACGCGATTGTACGAATGGGAGCTCATCAGAGCGCGTGTGTGAAATTATTTTATATTATGTTTTAGTTCTTTATTAATGTTGTAATCTTCCTCGGTTAATATGTTTTGTTTACATTATTTTTTTCGATCTTTTTAGACGAAAAAAAAAAAAAAAAAAAATGAAAAAAAATCATTGGCTATTTGTTGAATCACTGTTGATCGTTATTATAGTCATATATTCTACACTCTAATATCTCTATATCAAATACGCGCATTGTGTAAATTTGGAGAGAAAAAAAAAAAAAACGAAAAAAAGTTTATCGAATCAAAGACGCAGTCAGGATTAGTCGAGGATTTTTTTTACTGGATATTATTGTGATTTCGATTTTACAACGATCCAGTGAAAGATTGAGTATCGATGAAAAATTACGAGAAAAAAAAAAAAAAAAAAAAAAACATGGAATATCATTGGTTATTATGTAACTTTCATATTTGGCATATCCTCGCAATATTGCACATATTTCGTGTGTATCTTATGATATATATTTATATATCATTGTAAACAAAACAAACTATCATGAATAGTCGAGAGAAAGATTGAGAAAAAAAATAATGAATAATCGGAGGTATCAACCGAAAAAAAATATATATATTGTGAGAAACGTAAAAAAAAAAAAAACAAAAAATACACTGTAAATTAAATGAAAAACATAGTTATTTGTAATAATAATGGGGCCTGTTAGCTTGGGGTCAGTGGCTCAATAATGTTATTATTATTATGTTTATTCGGAAGAAAGAATGGGAAAAAAAAAAGAAAAGAAAAGGTAAAATGAGTCAAAGCGCGACGCACGGCTCGGCCTGTTGTTAATTAATTCATTGGTTCCCCGCGGCTATGTGTCACCCGTGAATTATATCGATTTGTAAATGTATTATAATAATTGTATGAACGTTCGGGAGAGTTAGAAAATATGTCAGAGAGCGAGAGACAGAGATAAAAAAAAAAAAAATTTCTTTAGGAGATCGAAGATCGCGAAGAGGCGATCGTGAATAATGAAAATTTATATTTTTAACGAGTATTAAATGATATCATCTTTTTCATATTGACTTTGTTTACTTACCGTTGATCGAATATCCTGGCAAACGTGGTGATGGTTATTATCGATTTTCAAAGGATTCCGTACTTCCGATATTAATCGTTTAACAGTTTTTTGTTGAACAGTATAATGAAAGGATTATTTGTGTCGCATGGACAATTTATTTGTTTTTTCACCGTTACGCAGTTGCGAATTTTTAGTCATCTCCCGTGAGACTCGCGAACAACAAAAATAATGTCAATCAGACGAGACTTTCACAGAAATTGTCCGCGTCGAAAATTTAAACAAACGGCTCAAAATATCAAATCATAACACGCAGTTTGACACGAATTTAAACGCACAAAGCATAATTTTATCAAGTTCGCACGTAAGTACTCGTATATTTTGAATGATAACATCAATAACTAACCGAAATACCGAACTTCCACCGACGCCCACTACAAGGAAAGTGGTGCTGTAATCGGAGCGAAACCCTCGAAAAAAAAAATACTTCATTTTCTTCGCGTTGGCCGTACTGATATTGCGAGCTAAGAGACGCCGCTCAATCCCCGGTTCCCGGTCTGTTACGTGCCGCCATTTTTATTATCGGAAAGCGTGTTTATTCGCGTCGTGTGATTTTACGGACATACTGACTTGGTAAGTGCAAGAAAAAACCTACAATCCTACTATCCCGATCCGCGTTAGATCGCTATTGTTTTGAGTACTAACAATCCTTCTTAGCCTCACTTTTTGAACGCAAAACTGAAAGATTCCTATCCTCCCTGTCGATTGGCTGTTGAACGCGTCCTCAGACCATTTTTTTATTCATAGAATGTATATTCTTGTTCTCTCCAACTTTATTTCTAACAATACGGCCTAACCGTAGCTCGGGTCCAGTAGAGATCTATAACTAATGTGGGGTTATAAGTAAAGCATGTTCTTCGATAATTCGTTGCGAAAAAAAGTGCACCGAGATCTCGATTGATCAACATTTGTTACACTGTGCCTCGAGAATGACTAAAGCGCGACATCCACATCGATTGCTCGACCAATCGAATGTGTCGCGTCTTAAATTCACCGATCTGGCAAAAAAAAAAACAATCGTACTATTGTTTCTGTGTGTACAAAATTTCGACTCCTTTGCCGAATGCCGAGGTAAGTTGGTCCGGGTAGAAATAACTGTTAATCGGCGACGAAAATTTTCGGTAAATACGTTAAGTGGCGCGCAGGTCTTCGCGAGTGGTCGGCCATTGGTCGTTTGGGGAATAGAATACGACGAAAAGGATAGCAATGGGCTACGGAAGGGGAGGGGGGCATACAACCTCACGTTCCCCGCCGTCGCGTCACTTCAGTCCTACGGAAATTTCCGCCGTGCAAGCGTTTGCGTTTCGTTTCTAGTCGTAACAAATATTTTCCCTCCGAATTCCTTCTACCTCAACCGTTTTTTTTTTATTAAACAATAGAAAGTTCGGACGCGTGTTCTTCGTGCTTTGCAATCGAGTTATACGAGTGTAACAATCCTGTAGATACGGCGACGAAATTATCGCTCGGTGAGAGACGCAAATCATTTTTTTTCTTGGTAACGCCGGGACGCCATTTTATCAGACGGCCGGCGTCGTTGTCGTCCGCCAACGAATTTATACGCAAAAATCATTGTGTCGGGATTCGAAACAAAAATCACATCGATCCGAGCATCGATTGTTGTGGAAACTCTTTTCTTTTAATCGTTGGTGGAAAAAAAAATTACGATTTGTTTTCGTTATTGCACAAGTGCGCGCAAGCGTCGGAATTTTACGAAATACGTAGCAATAAGAGAAAAATCGTATATTTCGAGGGACCGACGACAGTGCGAACCGAAATAACTTAACGAATATATAAATGCATGTTAAAAAATGATTTATCTCTGCAAATTGTTAAATTCGGAGTTACGCATTCGAAATGCATACGCTTTAAAATCATCAGGTGGAAGAGGCATTTCTCAAATTCTCCTTTCCCCTCTCACCGTTCCTCCATTAACAGGAAATGAATGCGATACATTGTCAATTCCTGCGATCGATCGTTCATAATATTTTCTGTCCGCAGGTTTCAAAACGAGCCGAAATGCCGGGTTTCAGCAGCGTTGGAACATTCAAAATCTTCATCGGCAATCTTGCCGACAAAACATCGAACGCCGATATAAAGCCGCTGTTCGAGAAGTACGGCAAAGTCGTTGAGTGCGACGTTGTGAAGAATTATGGTTTCGTGGTAAGTTTTCGATTGTAAAAAACTCAAAAAAAAAGAAAAAAAATTTAATTATTTTTTATTTCAAAAATCATAATTTCTCGATTATTTTGATTAAAAAATAATAATTTCTCGATTAATTGAATTGAAAATCATCAAATCGCGATGTATTTTCATTAAAACAAAAAAAAAATTAATTCTCAAATTTCGATTTTGAAAAAAAATTAATTTTTGAAAAATATATATTTTTTTTTTTTCAAAACAGCACATGGAAAACGAAGAGGCAGGAAGGAACGCGATTCAAAATCTCAACAGCCAACTCGTTCACGGACAGCCGATAAAATGCGAAGCAGCAAAGAGCAGAAAAGGTCCGAACACACCGACGACGAAGATATTCGTCGGTAATTTGACCGATAACACTAAAGCGCCGCAGGTTCGCGAGTTATTCGCAAAATTCGGTACGGTCGTCGAGTGCGACATCGTTCGCAATTACGGTTTCGTTCATCTCGAAGCTACCGGCGATATAAATGACGCGATCAAAGAATTGAACGGCATGATAGTCGACGGTCAACCGATGAAAGTACAGATATCGACGAGCCGCGTAAGACAGAGGCCCGGTATGGGAGATCCCGAGCAATGCTACAGATGCGGACGAGGCGGACACTGGTCGAAGGAATGTCCGAAGGGCGGAATGGGAGGCGGACCCGACAGGAATGGTTTCAGGGACAGAATGTTTGGACGCGACCCGTATCCTCCACCGCCGCCACCACCGTTCCTCAGGGACAGACTCATGGGTGGTGGCCGCTTCGGAGTAAGTGTCTCGGCTATTTTTCAACTAATATTCAAATTAATTTCTCCGAAAAAAAAAAAAAAAAAAAAAATGCCATTCGAAAATTAATTTTATGTTGGAATTTCAAAGGATTTAATATCGCAGTCTCTGAAATATATCAAATCGACTCTATAGTCGCGATACAGAATATCGAAGAAAAAATAATTGATCTCTAAGATTTTCATGAATGAAAAAGAGATAAAACAATTTTTTTTAAATATAAACTTAATTCTTAAAATCTAAGAAAACTTTTCCTTTTGTTGAACTTTTATGGTTTTCGGAGTAAAAATTATCGATACTTAATGCGCCCATTTTTTAAACGCGCTTTTATAGACTCGTATCAAAAAATTATGCAACGACGATGGTAATTCGATCCTTTCAGTACGGAATTTTTTATTTAAAAAATTTTCTTAAAGAGATAAAACAATTTTTTATAAATATAAACTTTGTTCTTAAAATCTAAGAAAACTTTTCCTTTTATTGAACTTTTATGGTTTTCGGAGTAAAAATGATCGAAACTTAATGATCTCATTTTTTAAAATGCGCTTTTGTAGACTCGTATCGCTTTAAATGCGCTTTTATAGACTCGTATCTCGAAATTTTTGCGCCAAAGAAAAATTATGCAACGGCGATGTTAATTCGTTTTTTTTTTTTCCCTAAACTTACGCGCGTATTAGAGAATTTATTTTAACGGAAATTGTGTATTGTTGGTCGAACAGGACTATGAGAGTTACTACGACAGGAGAGGATTCGAGGACACCAGGGATCTCTACGAGAGGCGGTTTACGGGTATGACAGGACCCCGTGACATGGGCAGTAGTAGTACCATGCGCGGGCGTGACTTTCCACCAATGCCCCCTATGCCTGCTGCTCTAGGTATGGGAACCATGCGGGACAGCGCTTTCTCACGGGGCAACGAGTACGGAATGTTCAGCAGGCGATCACCACCACCTAGCGGCAACAATGGACGATTCAGGTGAGTCGGCAACAGAAAAAAGATCCCCCAAAAAATCATAAATCGCGCTAAAAAAAAAAAAAAAAAAAAAAAAAAAAAATGCCCAACTAAAATTAATTTTTCCGAAACAAAGTCAATAATATTTTTTCTCGTTATAATAAAAAATTTTTTATTTTTTTTTTTTTCCTCAAATCGGTTCGTGCGAATTGGGTTTCGGTGATTCGTCGACACATATGTTTTTCTCTTTCGTCACTTCGGGGATATTTAAAAAAAAAAAAAAAAACAATATATTTCTCAATTTCTTTTTTTCTAAAACACACGTATATATGCCGCTATAACACTTCGCACGTTTATTCTTCGTCTTTCGCTAGTGTAGAAAGCTTGAAAAGAAGAAGAAAAAAAAAAAAAAGAAATCACATTTTTTTCTCGACTCTGTATATCATAACTTTCGCTTAAACTTTACACGCAATTTAAAAAATTTTTTTCCTCGACAACGATCCGCAACTCTGCGAATTGAGTTCATCATCATCATTTTTTTTTTCCACGTTACACATTTCAGTGAAAACTTCGGAAAGTACTAAAAGTAGAAAAAGAAAAAAAAAAAAAAAACGACGATTTTTTTTTTTTCTGTATTAATCATGTTGTGCGATCCATCAATCGTGTAGAATCGATTATTTATTGTGACGCTGTTATAGTAGAGGCATGTACGAGGACTTCAGCCGAGATTCGTTTGAGGAGCGTAGGTAAGTAAAAAATTTAGCTGTGCTAAATGACATTACAAAAAAAAAACAAAAAAAAAAAAAGTAGAAGAAATTAATAAATTTCTATCTACGAGTCCATCACTCTATCCAAAACGTTCCTCCCACGCCTTCTCGTCGCCGTCGCTCGGTTGCACTTTTCTCGACGTCGCGAAAGCTCCTCGGTACCAGAGCAACCGCCATGTTAATTCGGAAACGCCGAGAGAAACGCGTTAATAATTAATCAACTCGTCGGGTGAAAAACAAACACACATAGGAGACGACGCGCCCGTAGTACTCGAGAGCAAAAAAAAAAAAGTTGAAAAGCCAAAAAAAAGGAAGAAAAAGGACAATAAACACATGAAAAATGCGCGCGCTGCGGTCTCGGGGAACCCGACGTGGAGAAGAGCTATCGGCACAAATATATATACCAAAAACCCAAACAACAACCCTTTTGCTGTTTAAAATTCCATCACATCAATAATAATTGCTATTCGTTTAGCAAACTTCGCCGGCAATGCGGTTTTGCGTCGATGATATATCTTTAAATCGTTTTAATAACTCGTTATGCAACGCGTTTTTTTTTTTTTTTTTTTTTTTAAATCGCCCACTGTATTCCAACGAAAATTTAACGTTATTATGCGACAATTGTTGAACTTTTTTTGAGCCCATAAAGCGCGGAAACTGCTGAATCTTTTTAACAAATCTTTGAATTAATAAACACTGAATTTTTTTTTTAATTTCGAAAAAAAACAGAATATTGTAATCAGATTTGCAAATTTTTCATGTTTCGCTGAATATTAGTTGCAAAATAGAATCTTATTTTTCATATTGCGGCGATATTAACGCCTCGCTGACTTAAAATTCTTTTTAAAATACTCTATTGATCACTATGAGACTTTTTGTTGTTTCATCGATTTTTTTATAGTAATTTTTTTATTTTTTTCCAAAGTAAACTTTTTTTTTTCACTCATCAAAGAAGCGTCTCCCGCATATAAAAATCGTGTTTCAAAGGCTCAAAATTTGTTGCAAGCGATTAAAAAGAAAAGACCATTCGCGTGAACGACGGTCTGCTGTAAAAAAAAAAAAAAAAAAAACGAAAATTAGTTGAAACGAAAATAAAAAGTCTGCGAATTCGTTTAGAAAAAAAGAGAAAAAAATAATAAAAATAAAATAAAAAACGTGGTTGCGATAACGAACGGACGGTGCTGAATTGACGGTTCAATTGTTCAATGTTTGTTCGTTAGCAGACCGGGAATACGAGGGCCATCGCCGTCGCGCCGGTTCGCACCATACTAAATCGTCGCGTCGGGATATCGGATCGGTCTGTCGGTCTGTGTCCGTCGTCGTCGGTCAGTGTACGTCGTCTGCGCCCGTCTACGTCTTCGTCGTCTCTGCGTCTACCTTCGCCGTCGCCGTCCTCGTCCCCCGTCTGCGTCGTCGTTGCTACGCCGTCGCCTTACGCCGTCGTCGCTGTTGCAGGAAGCCTCTCGGGACCGATGATACACTTGGCCACCGCCCAATGTCAAGTGAAACCGAAAGCAAACAAACAAAACAAAAAAAATTACAAAAAACTTTTCGCCCCGAGTTTCCTCCCTCTCGTACCCCCCATTTTTTTCCGACCCTTCGGTGCGCCCGAGAAACGAAAATATTTCGAGATATATAGACGATATATAGATAACGTAGAAACCGATAACAAATGCCGCGTTACGGCACGCCACAGAATTGACGATTTGAAAAAAACAAAACAAAAAAAACATTAAAACAAAAAATAACGAAAAAAAAAAAAAAAAATTAGTTAACGAGAAAAATCGACGACGAAGATACACGATAATATTTTTCTTTGAATTTCACATCCTCATTAGTTTTTTTTTTTTTTTTTTTTAATTTGTTAGGCACCATTTTTTCCCCCCCGATAATAGTGCAAAATTCGCGAATTCAGGGATTCGGAGTATTTTTTTGTTTTAAATCCGAGAAAGCATGCAATCGCGTTTAAATAAAAGATGCACGAGATCCTCGCGTTTGTTACAATTTTTTTTTATCTTCATTTTTTTTTTTTTTTTTTTTTTTTTTTTTCTTCTTCATATATATATATATATATTCGTAAACGATTAATGTATTGTGAAAAAAAAAAAAAAAACGGAAGTTTTGGACAAAGTGTCTTAGACACGCGTCGACCGGTTTACTCGGACGATAACGACGAAGATTTAGATAGCGACAGATTTAATGAAGAATAACAAAAAAATAAAAAAAAAATAAAAGTTTAAGAAAAAAAGAAACAATATCGATATACCAATTATAGGCGTAGTGAAAACGTAATCACCCCTTTTTAATAAGATAGGATAACGATGATAAAGAAAATGAAAAATCTGACGCTCGAGATAAGGAATTTAAACGATTGTATTAACGATATCTGAGTAATAATTGATAATTAGAAGCAAACGGTCGAGAAAAGCGTTGAAAAAAAAAAAAAAAAAAAAAAAAAAAGAACAAATCTGCACTTTTTTTTCTCCCTTTCTATGAATGGTGTACAAAAAAAACAACAACAATATCTTCGTTTTAGCCCGCAAAACGTATCCCGCACTCACGACGTGAAATCGTGTTTTTTTCCTTTGCTAATTATAATGAATAATGAATAATGTGTAATAAACGTGAAAAATAATTAAAAAGCAAAAAAAAACGAATAAATAAAACAAACGTGGAACCATGTAATTGTGAAAGGAAATTCGATTGAAACGGAAACATAATTAACGATTCGTGTATTTTTTTTTTTTTTTTACATATTTTTAATTTAATTTATTTAACATCCGTGAATCGTTAAAATTCGTGCGATATTTCCCTCCAAAACAAATATTTTCCCCCCCACCCCACCCCCGGCCCATTCGCAAAAAAACGAAAAAAAAAAAAAAAAAAAAAAAAAAAAATCGACGATAAAAAACTTTTAAAAAATCGGCATCGCTTCGCTGGCTTCCTGCGTCGTACGCGCCGTGTTCCGCGCTCGTTCGCGTTATCGCGCAGACGCGTACTTCGTTTCGCCATTTTGCGCAACACTCGCATATTATTAATCTATTAATCTCGACATGTATGTACATATGTGTGTACCCCACTTTTTAGCTTTTTTTTTTTTTTCACTCTACAAATATTTCCTGCAAACGAACGAAAAAAAAAAAAAAAAAAAAAAATTGAAAAAAAAAAAACAAAACAAAAAACATCAATCGGCGTTCTGGTGAAAAATCCAGGCACTCTGCTTTCCTTGGCACTTTCTTTCACTTTCCTTTCCGCATCCGCACAATATCTTCGATCCTTTCTTACCTACAGAGCTACCAAATTTAATCGTTATAACGAAATTAAATGCACGTCGACGTTTTTCTCACATCGAACGTTTTTGTATGTCAAGATTACTCAATTAATACGATACAATATGGTACCTCTGTATATCCCGAAACAAACAAAAAAAATAATAATAATAATGAACTTAACCTCACAGTATTGCGTGCGTGTATGGATTTTTGTTTCGACTCCGTGTGTCTGTGAGTGTTCGTCTTTTCGTTTCCGTTCCGTTCAATAAAGAATCTTTGAGACTCGACAGGAAAGAGAAACAAAAAACGTGCAAAGAGTTTTCCGTTTCCTCCAGAAACCTTTTCCATTTTTAATAATCTTATATCGACGACACTTTGGTTTGAAGTTTCAACAAATTTGCCGCTTGGTTCGCGACGTAACACCACCCAATTCGTAACGGAAATTTTGCCGTAAAAAAAGTTCGTTGCGCGTATCGTAAAAAAAAAAGATCTCTCGTAGCTTTCACGCTTTATCGCGATTGAATATAACTGTTGAAAAAAGAAAGTCTTTGATGAAAATGTGAGAATCATGTTGGTTGTTGTTGACTGATATTTTTCAGACCAATTGGCACTGCGGATGAGGTGGTCGCGCACGAGATAGGGTACGGTACGGGGTACAGTACCGCGTACATCGCGAATAAATCGATTCACACATATACGGACGTGGATTACTAACAATAAATATCATTTTAATAACAAAAATGAAAAGAAAACTTCACAATCGACACTTCTCTCTCACGTGTGTGACAATCGCGACAATTTTTTTCTCAAATATTTCACGTGAATCATTTAACATTAAACGAATGACGTCATGTTTCCTTGAAAACAGGAAATAAAGAATTTTTCAATTTGTGTATCCGACGGCAATTTATCCCGACGAAAGAGAAATTAGAGAAAAAAAATGAAATATCGAGAAAAAAAAAAGATGATTCGACGTACGTACCGGTAGGATCGCATTCACCCGAAAAACCCTCATCCATCCAAACCCCCGGAAGAAGATTCAAAACAAAGTTATGAAAGAAAAAAAAAATTAAACAGATCGAAGCGTGAGAGAGACGCGGCATAAAAAAGAATCCCTCGTCAAAAGGAATTCGAAGAATCCTTGAATATTATAAATCTGGTGTGATCTTAGGCATTGAGATCGCCGATGACCGGACCGTAATCGATGGGCCCGATAATCATTCTTGGAAATGCGAGAAACTGGCTACTGATCTCGAGTGGATTCCGGTCGCAACTCTGGTCAACCATCAACCAGTGGGGCCACATTTCTCTTGTGTAAGAAAGCCACAAAAAAAATCGAAAAATTCAAAATTTAAGAAAAAAAAAAAAAAAAACGCGATTGTTCGATCGAAAAAATGATTTTTTTTTAAACGTTCGCGCCAAAAGAGGTACGCGCTGAGAGCAATGTTTTATTTCTCAGGTATAAAAATGGGAGTCGACTTTTGCGATACAGAAGCACTCGACAACATTGGCACATTGTACGAAAGACGTTTTTTTCGCGCGCCATTCGAATGAAGGTAACGTATTTTAAATGAATAGCTAAGTATCGCATATTTGATAAGTCGATATTAAATAGTTCTATAGATGCATAGAATATCATTGCCAAAGTATATCGATGTTTGTAGCGAAAATATTGAGTGATAGGTAATAGCTAACGTGTGGGATCTCGATACGGCTTCTTTGGAGTTAATTAGTTGAAAGTAGAATCTCAATAGTATCGAACTTCGGGGAAGAAGTTCTTACGTTCTGAACAGTAATTATCTTGAAAAAGGCATAATATCGCTTTTTAATCAAATATAAAAAAAAAGTTGCTACCTTGCATAGAAAAAAAAATGATTGTGCACTTTTACCGCGTAAATTATAGAGACAGTGTCACAAAATTGATAAAATTACGAGACCGGAAATTCCACGAAATAGAATTCCTCATTCGAGATAAGATATGACATTTTGAACTAACTGAGCATTTTTTACGTTCGAAAATAACGTTGGAAATAAATATCAACTCGCATAATTCGAAATCTTTAGAATGTTCTGACCCCGAGAATAATTCATCATTGCCGTCATAAAGAACATCTCTATTCGAGGTAATAATAGTTTTCTGCTGAACCTCGCGTGAGTCAATGGAGCTCCTTTCTGCCGGTTTCCCAACGCGAGAACATCCATCGATGTAGTGGGGGGTTTCTCCAACAATCACGTGACACGGTAACGTCTGTAAAACTCAGTCTCTCAGTTAACGCGTGTTCGCGCTCCGGTAAACATCTCGTTTGTCGTTCGTGATACGATTTTTTTCTCTTCTTCATACAATATGGCGGAAAATTTACGGTACGAACAACTTACACAACCGAACTCTCCCGCCATTCGATTCAATCACAATAATTTCCCGCGCATGTTCGCGAAATATATAAAAATTCGAGGTTATGTCGACGTTCGTGTTTTTTAAATTATTTTTATTCATTTCCCGATATCAATTTCATACAATTGACACGAATTCAAATAATGGGAAACCCACGTGCACTATTAAAATCTTATAACTTTCTTTTTTATTAAAAAAAAAACACGAAAAAAAAAAAATACATTTCGATGTTTTGACGGGTCATTTTTTATTGGAGGTTATTCCCAGATTTCGAAATACAATTGAATTTTTTTATTTATTTTTTTCGATAATGTTACGCACGTTCGATGTTAGGAGGGAGGAAAAAAAAATTGATTGGCCCCGAAAATTTGCAGGGAAGGGCTTTTGCTGGGTATGGGGAATCCGTTGCTCGACATATCTGCAACAGTTGACGAGGATTTTCTGAAAAAATACGAATTAAAATCGAACAACGCTATACTCGCTGACGAGAAGCACAAACCGCTGTACGATGAATTGATCGAGCAGTACAAAGCCGATTTCATTGCCGGCGGATCAGTGCAAAATACGATGAGAGTGGCGCAAGTGAGTTTTCTTTTTTTTTTTTTATCATAAATCTGTTAAGTCGAAAGATAAGAATACGACAGTCATTAGTTCGAGAAATAAATTTTTTTTTTTACATTTACCGACGTCTGAGAGTCACAAAGGCGTATCGAAGCAATTTAACGATTAAAATCACGTGGTTTGCGTCCTTCAGTTTCTCAGCTCTCGATAGACGAGATCCACTATGTTGCAACAACTTCGCGGCGACAGATAAGACCGCAAAGTTGTGCAATTATTATTTTTTCCGCAGCGGGTAAATTCCATTCAAGTTAAATATAAATTATACATATATATATGTATAATCAACTTATACAACAGCACTCATCGTATAATTACGCAATTTTATTTATTCATATATTCCGAAGCGCTAATTCAGCTTCGTAATCGAGACTCTCGCGAACACGTGCGTTATACACGCTTTGCCGACAGACTTTATCGATATGAAGAGGAAATTATTGAACTTTTATTGTTTCGGTTTTTTTTTTTTTTTTTTTTTTCGGTGTATCAAATTTTTTTGCAATGGGAAGGAATTGTACGAAAAAAAATCGATTGTCGATGCATAACGGAAATTTCATTTTTTTTCTTTCTTCGCGGCTAATTTTTTTCATAAACACGCGAAATTTTTTTTTTTTTTTACGAGTTATCAAAATTATTTTGAATGGCAAGGAATCGTACGAAAAAGAATCGATTGTCGATGCATTACGAAAATATGGTTTTTTTTTTTCGCCATTAACTTGTTTCGTAAACACGCGAAATCGATTTGGTAGAACAAACTTTTCTTTAACTTCGATTCGAAAGAGTATTGAAATGTAAACTCTCGTAAAACAATTACTTTAATTCAATAATAGAAATTAACCTTTTCATCGTTCTAAAATAACTTGAAACACTTATATTCAGTGGTTTTTGGAGAAACCAAACGTGGCGACTTACATGGGTTGCGTGGGACGGGATAAATATTCAAAAATCCTCGAGGAACGCGCAATAGCGAGCGGTCTGAACGTTCGTTACCAATACACCGATGCCGAGCCGACGGGTACATGCGCCGTTCTAATAACCGGCAAGGAGCGCTCACTGTGCGCGAATCTTGCAGCGGCCAATTGTTTTTCGCCTTCTCACATCGCCGAACCTGAAAATCGGAAGCTCATCGACGCTGCAAACTTCATATACATTTCCGTGAGTTTCGATTTATCGATAAAAAAAAACTTCGATTAATTACGAATCGTGAATAGGCAAAAAAAACATCTTTAAACGCAGTGTTCGATCATTTTGATGAAAAAAAAAAAAAATCTTTAAATGCAATGTTCGATCTTTTTGATGAAAAAAAAAAAAATCTTTAAATGCAATGTTCGATCTTTTTCATGAAAAAAAAAAAATCTTTAAATGCAATGTTCGATCTTTTTGATGAAAAAAAAAAAAAAATCTTTAAATGCAATGTTTGATCTTTTTGGTGAAAAAAAAATCTTTAAATACAATGTTCGATCTTTTCGATCAAAAAAAAAAAAAAATCTTTAAATGTAATGTTCGATCTTTTTGATGAAAAAAAAAAATCTTTAAATACAATGTTCGATCTTTTCGACGAAAAAAAAAAAAAAAAAAAAAATTTCGTAAAAGTGAAAATTTTGCCTATTCGCATTACGATTTCGAAAAAAAAAAGAAAAAAAAAGCTCGTCGATCGCAGCTAAAACGTTCGATCGTAGTAAATCGTTTTTTATTCCACAAGAACTTTCAATTCCTATACTCCAGGGATTTTTCTTGACAGTCAGTCCGGAAACGATACAGGAAGTTGCGCAGCACGCGCACGAAAAATCGAAGACATTCATGATGAATCTCAGCGCGCCGTTTATATGTGAATTTTTTGGCAAACCATTGAGAGCCGCGTTGCCATACGTTGATATACTATTCGGTAATGAAGACGAAGCCGATACTTTCGCCAAAGTCAACGATCTCAACGTTACCGATCGCAAGGAAATTGCATTGAAGATCTCGAATCTCGAGAAAATCAATGACAAGAGGAAAAGAATTGTTATTATTACGCAGGGATCAGAACCCGTTATCATGGCGAAGGATAACGAAATTTTCGAATTTCCGGTTACCAAATTGCCGGAGGAAAAAGTTGTCGATACCAATGGGGCCGGTGACGCTTTTGTCGGAGGTGAGAATAAATAAAAATATATTTAATAAAATGAAAAAAAAAAATATATATATATATATATATTACGATTAACAAATTTAATTTTTTATTTTTTTTTTACAGGTTTTTTGGCGCAATACATTCAAGGCGAGAGCTTTGAAACATCGATCGCGTGTGGTATTTGGGCGGCAACCCAAGTTGTCCAAAGATCCGGATGTACTTACGAGGGAAAGCCAAACTTTGCGCCGTGACGGATAAAAATTTCACCGACCTTCTAGTAAATTGTTGTACTTAACATAATGAAAACGTATTTTTACCTGGAAGCACAATATACTGTAAAAAAAAAAAAAAAAAAAAAAAAAAAAGTTGTCGAAAAGTTTTTTTTTTAACGATATCTCGATTTCGGTGAGCGATATTATCGATACTCTGCACCTTAAGCCCTATAAATGTTCGTTAGAAAATCAATATATTTCGTGTAAACGAGACACAGACACAATAGTGAAAGTTACAAAATAGTTTACGAAAAATATCTCGTATGCAGTTAAAAAAAATTTATTATAGAAACGATAGAGTTATAAATTCATTTTTATAAGTTTCCTTCGTAGAGTCGATATTTTAGTCTTATAAAAACTATAGAATTAGAAAAAAAATAATTGTAAAAGCATTTTAGATAATAGTTCGCTTCCGGTTAGCGATAAGCCAAAAATAGTTATAGCGAAAATGAAGGAGTTTCGCGTACTTTACGTCAGCGTTCGTCCTCTACGTTTTCGTCGTAAAATCAATAGTTCGAGTGTAACGACGCAATAAAGTTTATTCAAATTTCATTCGTCGCTCGTTGAGCCGCTAATTACTCCGTTGCCGTAAGGTGAATTAAAAAAAAAAAAAAAAAAAAAAAAAAAAACGAAATCTCACGATGAAAATACATCGAAACAGAGCTCTCGTATTCTCTCAACGGCAACTCAACGCTAGATGACTCTGATACTCAAAAAATTCAGTCACAAATTGTCGTTCCACAATAGCAGTAATGTCCCCTCTCCCCGTATGTCTTGTTAATCCTCGCTGCGTCCATCGTAACTTGATTCTCCCGCCGTCCGCGTCGGGGCGATCGCGTGCCCGTGGCGCTTCTCTCGCTCGCCGTTCGCGAGCGCTGCCGTCGCACCGTCCGGCTTGCACGTCGTCGTTCGCGCACATCCTATACCAAAATAGTAAAATACCGCGTGCGCAGTAGCCAGGCACGGCCATCTTCGTCAAGTGGGTAACCTTTGTTGATTTGTGAAATGTGACGCCCGCGCGCACGTCGTCGTGTCGCCCTCGTACTCTCTCCGTGTTTTACACGGGTTTATCAAATGCCAATAGCCGTTATTCGGCAAAAAGAAGTCTCGTTAATTCGTCGGGTTCAACGAATAACGCGTAAATCGCGTCGTTGGTAACGCGAATAAAAGCCGGGATTGCAAAAATAATCGAGAATTCACGTAGTGAATATAAGGTGAAGAGGAGAAGGAGTCCCGTGTTTGACAAAAAACCCCGGGACGGAACGGTGCGGCGGTGGGGCCGGTGGTGAGGGGGAGGGGGGGAAAAAAGAAGACAGTAAACGTGTTTAGGTGTGTGCGCGAGTTATCCGATCATCCTAGTGCAGTCTTAACGCATACACGCGTATGCGTATATACATATATCTATATATATGCGTAATAAACTATAGTGTGAAATATCATGTTCGCGCTAGTTAGTCAACGGACTAGTGACGAAAACCCGTGTACGGTATACAGGCGAAGCGCCGTAGTGTCAGTCGTTTGACTATTTATTTGTCATACGATCGTTGCATGTGTTTATGTGTGTGTGTCAGTGTAATGTGTCGCTGCTGCTTGGTATACGAGACCTAAGGGATTATTACGTTTATAAACCACATGGAGGTTTGCTGATAGGTAAGAAACACCATTTGGCGTCGTCACAGGGGCGTCTAAGCGAATGCTTAACGCCGACGTACTAAACGAGCGAGATGGAGCGAACAGAGAGAGCACGTAGCGCGCGCCATACGCGCATGCGTCTTTTGTCTCACTCCATCTCGTTCGCCCGCTGGGCACAACACGGTTAGGGCCGCGCGTCACACACATTCGCGATTCCTACCAATACATCGAACGACACTTGATCGCTACAGCGAGAGTGTGGCGTTCCTAAGTTCCACAACTGCGATTCTCGCAACGAGCATACGGTCAACCGTCCGACTCGTGTAAAACACATGCACATGCGCGCGCACACACTCGCGCGAATGTGGATTATGACTGTTTTGTGCGCGTGTATGCGAGAGACTGCTGGTGCCGGACTCGTTCGCGCGCGCGGGCAATCGTCGTGCTACGGGCCCGTACGCGCGACCGAGTTTTAACCGTTTTCCAACTCTACTCTTCTCACATATGATGCTTCTGCTTGCTGAGATTTTTTCTTTTTTTTTTTTACTTTTGACAATGGAATTATTTTACGTTTGATTTGTAAGACGCGAGACGCGTATTGTATCGATGAACGTGTGTGAGATTCCGAAGAATTTGGATACGGAAAAAACACTAAAATACTGATGGGCATTGGAATGAGGATTTTTTTTATCAGTGCTTCGGTGTTTTCTTTCGGTGGAATCGTTGAGGAAAAAATATGAAGCCAAAATGTTGATGAGATCACAAAAACTAGTCTACAATAATGAAAGATATTTTAATTTTGTCTGGGGTTACAAGGCGATTAACAGGATGACGAAAAAAACACTTAAAAATGTACGATAGGTTCAGAAACTATTCGATCTCCGTAATTAGTGGCTTTTGGAGTTTTTGGTTATTTGCCCTTTGAAAAATAAAAATAAAAAATGCTAATACAATATTAACGCTTGAGAAGCCGTTACGACAATTTTATTAACGTGAAATATAGTTTTTTAAATTATTTTTTCAATTGGATGGTTAGTTATCTCTTTGGTACGATATGCAGTAATCGTGTATCGCTGAAATATGAATGAATACATTACGCGGGAAAAATTCACTGATGAACATTGACGAATACAACGATTAGAATAACTTCGTTGTTTCGTCACTGTTTATCGACGATTATGATCCGCTAAAAATGGATGAAAGGTGGAACACGGTGACGGGTGCAAGAGAAGCAGCGCTTAGCAGCAGTAGCCGCGTAGTATATACCACGGCGGCCACCAAGATGGCTGCTGTCCGACGGGAATCGAGTTCGACTCGTCGTCGCCGTCGTTCGCAGCGTTTAATACACGGAGGGCGCGCGTAAACGTGCCATTCACCGGAGATTAATTCCATTGCTTAAAAATTCCTCCGCAAATTACGATTGAAGTGTAATAATAAAGGAAAAAAAAGAAAAAAAACGTTAGAAAATAGTCATTGCGCGATGAGCCGACGGGCGGGTCACGCCGACGGGTGACTGTCGTTGAACAAAAAAAAACCGAACAAACATCAAACCGAACGACGAAAATCGTATACCGACAATATTTTTTAACATCATCAACAATGTCGAGACAACAACGATTAATTAGAAAAAAAATCAATTCGATAAATAAAAATCGTGTTTTGAGGTTACGCGGCCGAGTCGCAAGTTTCCGACGGCGGTTCGCCGTCGCTACGCTACAACGATAATACAAAATTCGTTGAGTAATATCTTACAGCATTTTTCATTTCTGCACAGACTGCACATTAATTTTTACATAAATCATAAAAAAAAAAAAAAAAAATTCAACGAAAATCAGTGCTACAAAGACAGATCAGTGTACAAATTTTAATACGTTTGAAAACGACGCAACGATCGAGAATTACGAAAATATTTTTCGGAAGCATTTTCTAAATTCACCATTCAAAGATACTTTTCTGCATCAATAAAAAAAAAAAAACTCGATCTCTACAAAAAGTAATCGTAAAAATGCTCGTTTCCGGTACAGTGATATGCGTTTCAACCGAAAAATCACGAGAAACAGAAGTAAAAAAAAAAAAAAAAAACGGAAATTCGAATCTTCGGGATGATCTGAAGTATTCGTGAAAGTTGCCTAAAAGCTGAGCATGTAAAGGCATGCGATGCCGTTGCCAGAAGGCTACTTATGTTTAATACAGCTAAAAGCACTCGTCGGGCTGTGAACCTGAGGAGAGCTCAGGTCGAGTCACGGGACACGATCGTGTCTTCTCGTACAACCGAGAGAACGTTGAAGGAACGAACGAACGAACGAACGAACAAGTAAGCAGCAGCAGTGGCGGTAGGGTCGGAGCAGCTGCTACTCAGCTCTGGTGTGGGCTCTCGCGGTGAGTGCCGAGCCGACGTGAGAGAGTGTGCAGAAATACAAGAAGGGGCGAGAGAGAGAGAGAGAGAGAGGGAGGGAGAGAGAGCGGGAGAGACAGAGAGAGAGAGAGAGAGAGAGCGGGAGAGACAGAGAGAGAGAGAGAGAGTGAGTGAGTAACAGTGAGAGAGAGAACGAGAGAGAGAGAGAGAGAGAGAGAGAGAGAGAGAGTAAAAAAGAGAGAGAGAGACGTGAAGGGAACACTCGTTCGTCGCGAGTCGGTACGGGCCGTTCGAACTGAACACCGGCGAGTGACGAGGACAGAGTTATCTCATTTGCTACCAATAGAGTGAGAAAAGAGCGTTGTGAGCGAACCGTGGCAAGCTAAGAGGGATTTTACAACGAGGCGAGACGCGGAACACCCGGCAATGCGCGTGGCTACGTCTTCTATATATGTACCCATATATATATATACGCATATAGACAACGAACCGGACAAATAGACGGACGTTCTTACCCGGTTTGGACGGCATTTTTGTTTCTTTTTTTAATAAGACGCTGACTAAAGATGGTAGACGCCGTGAAAGAGACCTGCGAGAGATTGCATGTAAAGAGTTTATGGGACGGTTTTGTGTAGGTATATGCGGAGAGAATCGCGACGAAAAAACAACGCGACTGTGGGGAAAGCTGAGATTAGAACGGTAGTCGTCTTATTCGTTTGATTTAAATTAAATTCCGCCAATAAATGAGACGAGTAAGCGGATATTAAAACCTTGGAAACTATCTATTCGGTTTGATTTTTTTATTTTGTTTTTTTTTTTTAATTTGTGTTTTTCATCTATTTGATTAAAAAAATTTTAAAAATCCCGAAAATTTTTATTTTATTTTTCGTTTGTCGAAAAAAAAAAAACGCATTCGGTTTTTCAAATCGTCATAATTTTTTAATCCTTTTCCGGTTCGTACCCCCTGCGAGTCATCGCAGTTACGCTTTTCATAATAATATTCACGCAATTAAATTTTTTTCATCGATTAAAAAAAAAACGCCATAAAATTGATTTCGCAAAATAGATTGAAAAACTTTCGTTCGATGTATGTTACATTTGATTTTTTAAATTCTTTTCCGGCTCGTAGCCCTCCGCGTTACCTCAATAGCATTTTTCATAAAAATATCCATTAAATTAATTTTTTTCCAATGTTTTTTCATCTATTAAAAAAAAAACGCGTCATAAAATTGATTTCGCAAAATACATCGAAAAAATTTAGTTCGATATATGTCGCATTCGATTTTTTAAATCGTCATCATTTTTTAAACCCTTTTCCGGTTCGTAGCTCTCCGCGTCATCGCGGTTACAATTTTTTTTTCTTTCGTTTTCATTCTCTGCTCTTCGGGGTTTGCGCCGGCAGACCAGCTGAGATAGGGTTATTTATCATTGGTCGCTACCGGTCGGGGACCGCGTGCACAGCCTGTGGAGCCAAGCAGCGCCGAGCCTAGGTCAACTCTCGAGTGAGCTTTGCATCGCGCGCGCGGCATGCTTCACCGCGTTGCAACTTTTCTCTCTCAAGGTTTCTTCACAGAGGTTGATCTTCGCTCGGAGGCTGCGCGAGTCTCACCTGACTGCGAGCGTTCTACGTGCGATCGTTCTACCGTAGTCAATTAACGGTCAATTAAGCCATTCAGCCTCTGTGCGCACGCGCGCCCTCGTAAAACAATCTGTAAACCAAATTATCACGTGCGCAGTATTTGGCTAATTCGGCAAACCAAACAATTCGTTATAAACGCAAATTGAATTTTCTCTAATTTTCGTTAATTGTCAATTGGGATAATAATCGACTAACGCGGCTTTCACAATTTTATTTCATAATTAATTATCGTAATAGTCGCCATATTAACGAAATTAGGAACGCCTCTCGTTGGTCCGCAATTGACGAATCGAAGCGTGTATAATAGCCGCCATGACACCGGTTGCGCAATAACCTCGTGTTCGCTTCGACTCGCAATTATTCAAAGAAAACCTCCCGGTGCTATCCGAACGGAGAAAGTCCACTCGATCGTCGAAACATCGAGTGAAATGGCAGGGAAACTAAGAACCCACTTGTTTGACTCTTCCCCCACATTTCCCCTTCCCACCGACCAACGATCGCGCGCGCCCTCCGATAATCGAGTTCTCCGTGACCCGGAACACGATTACTCTAACCGTCGCGCATCTGTTATCCTACCGCGCTAATCGACAATGTAAACTATATACAATGGTCCCATCGTTGCTGATCGTACAATGGAAATGCATGAGATCGCGAAGTATGATTGACAATTCGACGGGTAGTAATAAAAAGAAATCGTTTCGTATGAATTGCTGAAAGTTAAGATGGACGTTTTTCGAGAGCGAGCAACGAGTCGTGCAAATGTCAGACACTAATACTGTACAATGGTTGCGATGTAATCTCTCAACGATCGGCTTTCCCGTTCTCTTCCGCTCTACACGCTCAGCGCTCCCGTCGCCGCGGAATCAAAGTCGCTAAAAAAAATATATATATTTACACGCGTACGACGGAACTTGCGTCATTTTTCCGGTTATTTTTATACATTGTTTCTCGCAGAGGAAGTTCTGCGACCGTAAAATTAAATTTTTTATTCATCCAAAAATAAATTTACTGCAGATACAGGAAAATTCTGAATAAACATCGAAATCGGTTTTCGACAATAATTACGATGTATGCTGAGTAAAAAAAAAATTCACGCGAATTCATTTTTTCGAATGAAAATCGAGTGAATCAATAACTGAAATTACATTATTATTGTTATTATTATTAAGTTTTTAAAAATTCCAACTTAGTTTTTGTAGTAATTTTTTTTGTATGGGAATTGAAGAAAACCAACAGATTCGATATTTATTGGGAAACACTCTGTATAAATACAACATATTATTTGATACATCTCCGCAATGATAAAGAATTTTTAATAATCGTACTTTTGCATTGACTACCGTAAAATTAGTTTACCTTTGCAAAATCCAAACGTAATTTCCAACTGCAAAAAAACTTTTCAAATATTTCCAGAATACGTTATTTCGCATCTAAATCAACGAATAATCACCAACATCATTGCATTAGTCAAATAATGAAAATTCTTCATTGATAAGATATGTAGACACAGAAACGTTATTTCCACAAATAACTAATGATTTTTAATTTTTTTTCTTTCATTCAGATCGCCCAATCGAGACATCGGAACTTCGCAGAACTTCCCTAAAGTTCAAAAGCGCTTTGAATAATGTGAAACGAAAGGAGGAAAGAAAGAAGAAAAGGAAAAGTTGCAAGTACGAGCGATGAATCGCAAAATGTGAATGTCTAAGTGAATAATCGTATCTTAAGCTAAGTCTATGGAAAAGAAAACAGTGCCTGAGACCTATAGTGAGCGTCGAAGAGATATTCGATAGTTGTAATCGATAGAGAACAGGGTGGAGGTCGAATCGGGAGGGTGGTTCGACGCCGCTTGGCGTGATCGTTGTCGTTATCGCAACGACCACGTGAGATGGGTGATCCCGAGACCGCTGACACGTGGTCCGCATGGTTTCTGGACGCAATACGAAAGATTCGTAGCCAGAAACAGCGGCCGAGTGTCGAGCGGATATGCCACGCGATAAGGCAGCATCACAATTATCACGAGGAAGAGATCGGCGAGCATCTCGAAGTGGCCGTTAAACGTGGCGACGTTCTGAAGATATTCAACAAGGGACAGTCGTCATATAAGGATCCCGGTGGTCTGCAGTCGCGTCCATTGAAGGTAACGAAGACATCGGATCTATCGAAGGTCTTTGGCAAGGCAGTGCGGGAATTGGGAGAACGAGATGGATCGACGCTCAAGAGTATCGAGAAGTACGTTCGTCAGAGTCATACAGTCGAGGAGGAGGCGGACGGTGATCTACGGACGGCTCTCAAACTATCAGCAAAACGCGCGGTCGACAGAGGTTTCGTTGTACAGGATGGCAGACTCTTCAGACAACCCGATAGGCCACCCGTCGTCTCGAAGAAAGTACTCGAAAGCTCCCAGAGCACAGCGCCTTCGGATAGCGGCAGTTCGCCGGCTAAGGTACGTTTGAGATTAAAATCTTCTAATAAATATATCTTTAACTCTTATAAAATCAATTTACTAAGTTCTTCTGTTATGTTAGCTTTACTAATATCATTTAAACCGTTCTGATCGGATTAGAAATATGTATTTCCAGAATAGAAGCTTCGTGTCCAATGGATTATGAAATAACGATACGTCACACCGATGCCTTCCTATTGATGTTAAAAACAAATGTTATCAAGACCTCGAAGTTGTTTAATCGGATAGTGAATAACCGTAGCGTAATTATCCTCTACGCCTTCCATTGATGTAACTTCGGACGCTTATTCATTGATAGTCCCCACCAACGATCATCCGTCTTCGTGAATAGCGTTATAATTTTTCTCGCCTCCTTCGTTGAACCGATTCATTTGCATCATCATTTCTCTCCGAGAAGCCCACTACGAACGGTGCATAGGAAGAACCGACGAGAGGTTGAAGCGTCGATAAAACGATAATTTCGGGTATATCCCTTCGGGGCAAAGCCAATGAATGGTTCTGGGGGTTTATTAGTAACGCTACTAGCAGCGAGGGTGCTTTTCAACGGTAAACACCAAATTTTACCCTACGGGCTTAATTTATATCAACATGAACGATCTATGGAGTGTCGGTGGCTCGTAGAACCCCGGATTCCCGCGAGGTCACGCCCTCCGGTTATGTCCGGCGTCCCCCAGTCCTCCCCTCTCCCCTCTCACCCCTCAACTGGCTTCAAACTAACCCGATGAATACTATATAATTCCATTACGATATCACTCTCCCATGCCGCGTCGCCGTGTCCAAGCTGTTCTAATTAACCGGTAGGCAACATCGAGAGATCGATACCTCGTTTCTCTCCAGCGGCCATTTTATTAATTTAGTACAAAAAATTGCCGCTCTCAGCGCTCGAACAATGTAATACCGTCGAATGCATACTATACATCCTTGAGAAGGAGATTATATATACCCTTCTCGCTCCTTCATTCCCATCGTTAAATCCACGGATGGTCTTCTTTCTTATTCGAGCGAAAAGCGAGTCACGCCTGGATGAGGTTAGCAGCAAAGTTTCTCGCTCTTTCTCGGTTGGATGGGACCGTCGGTTAGGGTGGTATGAAGAGGACGAGGGGAAGAAGAGAAAAAAAAACAGTAGTAGCGGCGTAGCATAGCTCGTCGAGGGTCTGGAGAAGGGGAAGGGACACTATCTCGGCACGACTTCCGTTGACTCGTTTGTATATCGTGCGCTTATTGATCCCCCGCGCTCGGTGGAACTACTTCTTTTTCCATACGTCTCAACTCCCTACTACCTTTTCGCGACAACGCTTCTGTCTCTATCTTTTGTACATTATACTTCCATCGTTCGAATCTACGCATTCTCTTTGCGTCGACCGTTCTCGAATGAACGATTAGTCATTCGTCGCCCTATGGGGTTTTACCCGTACGGAGTCATCTCGGGATACAAACCAATGGGTCTGTAAAACATTGACTCAAATGTCTCCATGATAAACCTGCAATTAGGTGGGGGATTCCCCTTTGGGAGTTTGTCAGACGAAAGGTTTTTTTTTTATCAACTTGATCGTTCTTGCGGAGTCGACGCGGTTGATGATATAGTTGCGATTGGGTTGTCCGCATCATTCGCCGAAGGAAATGCGTCTCGATTCACAATGTCGAGCGGATAAACGGGCATTGCGAGGCTCTGTAATGGCTGTGTGCTCGTTTGTCCCTCTTTCCCCTCCCGTCGACGGGATTCAGCGAGACAGATCTCTTTGGCTTTTGCTGCCCCGCTGGTTTTACTATAGTATTATGTGTACACTGTAGTGCAGAATTCTGCGGTAAAAGGCCAGTATGGAACGTTGCTATGTTCCGTCGCTGCAACACAGCAGCGACGAATCAACGCGCCGGCGCGCAACAAGCCGGTATTCGAAGTCAGGTGGTGCTGATGTTGCTGCTGCTGCTAGGATCGTCGGCGACGCAATTCTTTGCTTCCCCCTTCGTCCCTTAAACCGAGTCGTAGTTTCCCCCAACGGGTTTTCCCTGCGGCTCGGTTGGCGCACACGCAAAATACATACCGCAACAAGCAAGCAACCGAGAGAAGAGAAGCCATTCGACACCTCGGCGCCTCGCGCGCGCTCTCTTGCCTTTGACGTTTCCCGCGCTTTTCGCCGCCCATTCACACTTTTGCGTCGTTCTCGACGGCGACTGTATCTCGGCCCTGAGGCACACCGTTCGACATTCCCTAATGACCCGCGGCCAATTCTTGCAACTCTTTTTTTGTCAAGATAATCTCATTTTCATCCTTTTCATTTTCTTTTTTGTTTATCTTTATTATTTTTTCCTTTGTAAGTATGAAAGACTTATTAATTATTCACGCGACATTTAAACGATTATGACAGTATTATATGTTTTTTCTGTTGTAATATGGCAGCGAAATGTTGAAAGCATTTTAAAAAAATGTATTCAATTATAAGCAGCGATGCTTTGAATGCTTACATGGCATTGTTGTAATGGAGGATAATAATCCGCGTATATCTAAGCGATCCTCGAACGAGTTGTGTTTTTTTATGAAAAATATTTTAGGAGAACGTTCAAACTGTGAGAAATGACGAATATTTTTTAATTATCATAGATCAATCTCGAGAACGAACGTTTCGAAAGCATATCTTTATTCGTCTGGCATTTTAGTTACATGTGCGCAGATCCAAACGATCCTCGAAATGAATGCGGTATTTCTCAAAAAATATCGTATTAGAATGCGTAAATTGTGAGGAGTGACAAATATTTTTCGATTTCCATGAATCATTCTTGAAAACAAACGTTTCAAAAGCATATTTTCATTCATCTCGCATTTTATTAAAATCCGCGTAGATCTCAACGATCCGCAAACTGGATGTGCTTTTTTACAAAAAATATCTTAGTAGAATGCGTAAATTTTGAGGAAAGGTACATATTTTTAGATATTCATAGATCCATCTCGAGAACGAACGTTTAGAAAGCATCCTTTCATTTGTCTAACATCTCATTTACATCTGCGTAGATTTAAGCGATCCTTGATTAAGGACATCTATTCAATGAAGAGAGAAATATCTATGTTCATCAAGTACGATAAATCATACATATTTTTCGAGATCGCATGAGTGAAACTTGAGGATGCGAGTTCTCAAGGATTCTCGTTTTTTTTTTCTTTCCTTCTTTTTTTTCCGTTTGTTCGGACGCTACAAGGGGACAAATTGGGCCGAGACTCGTTCCGCGAGCGATACCCCACCCGTCTCGATTCTTTTGTACGTGCTCGGTGACCTCGAGGAACGATCGAGATCTCTGAGCAAATCAAGTGCCCCGCGGCTGACTGGCATCGTCGCGTTTCGTTTCTCGCACGTCCCGGTGGGAGAACAAGCAACAGCGCGGTTGCCGCGTTTATTCGTGTACTTGTGTCATGGATATAATATCCTTGCAACAAACTCGGCTTAACGCGCCCGCACGAGACCCCTCGAGTCATCGAACGTTACCTCTGCGGTCGCGCAAGAGAAAAGACCGACAGCGACTGTACGATTTGGCGCGAGCAATCGGGCGGAATTTACGCGTTGACGATTGGCCGCGGCACGCGCTCGTTCTATTCGACGCGATATCGCGCAACAGGTCGTTGGTCCGTTCACTTCTCGGGCCGTGCGGTTCGGATCTCGACGCACGTGCTTTCTCGATCGTTCTATTTCGAAATACATCAAAGAATTTCAATCGGCAAACCCTATGCGCATCGATCGCGAATCAATTTGCACTAATCTAACAATCGAAAAAATACCGATCGGCCTTGCTATCCATAAATATATTCATCAGCGCATCTATATTAATATGAACGAATAACAAAAAAAAAAGAAATTATCTGTTATCCAAGCGATCGTCGGAGTATGGAGCACGAAAGAGATAGTACGCCCGAGACGATAATTATGGGTTATGTGTCTACCCGTCCCCTCCCGCCCTCATCCTTCCTCTAGATTACGCAAGTTCGATAACGATTCACCCACGTGGGAAACACGCTTTGCGCTTTATATCCATTTGCATCGTTTGTGTACACATACATGCACAGCGGAACGCAGAATTCCCGAATAAAAAGAGGATAATAAGGGGCAAAAAATGCGGGATGAGAGAAAAGAAACGTAGACGGAGATAATGAGGCTTCTTGGTCCGCAGCTTTCTGGCGTGACTTACAAGAGTCCCTCCTGCTATCGTTGCCTCTTCAAGAGAGTACGTCCTTTCGTCTCTACCGCGAAAGTATGACTCGATTCCACTTACCTCTTTATTTGCAACCAATTATATACTGCGTATATGTATGCGTAAAAGTGAAGAAAAGGAGGGGATGAGAGTTTTATTCCTTGGCATCGCGATCCTAGTTGGAGTTGCATTAATAAGATGCACCCTTCGCGCCAACCGTGATGCAAAGATAGGCACAGCCTTCTCCAACTTGCCGGAATGAATAATTACGTTTCACTCGGTGAACCCCTCGTAGTACACGCGAACGGGTGGCGTCGCTCTGCATGTTACATTCTGTCGGGCGTTATATTGTAATGTATAATAAGCACTCTCGCTGCAAGGGGACAGCTTTGTTCAAGGAAAGCCACGTTTCGTCCTTTAATGCGGTAGACAACATGGGTGGTAATTTCGTTTTAACGTTTAACTTCCGAATCCTTTGTTCAATTGTGTTTTAACAAGATAACTTTTTTCTTGATTATTAAACGCCCGACAATAAAGGTCCTAAGTATGTTATCTCTGGTTACTTTAGTTTTCGAGATATTTCGTTATTTCCATCAGAACGATCTGTCGTCTTCGCGGAAAAGTGTATCGTTTTGTAATCTCGTCGATAAGTCACTTAAATATTCATCTGACGGTATACATGAAGAGAAACTTATTTGTAGGGCTTTAAATTCTCTACAATAAATATCTCTTGTCTTTTTGTCCCCCGGTCCTTCCGAATCCATGAAAATCGATTTATATAACGATAACACCAATGATATTAATGTTTTATCCTTTATTTTCTTTTTTTTTTGTTTTTATTTCATCAAGCAGCTTCCAGCGCCTCTGCCGATATGCAAAGAATGTTTGGGTGCAACAACGGCAAGCAGCAACAACAACAACAGCACCAAACGCGCCGTCTCGGAGAAGCTTAGCCGTTGCAGCGTATGCGGTGCGGCATTACACAATTCTTGCGCACCGCCGGAACTCTCGATGGTCGTCGATCGTGGGGCCGCATGGTCGTGCGACGATTGTTCACCAACGTGTTCCGGTTGTCAGTTGGAACGGGAGTCCCAGAACTATTTGGTAAAGTGCGCCGGTTGTCCAAAGTGTTATCATCCGACGTGTTTAGATCCGGCGATCGACAAAAAGAGTAAAGCGCCGTGGCGATGTCGACACTGTCAGACCGCTCACACACCTCATTCCAAAGACTCCGAAGTCAAGAGTCGCGGAAGTAAATCACAACACTCGCAGCAACAGGCGGATTCCTCGTCTCAGGACGATGGTACGCCTACCAGCACGAGAAAACGGCTCAGCAAGATAAGAGAAAACAGAAAGTAAGTTCGCGTCATCATATACCGATGTTGCTTCCCTTCAAAGTATTCTTTCTCATTGCTCCCAACCCTCCATTCTTTGGTCGTCCAATATGGTCGTAAACCCTGTTTCCTCCCCAAACTCACTACCAATTCACAATATTTGAGTTTCAGGCTCTTCAGTCTTTCACCCTCAGTCCCGACAAACCTAAAATCTGCTCTCGATTTCCCTACTTCCTCAATTCCGAATCATCCCATTCTATGTTTCCAAAATATAACAAAATCGTCATAAATTTTATCTAAATTGTATCCTGCTTTGTTTTGTGGGTTTCGTAGGTCGGCAGTAGCATCGAGGAAGAACCTCGGTGCAGGTTCGTTATTAACGTCACCATTGAGCGTTGCCGTCGGTCCATCAGGATCACGGAAGGTCGGAACGTCTGGTACATCGTTGTCACAGGTGGAGAGCAGCTCGGACGGTAATGCGGGTGTTGTCTCCCCTCGTCAACAACCGATCCATCAATCCAATGAATCCTCGTCCCATCACACGTACCAGCAACATAGCCAAAAAAAAAATCTTGTACTCCCGACTGGCCTGACCCCATCACCAAATACGATCCAGATTCACACGACGAGCGGCGGTGGTAACGCGGGCCAGGGTAGGCTGCTCGAAGAGAAGAGCGATCGTATATCGAAGGAAAAACAGAAGTTCTTTAGGTCGAGCGCATTCAACGCGGAGCACAGTAAATTGATGATGAGACGAGGAGGAGGAGGAGGAGGTGGGGGCGGTGGTACCGGTGGTACCGCGAACGTTTCCAGTAATAACGATAATAAATGTAGATCGTCAACAAACACAAGCGTTATTAGTAATAGGTCATCGCGTAATACAAATTCTACCCAACAACAACAACAACAATCGTCACAAAATTCAAATCGTCAGCAATCGAAGACAATATCGCAAAATTCGTTGAAAAATTCTCGCGAAACGTTAAAGACAAATAATAAAAGTGCAACAAAGTCGGGTCGTGTGGCAGCGGTGACGTCAACGAGTTCGGGAAGTAGCAGTACAACAGGAGGAAACAGTAGCGCGAGTAGCAGTAGTGAGGCGAGTGACGACAGCGACACAACGGACGGTAGCAATAGTTCTGACGAGGAGGACGACGACGATGATGATGAGGGAAACAGTTCGAGCGATTCTACTGATTCTTCGTCGTCCGGTGAGAGTGCTGATGAAGCATCGACTGTATCGCGGTCGAGAAGAGGAGAAACGGCTAAACCCGCGGGTCCTTTTTCGTGCGATACCAGTGAAGAGAGTCCGTGGGGTTTCGCCGCGGCGGCTGCTAAATTGACAACGGAAACGCCGTTCTTCAGCAATATAACGAGTACCTTTGGCGCGCCATTGCCTAAACTGGATTTGGGCGACAAGCCGACATTTGGTCTTCATATACAACCGGCCGCGAGTCCGGCTACGGAAGTTAATCGAACGAAGAAACGACGACGGAAGAGTAGCGAACGCAGCAGCAGCGGTGACTGCAATGTTCATAATAAAGTTCGGCCCGGTGCCGGACAGCTTAAAGGCCTTTTCGATGGTCTTAGCCATTTCTTCTCGGCGCCGAGCAACAGTCGGGCGAGATCTGCCGGACAAACGCCCAACTACGCTCCCGATCGTAGGAAAAGAAGTTCGAACGTTGATGATGTTGCCGGGGCGCAAAATTCGTCGAGCAACAATAATGAAAACAAGCCGCCGTCAAAGACCGCGAGAATAACGAGCAACGAGACGAAAGAGAAAATCGAGGAGAACACCGAAAGAACAACAACACCCGTGACAACACCGGTCGCGAGCGGACGAACCAAAGAGAGAAGAAAACAAGATGATAACAGAGACAAAGAAACGAATTCGAAAGTTTCAACTAACGAGAACGACGATCTCGACGATAGATTGTCGTTTGAGAAGCCAGCGACGAAAATGACTCCGTCGAATCTCGTTAAAACGGCGGTTAACAGTAAGAGGCACGAGCACGAGAGACGACGAACGATGAAGGGTGATCCGGGTAGTTTGGTGAAGTGCGCCGATGGCAGAGGCGGTACGGGATCTTCTGGTGGCAGTGGCAACGAGAGCAACGGCGGCAACGCTGGTAACAAGTTTACCGATTCTCGGGGACATCGAAGCGTCGTCAACGATCCGCAACAACAACTATCCAGGGAACATCGACGAGGGGACGACACGAGGACTAACAATCAACATCAACAGCAACAACAGTCGCGTAAGAGGAATCAAGCTAACGCCGAGAACGCCCGGAGCCCGCGAAACCCCGAATCCTCGAAAAATAATCATAATCATGAATCCAATAGAGATACAATTAGAAAAAAAAGTCCCATTCCTACCGTTAATATTCATGATAATAAAAATAATAATATAACGAACGATAATCGTGAAAATTCACAAAATCATCAACATCATCATCATCATCATCATCATCGTCATCATCATCATCATCGACGAAAGTCATCCTCGCCGTCACGTAACGTAACGACCTCTGCGTCAGCAACAACGACGTCCTATGAATCCACAGGAATTGTCACCAACTCCAGTTATCCCGGAAAGTCCAAGTCCCAACCACGTGCCTGTACTAGCGCCACCACCACCACCACCAACACCACCACGACACCCCGCGCGACACCCTGCTCCAACAGGAAGGGTAAGAGTCTACCCCGAGCCCGCTAAAAAAAATCAAAAAATCAAAAAAAAAAAAAAAAAAAAAAAACACGAACGAACGTTTTGTAAATCCAAAAACACCAATTTTTTACCGAGTTCCGAGTCCGTTTCACAAAACACCACCACCACCCTCACCCCACCTCAGTTTTTAGTTTTTTTTTTTTTTTAACCACGATAATTGTGAACGTGAGAGATTGAAAGAGAGAGAAATGAAATTTGGGGAGAGAAAGATCGGGAAAATTAAATTGAGAATTTTTTTTTTTTTTTTCTATACATTCTTGATTTTTACTCATTAGGACGACGGATTTAGAGCGTTTTGGTTATACGGAAATAACGTACATTTCAGGGTTTAAATGTTAGGGGAGTTACAGAAGGGATATTCAGTTTTTTTTTTTTTATGAAAATGGGATTTGATGGAACGATATAGCTAACAATTTTTTTTTTTTGTTGTTTTTCGATCATTTTGCGATTCGTGATGAAAAAAATCGTTGATATTTTCAGTAAAAAAAAATTGAGATGGAACGGTAGAATTTGGGAATAGATTGCTGGTTATTAGATTTCTAGAGGTTCTTTTTTTAATTTTTCTCATCTGGTGGAGAGTTCGGAAGCTTTATAGCGGAATTTCATGAGATTAACATAAAAAAAAAACAAAAAAAAATGTATGAGTAATAAAACTGTTTTTTTTTTTCTTTTTAATTGTACACGAGATAAAATGATATAATGAGAAACATTAACTATTCAAATCTCGTAATCTTTCACAGTTATAAATCGTAATGAATGCTTTTTTTATTTTTATCAAAATTAAAAAATAACGTCACTCCTCAATTCCCGTTCCTTTTTTTGCGGATTGAAAGCTCGTTATTCTCTCGATTAATTTAATGTGCGCTCTCGCAATTTTCATGGTTCCGTATCTTTTCACCTTTTCCCTTCTCTCTCTCGAAAAAAAAAAAAAAAAAAAAAAAAATTAAGAATAAAAAAAGAAAAATACTTTAAAAAAAGCGCTTAAACATCCCCTAAACTCAGGATCAGTGGATGTGTTGGCGGTGTGGTGTGCGGTCGATCTCTAGACTTTTTTCTTAACTCATGTGGTTAACCCGCGTGTGGATGTGCTCTGCTTGCGATGAACCTGAGAAAAACTGGATATCCAACCCTCGAAACTGACGAATCCCCGACCCAAAAATTATATCCCAAATTCACAGATCTCTCTTAGTATGCGTGACAAAGCATCGCTTACCCGTCGACCAATCTGATTCGAGACAAAAATAATCTTCTTTTTGTTTCTTCTCCGTTATTAAAATGTGTTTTTTTTTCTGTTTTTAATTAATTATACATTGTTGTGAATCAGGTTGGTTCGCGAGGGCATTTAACAAGCAATCCTGGCCTCGGGATCGACCAATCGATCCAGCGACCACGGACCACATTTTCGTTATCGCAATTGCATGCAATCCGACGTGTCGCTTCGTGGCTCTGGCGTTATATTATTATTATTATCATTATTATTATTATTATTTAAATGGACCAAAAGAAAAATGAATATTTATCAAAATCCACTAATTAGATTTACATTCGAATGCATGCAACATAGTGGTTGACGAGAGAAGCGTAAAAAAAAAAAGTAAATTTTTTTTTTTTTTATCATTGCGTAATCTCAATAGTGAAGAAATTTGCACTGAGACCGTGAATGAACATATTCCCCACCTCACGATCCTCTTCTCATCCGCATAGTTCACGAAAATCAGAAATAAAAAACGAAAGCTTCGATTTATTAAATTTCAATTTTTCTCGGCGTTTTTATTGCGCCAAAAGAGAGTCTAAAGAAAGAAAAGAAAAAACGCAGTGCCAACACACCCAAGCCAGAAGCTTCGCTTTTATTTGTACCATCATACCATAGCTTTTAAGTCCTCTATAACTCCTAACAAACCAAAGAAAAGAAAACGACTTTTTTTTTTAACCAAAGAAACTTCACCGAGGATCGCCTCCCCTTACTTCGCAGAACTCACACAGTCATCGGTTAAGTTTAATTGATTAATCTCGAGTTTAAAATCAATTTCTGCGCGGGAAAAGACGATCCTCGGTGGAGTGGAAAGGAAAAAAATAAGAAAAATAAGAAAAAGTTTCCTAGAAAAAGCAAATCGAATCTTTTGTCTTTGCAGAAGAGTTGGTGCTCTCGCAGACGTTGCCTCCGGGTGTGACGCAGAAGGACGTGGATCTGTTCAAAGAGGCGCGCGAAAGAGCGAATCGATTAACAGTAGCTGCAGACGAAGAGGCCGAATCAAGTAACAGCGGACTTGGCGGTGGTTCGCGAAATCCCGCGGCTATTGTCTTCGGACGTTACGAAGTCGAGACATGGTATTCCAGTCCGTTTCCTCAGGAATACGCAAGATTGCCGAAGCTATTCTTCTGCGAATTTTGTCTGAAATACACGAAGAGTCGGGCGGTACTGGACAGACATATGGATAAATGTACGTGGAGACATCCGCCGGCAACGGAGATTTATCGATGCAACGGCTTGTCGGTCTTCGAGGTAAAAAAAAAAATTAAAAAAATCATTTTTTTTTGTCATTTATCGGCTACAATTTGTTTTCAGATCACTGATAACATATTTTCGTATATTTTCAGATCGACGGAAACGTAAATAAGATTTATTGTCAAAATCTCTGTCTCCTGGCGAAGCTGTTTCTCGATCACAAAACCCTGTATTACGATGTCGAGCCGTTTCTCTTCTACGCTGTTACGAAGAACGACAAGTACGGTTGTCATTTGGTAGGTTATTTTAGCAAAGAGAAACACTGTCCGGCACAGCGTTACAACGTGTCGTGCATAATGACTCTGCCGCAGTATCAACGACAGGGTTTCGGACGTTTTCTCATAGAGTTCAGTTATCTATTGTCGAAAGTCGAGGGTATACCGGGAACGCCGGAAAAGCCTTTATCCGATTTGGGAAGAGTGTCCTATCACTCGTTCTGGAAGAGCGTCGTACTTGAGTACCTCGCGAGTCATCGGGACGCGAAGGAAATCAAATTGGGCGATGTGACCCGCGAAACCGGCGTATCGGCGCACGATATCGCGAGTGCTTTGCAGATGTTGGGTTTCGTTAGAACACTCGATTCCAATGCGAAAGATACGAAAGACTCGACGCGTTCGCGAGTCGCCGTTGTCGTCGATTGGTTGAGAGTCGACGCGCATATGGCGAAAGTCGCGAAGAGTTCGCGTATCGTTCTCGATCCCGATTGCCTAAGGTGGATACCCCTCTTGACGCAAATACCGAATCCGTATCAAAGTACCGAGGAAGGCGGCGACACGAGTTCGGAGCCATCGCCGCTTCTGGAACAGGCGAAACCTCCCGTAGCGGCGATAGTCGAAAAAATTCAGAGGGTAAAGATAAGAAAGAAGCCGCGCAGTCGTCGAATGGGACAGCGACGAAGTTCGCCATCGAAACACAAAGCCGCGCAGAGAATTTTGGCGCAGAAAGAGCGAAAGGAAATCGCGGCGACGGTAACACCGCCGGAAGTCGCGAAAGATTCCGCAACCGACGAAAAACTCGCCGACACTGAGGACGAAGTAAAGGAGGAAAAAGTCGAAGCGCCACCAGCGCCGGTGGAAAAAATTCCGGTTGCCGTTCCTGTGACGCCGAGAAATTCTCGTAATTCGTTAAAAGATCCGAAAAATTTAAGTAGCGTTATAACGAGTACACCGAAAGCGACGCCGGCATTGTCGAGTTCGAGAAGAGCGAGAATTCGAACGCCAAAAACAGCGGCGATCGTCGAGACACCGGCGATTTTAGCGACTACGCCATCGCGAAAGCGAAAACATTCCGAAAAAGTTGAACAACAGACGAGCGGCGAGGAGAAACACGAGAGATTAGGCGGGGATTCGGGAAACGGATCAGCGGCTCCCCCGAGTGGGAGAAAAAGAACGAGAGAATCGATGCGGGAAAAGGTGAAGGAACGCGACAGAGAAAGAGAGAAGGAGAAGGAACGCGAGAAGGCTAACAAGGAAAAGGAATCGAAGATCGAAACGGTAGTGGAAGAGACGCGAAAGACTCCACCGAAGGAAACGACAGCACCGCAACCCTCGAATCCGCAGCGTCCGGCCAAAAAACAGAGTAAACTCGACGACATTCTCTTGAAAGTAACGAGTCGACAAACGAAGAATCTTCAGGCTAAACAAGCGCGCGAGAAAAAGGCTCAGGAGGAGGCTACGGTTGGTCGACAGATCAACGGTGGTAAAGATGACGATAAAGAGATCCAAGAATCATCGCCACCGCCGGTAAAAAGTTCACCGGCTCTGTCGCGTCGCGGTAGAGCCAAAGCGGCGGTCGCGGAGACCTTGAAAATGCCGGAACTCAAACCAGAAGCGTCGAATGCCTCGAAGGAGGAACATACGGCAAGTCCGACTGTAGTGGCGCCGTCGTTGTCGCCGTTGCCGCAAGATAATCCGAAACCCGCGAAATCAACGAGTAATCCGAATGCGGGAAAGCAACTGACGATACCAGAGATGTTTCCGGCGCGAGAGCCTGAGGAACCCGAAGACGAGAAGAAAGAAACTCTCGAGGAGAACGGAATAGCGGTAACGCGAGAGAGCGAAGCACCTACGGCAAGTCCGGGGGAATACGAAGGCGGCGATGAGGACGAAGGCGAGGAAGACGAGGAAGAGGTTCCGAGAGCAAAAACCATCAGCCAGACACCCCGAGCGCACGGAAAACATAAGGACAAGAAGAAAATAGTCGAACAACCAGCCGAACCGAAGGAAGAAACGAAAAAACCCAAGGAATCCAAGAAGAAAAAGGAAATAGAAGAAAAAATCGAGGAGCCCGCGAAGCCGGAGGTTGAAGAAGTGCCAGAAGTCGTTGAGAAAGTACCGGAACCAATCAAGGAAGATCCTCGGGAAGAAAAACCCTGCGAGATCCCCGAAAAAACGGAAGAAGATGTTCCCGAGGTTTCGAAACCAGTTGAGAAACCAGAGCCGGAAGAGGCACCTCGCGTGCAAACACCGGTCCCTGATGAGGTCGAAGTTCCAGAAAAGATCAAAGAAACACCAATTCCTGAATGCACCAGAGAGAAGACTCCGCCTGCCTCACCCTCGGTAATCGAAGATCCAAAGAAAGAAGAGATCAGTTCAGGAATTCCATCGGTTAGTGTGATTGAGGAATCTCCGCGTCCACCAACGCCCCAAGAACCAGCAAAACCAACATCCATCAGCGAAACCCGTGAAAATTCCAGTCACACGAATCTCCACACGCAATCGGACGAGAAACAGAATTCCCCAGAGAGCGGTAAAACAACACCGCATCTGGAGAATCCCGGCTCGGTGAAGCGTACACCACCTTCGCAGCCGGATCTGCCGTCGATGGGAGTCTACACGCCGGATTCGACGACAAATTCCGTTCATTCGTTGCATTACGGTCAATGCGATTTGGACGTTTCGCAATTGGGTCTCGAATCGCCAACATCGATAGCCAGCGACTTGGCCTCACAACACAGCGTGGAAAGGCCACCAAGCGCATTGCCCTCGATGCCTACAAGCGTCAGCGCTCCGATAACTACTCCCGTTCACGTTGCACCCGCACAGAGCGCCGTAACGGTGAACATGAGCCCTCAGGTTCAGTATTCCGATTGCGCGATGCCGCAACACGTTCCGGGAACTCACGTGACAATGCATCCGATGCACGGTCCACCGGCAACGAATCTTCAACAACCGCGTACACCTCAACCGATGCCTCAGCAGTCGCATACTCCTCAGCCAATGCCTCAGCAATCTCACACTCCTCAGCCAATGGGACAAAGTCAGGCGCATTCGGCACAGCAGAGCCCACAGCCCATGCCTCAACAATCGCATACCCCTATACCGCAATCTCACACACCTCAGCCTATGCAGTTGTCGCTCGTTCAACAAGCGCAACAGCAACAGAATCAGAATATCTCGCAGCAACAACAAGCCGCCCATCAGCAGCAGCAACAGCAGCAACAGCAGCAACAACAGCAACAGCAACAGCAGCAACAACAGCAGCAACAGCAACAACAACAGCAACAACAGCATCAATCTCATGGAAGCAGCAAAAGAGCCAATGGCTCCCAAACCAGTCACAGGTCCCGTTCCAACCAGCAGAGTCGCTCCCATCGCGCAACTCCTCCCACTCCCCACTCTCAGAGTTCCGTCGTCCAACATTCAGCCCCAAGTCCTCATGGGACATCCGGAGGTCACACTACCGTTACTCATTCCTCCGCTCATCTGCCTCCTCAGTATCAGCAAAGCTCGATGACCGTCCCGCCAATGCCTCATCCTCACAGTCACACGCACGCCGCTCATTCTCACAATATGGCTGTTATATCTCAAGGCAATTACATGGCTGTTGCTTCTCAAGCTTTTCCGTCGCAGAACACTTATGTGATACAGCATCGCAGCGGTAGATCCGGTGGACCAACCGTACCTTGTACCACAGCCACCAATTTTTACATACAAACGAGTGCTATGCCTCCTCATTCACACACATCAGCACCGCCATCTTTAACCGGATCTGGCAATCATCAAACAACGAATTCCTGCAGTTTGGCGAAACTTCAGCAATTGACGAATGGTCTGGAAATGACACCACCGCCTTCTATGAATCTCACACCACCACCACCCATTCCTCATACCATGACGCCGCCTCAGAATTCGAGACAATTACCCACACCGCCACAAGTACCGCTGGGATATGCGAAGAACTATTATAACGTTAACACCGTACCGCCCCCCGGGACACCCGGTCCTCCCAGCAGATCCGCATCGAGATCATCCGCTAATGCAAATATGGCATCCCTCGCGCAACCGTATTCTAGCGAAGGGATCTATAGACAGAGTCTCGATCCCGGAAATGGCTGTCCGCAGATGCAGAGCGCAGCTTCCAGGGTCTCTCCTAATGTTGCGCTTAATACTAATCTTATGGCTGCTGCACAATACGGCTATAGAGTCGCCCAACCAACCACCGGGTATATGAATCAAGCCGCGCAGATCGGAGGCTTCATGAATCAGGCGAGTCAACTTCCGGTCGGTGTTGTCAATGTACCGGCGCCTTATTCTCAGGATCCGCATCAACAGAATCCCGCCGCCGTTTATACAACTTATCACGGATATATCAATGGCGGATTGATGCAACCGCTGAATGGAACGATGAGGCCGCGTTAGAGGCTTTTGGGAGTTTAAGATGATTGGTGATCCTTTCTCGATGATCGAGGAATGCGGAAATGCGAGACATTTACGACAAAGTGCTGAGGATATTAAATGGGAAATTGGATAATTCATTCGACGGGCGGATGAACGCGAATTTAACTGATATCTCGAAGAGATTTCGAAGAGAACTTTTGAGGAAAATGGAGATGCAAAGTAATCGATTAAAGAGTCTCTCCGCGCGGATAATCGAGAATCGGAAGAAAGTATCGTTACGGAATCGGGTCGACAAGGCTTCCCGTGACAATTGATCGAATACAGCGCCGCGAAAAGTGCGTTTCGAACGATAAAACAGCCGTGATAACTGAACTCTATTTTTATTCGGGGTTTACGATCAAAAACGGACTTTGATCGAATTTTTAAATAAAACAAACAAAAAAAAAACAAAAAAACGATGAAATAAAAACCCAAGAAAAAAAAAACTTCCAAACCGGAAGTGTTACGTTTTCTGTATGATAATATTTATAAATATATATATATACATTGGAATTAGACGAGAAGAACAAATAATCGGCAGAAGGATGCTGGAGGAATGAAATAAATTAATGAAAAAAAAATAAAAATAAAAAAAAATACAAAATCATAAACATAAGCAAACAAAGTAGTAGATTACTTATGAATATAGAATTATTCTGTTTGATATTATTCAATTGTTGACGATGATGAAAGACGAGCGTTGTTGCTTACGTTTATTCTCGGGGCACCCTGTACTTTACCTGTATCATAATAGAATTTAATTATTATCGCATACGATTATTATCATTGATATATTATTATTATTATCGCGATATTAATGCCTGTCATTGTCATTGAAAAAAAAAAAAAAAAAAAAAAAAAAAAAAATGAAAAAAAATAATAATAAATAAATAAATAAATAAAAATAATTTTATAAACAGCACGAAACACACAAGTTTAAGCTATCACCTCACTAAAAACTGATGCTTCACGAAAAAAAAAAAAAAAACAATAAAAAATCATCATACATACGCCGATTTACGTTTTTCGCATGTACGTCTTTTTTTTAATTATTATTATTATTATCATTATTATTATTATTGTTGAATTTTTTCGACATTTTCGAGAAGAATAACGATGTATATTGTGGCTATTCTGCAAAAAGTTTGAAAACACAGTGCCACGTCCGACGTTGGAAATTAATTGATTATTATTAGTTGATATAATTAATTACTTAATCAATAATTATCATTATGTTTATTTTTTTTTTTTTTTTTTAACAACGCGACTTGAGAGTGTAAATGAGCGATTGTGAGCTTATTATTAATTATCGTTGACTAATGCACGCAGCTCTCCCGATAGAATACTTGTCCCTCCCCCCTCCCCCCTCCCCGTCTCCTTTCCCGTGTCCAATATTCTTCTGTATTGATTTATACAAAACGAAAAGAAAAAAAAAATCGTTTCTGACGCTTTGCAGAATAGCGCTGAATATAATATATAAATAAATATAAAAATATATTTATGGTACACGGCGTTCGTGTTAATTTTTTCAGACGATTAGAGGAATGAACGATTTAAACGAGCGAAACATGTGCGCGTGAATAAGAATGCGGATGATAACGCGATCGCGAGGTATCGCTAGTTTTTAGACTTCTCGGCGTGCGTTTTACGCGTGACGAAATAATGAAAAATATGAACGACAAAGAAGAAAAAAAAAAACAAAAAAACAAGATATGAAATATAATAAGTACACGAGGAAACTCACGTCCGGGATTAATAGTGTAAAAAATTACAACAATATTTATTGTACATAGATATTAAAGAAAAAAAAAAAAGTACTACTAACAAATAAAAATGAAAATCATCATGAAATGTGTGTGTCACGCGTACGATTTTTATCCACTTCCTCTTCGGTACCTTTCAACTGCAGATTTTTTACTTTTTGAAGACTTATTTCGTCACGGAATTCCGATATTTAATTTCTATAAATAAAATTAATCGTATTTATCTATAATACGATTCGGAAACGATAAAAAAAAGCGCAGCATATTCAGTGCTCATAAATTCGTAGCTTTGCTCGAATTTTTTTTCGTCTTTTTTTTTTTTACAAGTGTACCTCGTTATTTTTTGTTTTCGCTTCTTCTCCTCTCGTCTCTTCTTTTCCGCGTTCGCTAAATCGATGTATTTCTTTCTCTCGTCCAACGACATGCGCGCCCACAATTTTCCAGCCACACGCGCAATAGTTATCACGTTTTCTTTAGGTTTTTTGCTACGCAACCGTAGAAAAAATATGATGAATGGATTCGTAGATTCGACCCTCGGGATTTTTCCGAGGGTTTTCGTTGTTTCTCCCGGTCCACCTGCGCCACCGGAAACGTTCCCGTTACCCGGACGTCTCGACCGCGATGCGCTGGATCCATCTGTGCTGCGCGTGAATAATAACTGGAAAAGTACGGCTCTCGTACGCGACTCGAGACTCGACGATGCCGAGCCACGATTTTTTGTTGTACAGTGATAAAAACGAAAAAAAAAAGCCTAAAGACAAAATTACCTCTCGAGAGCCCTTCGTCGATCCTTTCCCTGCTTCGTTTGTACCGAATTTCCGTTACCCATTATTTTTTCCGACAAAATTTTCGTAACGATCCTTACAACGACGACGATCGCTATTTAAAACGGTTACTTGGAAATTTAATGATTTTTTTAATGTTTTTATTTTTCAAGCCGATCGACTCGACGTGCCGGATGGGGTAAATTGGCGAAAGGCCTCGTTGCTCGATGTCAAAATGACATTTCCGGTCGCGAGAGAAAATTCATCGTTATTTTTTTGTTTACTGACGTAATTCTTTTGTCGCAATGAAAATAAATAAAAAATCATTATGACGCAATAAAATTAATAAAAAATAAATAGTTGATATAATTAAAATAAATAAAATACTATAAAAGGATAAAAAAACGAAATTTTTGTATCTTATGTATACAAAACTTTGTGCTTTATTTACAAAAACGGCGTTAACGCTATCAGGAAGTAAATATTTTTACATCTTAATTGATTATTTTAAATTATACGGTGGTTTCGCGCAATTTTTTTATTTTTACAAATAAATTTATCGAAACCATAGGATCAAAGTTCGCCGCCAGCTTGGGCTCCCCATCGACTTTTTTTATTGTTATTGTTATTCTTATTCCACTTCGTGTCGCCGCAGTAACACGACTTTTCCTGCGCATCGACGTAACTCTTGCAGCCCAATGCCGTCGTTCCCGTGTACAGCATTTTTGCCGCGGCTTTGCAAGTATTCACGATAGTCGTACCCGTACTTTGATAACCCTCGCAATATTTGTAGAGACACCGCTTGAATTCGAGATCGCATTTGTCCTTATCGGCGTTGCATGTGTCGTAACATATGTCGTGAGCGTCGCAACATTTCGTCATCTCCGTCAGAGGCAGATACTCCTGACTTATCTTCGATTTCAATTGAATCGCATAACGAAAAAAAACGTTAAATTCTATTTTTACCGTAAAAAAAAAAAGAGGATTGAGGATTGGGATTGAGGGTTACTATTTATTGCTTTTTATCGAACTTAAAATCGTATTTTTCTTATTTGTGTAAATGTTTTTTCGGGCAAAATGTAGCGTACCTCGAAACCGAGAGAGCCACATCCGTTGCTCTGCGGCATGTGGTTCCGGTTTGGCTTTGGCGTAACTCCTGTAGCCACAAAAACATCGCAATCATTATTATTCGTCATAAAAACCGCACTAATCCGAATGAAAATGAGAAACGCTAAAGTTTACACGCAAAATCGTAGTTAATTAAAAAAAAATGACGTGTTTATTTCGTTATTAGTTCTCGCGATTTGTTTGACGAAAGTTTTCCATGATTAACGGTAATTTTACACTCGTTATTATCGCTTTGCTACGTACAGTCGTTTTGAGGTTATGTTTGCGTAATACACTTTTCATTTATTAATTCTTCCGCTACTTTACCTGTGGGACATTTAAATACGCAAGTTTCCTCGACCGCGGCATCGAACACTTCGTGAATATCTTTGATTTTTCGCGCGACGGTTATAGCGTTTTCGAAAAAATCACCGAAAACAGTTTCAGCTGCTAGGACAGCGTCGCGAAGATTTCCTAGCAGACCGGCCCCGTAACCAGACCACGCGTAAGCCATGAACGTCAAAAGGTAGATAAAAGTCTTTCGCCACGCCATAAGATCCATGGCGATTGAGGGGTTTTTGTTTTTTTATTCAATTCAATATCTATCGCGATGCCCTTGAACGCGTTGAGAGAACGAACGGTTTCTAATACTGTGGAAACTCGTGAGAAATCGTCGGACACGTCGCTCGCGATATTTTTAGGTCGACTGAGTGCTGCTGACCCGTCATCGCACCTCGGACTTGTATATCTACTTTACCTATGCGATATATATATATATACGTACGAAATGACGATAATTTGTTCAACCGAATATCCACTTCCGGTACCGGCTTATTCGGGTGTATAAAAGTGACTTACAATTGGCGCGCGAGATTCTCTCTTTCCGATATCGGGTACGTTGACATTGGTCCACGTGGATTGCCGAAAAAAAAAAAAAAAAAATTCATCCCACATAATTCGAGAAGGAATCAGATGACGATATAAGTTTGATGACAAATTTTTTTTTCCGTGGAATTATTTTTCACGATTGAAAATAATAATAATAATAATCACTATTCTGCAGAATGATATACATTTATTTTGTTTTACATCGTCCAAAAAAATATCGATTGATTTTTCGTGAAAATGCGGGAGAATTAAAAACGACAAAATGGCGACGATATTTTCAATTGAAGCTTACAGCGTGTTTTATGTGTGTTGTATATATATCAACATAAATAAAATTGTATATATATTTTTGTTTTTTATTCAACATGAGAAAAAGCTAACGGTTATCGTAGTACATTAAAATTTCTTCTCCAATTCGCCGTCTTCGTACAATTTCTTGACGTCGGTACCACCGCCAAGACACTCGCCTTTCACGAAAACGCGAGGAACAGATCGCGCTCCCGTCATCTCGCCCAATACGTTTTGAATGTCGTCACCGTCGTCTCTCTGATCCAATTCGATCGCCGTGTAAGTTTTCTTCAATTTGTCGAAAACCTGCGATCGATAATTACGATTTAAAAAAAAAATCATTTCTTCCGCGAATAGCAATAAAACGTACATTTCGTGCGCTTAAATAATAAAAAAAAATAAAAACAAACAATTAATTATGAATTATGAAAATTATTATTAATTTAATATTTATTTATTATTATTATTATTTATTAAATGTTAAAGTTATCAATAAATTATAACTTAATATCGATATATATTAAAAATGTTATGATTATTATTTTATTTTTTTTATTTCGCGAATTCCTCACCTCCTTAGCCATCTTACAGTAAGGACAATACGACTTGGAGAATATGACGACAACGTCGGAGGCTATCGTCTGATCGACGAACTCTCGTGCAGCCGGCATTATTGCTTTCTGGGCACTGGAAACTGAACCCATCGGGCTACAGACATTGTATCAAGAGAATCGTGAGCTTAACATTACCCATTGTCAAGCAAATTCAACCCGTGCAAACAAGCGTTAGAAAAAAATATCAAAAAATTTACGAGTCCAAAATTATTTATCGCAGCTGTTGTCATACTTCAGTTAAATAATGTTAAAAATTCGTATTTTATGACCCTAAAAAACCCATATATGCAATGCGTCACTCGCAACAGCGACGCGCCGAAAATTATTCCCGCGGCTGAGAATTTTTCAAGATCGCGCAAATGTTATTCAAACCACAAATAGACTTCCGATAAATATTATTATTATTTTTTTTTCAAGACTTCGACCAAAGCGACGTAAAAACCGTTGCATACAGGATATGGGATACGTTAAGATTCGAATAAATAACGATGTATTTCATTATAATAAAAAATGTATTGTTGCTTCAATAATGAAACTAAAACATAACGCTGTTAATTAAACATATTTCCCACGTGACAGTCGCGTCGATTGAAAACGTATCTTGTTGTATAAATTCCTCTACGAAATTTCCAGCGAATGAGATAACAGCTGAAGCTTCGAACCAATCAAATAGTTTTTCGTATCAAATGATTTTTCTCACACCCTTATCCTTTGATATTATCCCGTGTTAACGCCGATAAGAATCGTAAAAAAAAAAACACGTAAGAATAGTTGTAGCGATGATTCATGAAAAAAATGATGAATCGATAGTCCCAAATTTATACTTCGCGTAATGCGAAAATCAAACACACGTTGAGGAGGATAAATGTACGGCGTCACATCAGGAATCAAATACAATTTATTATTTACTTACCGTGTGTCAAGGAGAACTAGTTTGTTGCTTTACGTACGACAATACGCCGTCGATATGCCGAACGTGATGTTCTGACGGTAGTAGATATACAGTCTGAGCATTGATCGAAGAAATGTCTAGTAGACTATCAACTCACTTCGGTTCGCATAACGAGACGCGATCGCGACGCCAATTTTGCGGGAGTGAAAAACATTTTTTTTCGGTCATATGACCGTTGAAATAACGTCATACAACAAATTTCTCTGAAGACAAACATACAACTTCGACTTATTGCATTATTTTCTTTTTGCTAATAATATTATTATGATTGAATTCCCAATTAAATACTTTCGGAGATTCGTTTTAATCGATGGGTCACGTGACTCTTAACTGACTGACTTCGAAGCGGACTATAATTTTTCAATGAACACGAATATAAATTTAGAAATATCTGTGCATTTTCTGGTTTACATTCCTAATTTGTAATCTCGATTTTGATCCATAATAATGACTATCAATTATCGAATGAACAAACAAACGCCGTTTATTGATACAATTATTTTCACGCGCGCAAGCGCAAACGTCTTTATTACTGTTCGCCGCGCGTAGTCTGCTAAAAGCTCCACTCGCGTGACCGTGATTTTCGCGATATTCACACACTGCAGCGTACAATTATTTTCGCATTTAAAAAATGGGAAATTCGGAAACCAAAGCTCCGGAAGAGGTTAAAGTGCCCGAGGGCGAGAAAAAGAAGTTGAAGCCATGCTGCGCTTGTCCCGAAACTAAGAAAATCCGCGACACTTGGTGAGCGAAAAATCATTTTGAATTAAATTTTTAGGTTACGTTACGACAAGCCGGAAAAACATTTTTAAGGAATTTCTACTTAAAATAAAATACCACTTTATAATAGAACATTGCGGCTTCGATTTCACCTGTTTTGTTGATCGTTGGTTACTCAATTAATGATTTTCTACTTTTTTAAATATGTATTCGCGTTTTTTTACGCGGAAAAAAAAACGGTTACCTTGGCTCGCGGTGATTCATAATTTTTTTTTGTACATATAATTGCAGCATAATGGAAAAAGGTGAAGCGGAATGCGGTCATCTTATAGAAGCGCACAAGGCCTGTATGCGTCATCTCGGTTTCAACATTTAGTCGATTATTTAAGTTAGAGAATAATTAGAAGAACAATGAAAAAAAAAAGAACGCTGAAACGAGCAAATCAGAAGGACGGCCGACAAAGATGGCGCTACTCGCGATCGGGTTATCGCGAAACTTAATTTTTTTTGCTATTACTTCTACCAAATACCTGACGAAGTCTCAGTCAACAAATGTACACATTTAGTTTAAGTGAACCGATAAAAAAAAACGGTTTCTTTTTGTTAACTCGTATTTACGATAAACGATAGGAGATAAATAAAGGAATATTTGGAAAAACTGATGCAATTTTTCTATTTCTGACGATGTATCCCTCTGCCTGTTATACGTAATATATAGGAAGTTCATTCAAACGATTCTATAGGTGGCATGAAAATCATGTAGCCGACGGCACTTTCATTGAAAAAAAAAAAAAAAAAAAAAAAAAAAAAACAAGTCTCGATGTTTACCGCAAATACCTTGGGGACTAATTTTAACGATATCTACGCGGCTTTTGGCATTCGAAATCTCGATGGGGGTGAATTTCGTTACCTTTTTTCAGATTTGACTATTCTGATTTGGATATTCATTATTTAGCGTCGTTGGAATTACGCTATTTCGAGCGAATGCCAAATGTATTAAAAAATACATTACAATAGAAAAATAATGAAAAGTTCGTTTGTATTGGTAAGTTAAAAAATAAAAAATAATTGCGTAGGGTCCGCGAGTTCCCACAGTGTTGCTTTTCGTATAGTGCATCGTTCCGGAGTCTCACCCCCGTAGACAGAAAATAACACGTCGTCCGCGCGGCAATCGCGCCTTCAGTACAGAGTTATCGCTCGAACCGATCGCGATCGCACGTGGGTATTCTCGTTCGGCATGTCATTTATCGCGATTCCGAGTGAGTTGTGCGAGCAATAGAACAAAGTTTTTGTGATTTGAGTGTTAAATAGTAACTTGATAATCGATGGTTTTTTTTCGCACGCGCACTTTTACGCCGTTATTGTTGAGGTTATTTTTCAATTTATTTTTGCACGTAAGAAACAAGTTTGCGCAGATTTTTGTCACTACAACAAGATTTCTCTTAACTACCGGATATCGGAAACTTTCGATTATCTTTTAGCTTTTGTTGTCGTTTTATTTTCAAGCATTCGAAATGCGTATGTCGGGAATTAACGATCGCAATCGCGATTTTATCGGAGTCTCGATACACGTGGAAAAGTTGACGAAAACATTTCACCTCTTCAGATTCAGACAGCCGGGATATGGACTATTTAACTTTGTATCAATTTTTCGATCTCTTTAAAATAAAAAAATCGCGAACACCGGTACTTAACACACGTGCGCGTAGGAACGACCGAAGGAAGTGAAACGTATGCTTCATTGACTGCGTGACAAAGTGGTCCAATGCGTCAATAAGATCGCGCGATGCTGCCGGGTATGTGTTGTAGTGATAAAATTCAAGATTAAGACAACTTTTGTCAGTTTTTTCGTCTTTCTTGAAATAAACCTTTTTCCGGTAAAGCGTGGCTAACCCACCCCCTCCCCCCCACCCTCCCCTTCCCCGCAATATTTCTTCAATTTTATCATCGATGTCAGTTGGTTTTGTAACTGAATATAACGGACACAGACGCCATATTAACGCCATATTAACACGTTATACCATCGAAACAATTTTTTACATTTTTTGTTATTAACTATCTTCGTATTTTACGAACAAAACAGAGTTTATTATTAATTACAATTAATAATAAAAACAGTCCGTTCTTTCGTGATTCCAATCGAATATACGGTTGCGACGTCCAGTAAAAAACAAAAGCGAAATAAAGGCCTCGAGTCGCCTCCGCTGCTCCACGAAGCACCCGGCAATGAAGTTAATGGGATATTTGGGATAATAAATAACATTACAATTTTTACGATAAGCTTGAAACCTGCGAAATTAGGTTCGAATAACTCGAGAAGATCCACGGCAAGGATCACTCTTCCCTGTTCTCTGCTCCATAAAGATCGCGATGTAAACAAAATTTTCTCGAAATTTATTATACCGGTGCGGGAAGTTTTTATGCATAAATTGATACATTAAATGTAATGTGCAATTTAATTTTTAAATAATTGAAAAAATAAATAATAAAAATAAAATAAAATATAAATAAATAACTTTTAATAATAACTACTTTACATAATTTACTTTCGCTTATGAAAAATGAATGTATTTTTACAGAGAAATTAAAGTAAATGATTCAATTTATAGTATTTATGTAGTCAATTTTAATTTTTTCTGAAAAAGTACTTTAAATTCGATAATTTACTTTAATTCCACTCACTATACGTTGACTTTAATGTACTAAGTTACTCATAAAAACTTCGAGTATCAATACGATAAATTTACGATTTTTTTTACAGTATACGAAGCGAATATCATAAATTCTTCAAATATCTTCGATTGCATTTATTTACGATTTTTTCTCAATCCAAATAGTTCCAATTTCTCGTTGATGCTGCAAATTCACGTTTATTCATTTATAAAACGTTTAGAACGTTTCCAACGGAAGATTAAGTCAAAAACCGAAAGGGTTTATTTTATCTCCTTAAACACGAAAATACAGTCCTTTCCGCCGCTCTATCGTTTAAATTTATTACAGTAGAATAATAAACACGTATACGCATTTTTTTTTTGCCTCAACGTTCCTCACATGTAAATAATGACGAGACGATGTTTTTCATGGGAATTCTAACAAAGCGTATATATTTTCTTTTTTTTTTCCTCCATTTCCATGTTTGACAAATATAGTCGTTTAGAGATTTTATCGAGAAATCTTTGGGATTGCGAAGAAGATTAATCTCTTGTCCTCCACGTAAATTATACACTATAATAATAATAATTATCATATTAATATATATTCGATATAACGATTGTATTTTTTTTATTTTGCGCGCGAACGGTGGTCCCCTAAGGGAGCGGAAAGACGAAACGCTCGGTGCATCGTTATTTGAATATATATAGGCGACGATTGGAGGCCGAGGCGAGAGGGCGCTGCAAACCACTTGTATCCACCATTTTGTGTTTAATTTCAGTGATAAAATGGCGGCGACAAGTAGAACTACTGCCGCGACGCAGTTGATCCTCGTAATATCGTTTTTTTTTTTTTTCATCTGAAGCTATGTAAAAACTTAACGGATCGTCACATATTTTTTACTTACGATTAAAGCCTATTATAGTTAAATATATATGATTTTTTTTATACGTGTGTTATATACATGTAACGTAAGTCTTACAATTTACTCAGTACGACTCTCGCGGGCAAATAATTTTTTTTTTTTTTTTTTTTTTTTTTTTTTTTTTTTCATCGTAATAATATATATATTATTCGCGTAAAGTATATATCAATAATAAAGAGGAATTATTCTTTCCTTATCGATTCTTCTAACGCCCGAATATTGAGCGTTTCGTAGATTTTTTTTTTCTTTTTTTTCTTTTTTTTTTTTTCTCATAAATCTTTGAGATAAATATATATTTAAGGTTCAGATTGCGATAGAAGGATATTCAGAGGTTTACCAGCGACGACGAGAGTTAATGGACTAAATTTAATCGTTCACAGCAACTTTTGGTTCACTTAAATGCTAATAAGGGACACATATCTCTTCTCTTTCTCTCGAGGGCACGAGCGTTCGCAGAATTCGATTGATTTTCATTATTTTACGAATTTACACATAATTTTTTTTCTTACTTTTTTTTTTTATCGGCTTCACTTTAAATACCGTTCAGTACGAAAGTATAGTTATACACCACTGTGTGTGTGTTTTTTTTTTTTTTTTTTTTTTTTCGTTATATTTAATTCGTGCAATTATTACCATAAGCAATATTATCATTTATTCTTAAATTCAGCAATGATGAAGCTTAAGACAAAATAACTTCGGCGCTTCGCCATTTCGTGAACTCTTCCCTCCCACGCGGACAAATATCATTCGGATTTATAATTAACATCGAGACACAAGATGATAGATTGACTGAGGTATTGACTAGCAATTCGTGGGAATTTTTCTTGTCGTTTTGTTTTTTTTGCTTTTCTTTTCTTTTTTTTTTTTCGTGAATGGAGATCGAAGGAAACGATAAATAAAAAACGAAACGGTTGTAGTGTAGCTTCATATATATATTAATTAATTAAATAGTATTTGTTTTTTTTTTTTTTTATAATAACAATGCGGAGGGACAATTGACGAATCGAAGAGTATTTTTCTTGCCTTTTTTTTTTTTTTTTTCGAGTCTAGCGGACTCGGGCGTTAAAACTATATTCGATAAACGGCGCGTCATCACAGCTACGGAATCATTTTTTTTGTCGTTTTTTTTTTCTTTTCCTTTTTTTTTTTTTCGTTCTCAACACTTCGGAGTTCAAGCCAATCGGACCAGCGGCGGCAGTAAACGAATTTGTCTATCTGCGCATTTTTTTTTCCTTTTTTTTTTTTTTTTTTCTTGAGCAGAATCTTCTTCTTTGTTTGTTTTTTGTTTTTTTTTTTTCTATTTCTCATGCGGCAGATACAGTCACGTGACAATGATTTCACGATAAATCAAGTCGTTGATTAAACTTTGGGGAATAATTGATGTTTCTTTGCGCAACGGCGGTGCTGTCGTCGGGTCCTCTAACTCTCACCTCTCCAACGGAATCCTCATGGATCCCAAGACTTTGCTTAACTGAAACAATTTTATATCATTTATCGCGTTCTTATCGTGTAAAATTTTTTTTTGGATCGTTAATCGATAACCGTTGTCTTTTCCGCTTTTTTTTTAATTCACGATGGCCACTAAAAAAAGTTCATAAAATTCCCTCACTAAATTATCATTTTTCTGATGAAAATTTAAATTTATAGTGTCGATGAGAGTTACTAATTAACGAAGTTCCCGATTAATCGATACCCACAAAAAATTATTGTAAATTTACGACGATAAGAAACAATATTAATACACTAAACTACAGAAATTAATCAAAGAATTCATTTTTTTTTCATTGACTTTCCAAAACGTTAACAGCACATATTAGGCATCGTATTTCATTCAAATTTTCTTAAGTTTAGATTCATATTATCTAAACATACATTGTGTCGTTGTCATTGTGTTGGCGAACGAAATTTTTCGACGTAAATTATTGCATTTTCAACAATTTATTTTCATTCGTTTAGAATGCCTACCAAGTAAAAAAAAAAAACATTTTTTTTTCATTACTTTCATTACTTTCATTAATTTCATTAATTTCATTAATTTCATTAATTTCATTAATTTCATTAATTTCATTAATTTCATTAATTTCATTAATTTCATTAATTTCATTAATTTCATTAATTTCATTAATTTCATTAATTTCATTAATTTCATTAATTTCATTAATTTCATTAATTTCATTAATTTCATTAATTTCATTAATTTCATTCATTTCATTCATTTCATTCATTTCATTCATTTCATTCATTTCATTCATTTCATTCATTTCATTCATTTCATTCATTTCATTCATTTCATTCATTTCATTCATTTCATTCATTTCATTCATTTCATTCATTTCATTCATTTCATTCATTTCATTCATTTCATTCATTTCATTCATTTCATTCATTTCATTCATTTCATTTTTTATTAATTTTTCATTTTTTCTGATTAATAAGAAAAATTCCTGACAATTTCCTGATTTTCCTGACGATTTTTTATACACTCAGGAGTTTTCCATAATTTCGTGGTTTTCCTTGACCAGTGGCCATCGTGAATTTATATTTACACCGCGTATATTTATTTTTATTAACAACTAACTTGATAGCGCGCTTCCGTGTCCATAATACCGGTAACAGCGACCACTTGGTATTGTCGCGCCTTCATCGCCGCCGTGGATTTTCTGACGAGACGCATGGCGCTTGGCGCGCTGCTCGTGCTGTTGAATTGTCCCATCTGCGCGGGTGTGTGACTGGGATCCAAAACCAACATTGTTATCGAACCGTCTCTCAACTGCTCCACTCCCATTATCGTTCTGCTATGACCTTCACGAGAAAAACAGAAACATTTAGTTAAAAAAAAAAATAACATTTTTAACGAATCCAAAATGAAACATTAAAGATGCTTCACGAAAGTCTCGTGAAATCGCATTAACGAGATTTCGTGAGAATTTCAAATATTTATCAAAAGTATAAAAATCCGAGAAAAAATCAACTGTACTGAAGACATCAAGAACTTTGATTTCGCATAATAACAATGCGAAAATGTTATTAAAAAATAAATAAATGATGAAAAAAATATCCAGAGAACCTTTTTTTTCTTATTTCAAATGAATCTTTTGATTTTTTAGAAACCATATGAATTTTTTCAGAATTTTCATACATTTTTGAAAATCTCGTTTTTGAAATTTTTTTAACTTTATTATTACGTCAATTTTATTGCAATTGCCCCGAAACTTCGCGAGTGTATTGCGGAATGTTGCTGCGAAAACATAACCAAAATTGGTGGCTTTACATTTATCTTTCAAAACTTCGAAAAAAAAAAAAATTTCAGAATTGTAAGAAAATTTTGAAAAAATTTATACGATTTTAAAAAAATCAACAAATTCATTTTAAATGAGAAAAAGTAACTTTCACTGTTTATTTCATGAAAAATTTATTTATTTACTTATTTGTTAATAATTTTACGTCACTCCGTGCGATAAGTGTCGACTTCTCGCATTCGTGAAATAAACTTTTTCGCACTTCTATCGCAATAAAATACTATTTTTGGCATTATTATTACCCAAAATCAATGTTCTTGATATCTTTATAATACGTTTGATTTTTTTTTTTTTTTAACCGTATCGCGAAGTAGTAAAATTTTTATCGTATTAAACTTTTCGTTGGAAATGTACGTGTAATTCTTACGTGTAAAACCTTAAATTACCTTGATGCTGAAGATACAGCGGCGGTTTGAAATCGTCGCTGCGCTGAAAATACTGCAAAACCCAATTGAACATTTCCGGATGTCCGCCATCGGGACTCGTCGGTCTATGGAAGTCGATTAGCTGGCATCTGCGAGAAAAAAAAAAAAATCTGATATTTAATTCCCTAATATATAAATTCTTAAAGAATTATTTTTTTTCTGAAGGAATTAATGAATAAAATTGAATAATTTGTACCCTTTAATTACCTTATTCTGAGACTTGAGAGAAGCGTTACAACTTCGGTAGCGCCGATCCACTTTCTCGTGTTTACCAATTTACCGCCCAATTGTTCGGCTCCCTGAACATCGAACCCCTGAGCCCACGCCCACTCGATCATTCGCTGAAGTCTCGATATCGATGGCATCGAACTTCTCAGCGGATTGTCCGTCGAACTTCCGCAACCGGAGCTCCACGCGCGATATACGAGATCATTGTAACCGGTGTGCTGAAGCAACGACGATATCAGCATTTGCATATTTCTGTAACCACAGCCCCAACCCTTATCGCCGTAAGTCGATCCGTAATGATCGACCGTCGAGCACATCCACGTATTTATGACGTTGCTACACGCCTGACTAACCGCGCGGACTTTTGGCACCAATCCTAAAAAAAAAAAAAAAAAAAAAAAAAAAAAAAAATGGTAAAAAAATTGCAATTTCTATTTGTAACTTTGTTTTTGGAAGTTTTCTGGTGAAATTTTTTCTAAAAACTTACCACGCGTACACGAGCTTCCATCGTCGATGCCGCTGCTCTCGGCGACCCTAAGTTCGAAGTGTCTCTCGTAATAATCAGCGACCGACATTTCACCGGCGTAAACTGCTCTCTGCATATTCGTGACGCTCTGTTCACGAAAGTTACCCTGATTGTCCATACCGTACTGCGCTCTCAGCATCTCGAATTCTCTCTGTTCTCGCAATCTTCGTACCTCCTTCTCGCGCCTCTCCATGTCTCGCGCCAAAAGACGATCGGTCGACGCGTCCGGTGTTACCGGGGACGGTGTACTCTTTTTCGTAAAATGCTCCTCTATGTGGACGGTGAGCTCGTCGTTGCTTTTGAAACTTGTGCTCAGACATACTGGACATGCCGGTGTTGCCACCTCGCTACCACCGCTCGATGCCATATCCGAGTGCGAAGTCGTTCCATTTGCTGGACTGAGAAAGAATAATTAAAAAAAATTAATTACAAAATTAGAAGACTTGTTAAATAAATATCTTTGGTTTTTTAGTTTTTTTTTTATGTTATGTTTGCGAAAACATAATAATTAAATTAAATTTTAATTAAAATCGTTGATTTTTCGTTATTTTTGTTATGTTGTGTTATTGTTTGTTTGTTGTTATGATAATTGAATTATCTTTTCATTAAAATCGTTGATTGTTAGTTTTTTTATGTTATGTTTGAAAAAGCATTATAATTAAATTAACTTTTAATTAAAATAGTTGATTGTTAGATTTTTCATGTTATGTTTGCAAAAACATAATAATTGAATTAACTTTTAATTAAAATCGGTGATTTTCAGCATTTTTTTATGATATGTTTGAAAAAACATACTAATCAAATTAAATTTGAATTAAAATGGATGATTATTAGTTTTTTATGTTATGTTTGCGAAACCATAATAATGACATTAACGTTCAATTAATAATCGTTGATTGTTAGTTTTTTTATGTTATGTTTGAAAAAATATAACAATTGAATTAACTTTTAATCAAAATCGTTGATTATTAGTTTTTTTATGTTATGTTTTCGAAAACATAATAATTAAATTAACTTTCAATCAAAATCGTTGATTGTTAGATTTTTTTATATTATGTTTACGAAAACATAATAATTAAATTAACTTTTAATCAAAATCGCCAATTGTTAGATTTTTTTTCAATGCTATCTTTGAAAAAATATAATAATTTTATTAACATTTAATTAACAATTATTATTTATTAAATTACCTGAGTATATCCTTGTGCTCGATATTAACGTGCAATTCGAGATCCGAAGAGTTTGGAAATGATGTTATGCACAGAGGACAGTTGAATACACCGTCTCTTGATGGCGGAGATTCTTCGGGCGGAAAAGACGGCGACGTGAGGTCAAAGTGTTGTCTATTGATATGTTCCTCGAGTCTCAATGGACTGTCCGAACTGTATGGACACATTGGACACTCTTGGATCGGCGGTTTCGGCGCGGCGTGAGAACGTAACTGAAGATTTAGACCCGAACGCAACGGAGACCCGTGACCCGCGGCACCTTCTGGAACTGTTGGCAAATTATTCATAGAATTTTTCAATAAAAATATTCTATTTGATATTAAATTATTGATATGTTTGATTATCCGCAGTAATTCGCGATTTACGGATTTAATCGCATAATCGATTATTGATCGATTTTTTTCACTTTTCTTTTATTATCAATTTTTCAGTTTTTTGCAGAGTAATTTACATGTTTTCTTTTCTTTTTTTTTTTATGTAAAATATTTTTCGATATTTTCGCATGTAACTGAATTAATGAAATTTTATTATTTTAATTCTGAATGAATACATAATATTTTCTATGCAATTTTTGGATAAATAATTTATCGTTATTTACTCGAAAATTCATTAATTTTTCAAGAATAATAGTTTTCATGATTTCGGGAATTAAACGGTAAAAAGTACCAAATAGTAAATAAAATTACCGGACTTTTTGTCGGTAATTTTGTGAAAGAAAAAAAAAAAAAATTTCTTCATTTTTTTTCTTTTCGTATTGTGATTCATGTTTCTCGACAAATAAAAAAAAAATTCTTGACAATTTCCGGATTTTATTGACGATTTTTATATTCCCTTAATTTTCTCCGATATTCCGGTTTTTTCTGACCGGCGGCCACCATATATAACGTTATAATTTACATCTCAACATTATTAACAGTCGTATTATTGCCTATTAAAAGTTTTCGACTTTACGATTTCGGAATCGTAACATTAAAATCATTCGGACGCTAAATGACTTCATTGCGGTTAACCGGGATAAGCGATTTCGTGTGTATAAACGACAATATTTAGTAAACAACTCACCGGGATTGTTGACATTACCACCAGCAGCACCGGCAACAACGTTGCCAGCGTTCGCCGGTGGAATATTGTTGTTATTGTTGTTGTTGACGTTGACAGACGGCACGGGGCTCTCGACTTTGCGAGCTATCGGCGCTCTGTGAGTTCCCGCCGAGGAGCCCCAACCGTTCTGAAAATGCGGTGGACGCAGCGACATGGCCGACGATTGAACACGACAATCGTCCTTCGGATGATCTTCGAGACTCGCGTCGTCGTCGATAAATGCCATCATATCATTCTCCGGCGTACTGTAACGTCGAATAATACGACAGTGAAATAAATATTCATCGTATTTTATCGTATTTATTGAAACATCGCGAATCCTATTGAATTTATGTTTACCATTTTCATCGTTCGGACAAAATAATTACTTTCTGTCAATAATTTTATAATATTTTTATTTGTTTTTTTATAAATTATATTATTCACCGACGCGGAAATGTCAAAAATATAATACGATACGCGTCTTCGTTAATTTTTTGGTTATCGAAAAATAATAATACGAAAGATCGAAATTTTTTTTTTTTTTTCTTTTTTTTTCGGGATGAAAATTTTGCCGGAGTCCGACTTTCACGAAGCGCGTGGCTACACTGAGCTTCGGTCTTCGCGACGGTGTGTAAAAACGCACGTTGTGCGAATTGTCCGATGGCTACGGAAGGATGAGAATAAAAGAGAACAGAAGGAGGGGGGAGATGCGAGCAGCTGCTGCTCGCATTTCTCGTACGCTTCGATTCGTCTCTGGTACTCTACTCGTGACACACATGTTCTCACCTCGATAAAATATATCGATAAACAATATTTTTTTACGTTGTTATTCGTTGACCTGTTTTCACGATTTTTCTTTTTTTTTTTTTTTTCATTAACTTTATTTTTTTATCCGGTTTTCTATTTTTTACCAATGAGGTCGTATCGAAGTGGCGATACTGAATTTTTTTTTTTTTTTTTTTTTTTTTTTTCGGTCCTTCGGAATGTGTTTAACATTATTGGGTGCAAAATTCGTGATAATTTATCGTTATTTACCCTGAGATACACGAGCCGCGAAAATTGCGAGAAATTCGTTATATAGATAGACAACTTTTTATCCAAATTTCGTGTCGTTTAATTTCAATTTCTAAGCGATGAATATTGTTGGACATTTTTTTTTTTTTTCATTGTTCCGTCATAAAAAAAATTGCTACAATATTTTTTACCACAAAATTTCGGACTTTTTTTTTTTAATAGTTCGTAACATTATTTGCACCGTTTTAATTACGAAAATCTTTCAAATTTTGTACGGCAAAAAAAAATGTATCGAAAATCGTAAAATTTTTTTTAAAGTAACTTTACCTCGGAGTCAGATAATCCAGATGAGCGCTATTGACATGTACGAGCATTTCCGCGGGTGATATTTCTCCGAGATCACAGAACGGACAATTCGCCGCGCCCTGTAGATGATAGAGTACCATGTGGGATCGCATCTCCTCGTCGTTGAAGCCCTCCAAGCCGCATATTTCGCACGTGTAACTCATTTCCGGTGGTTTGCAAGACGCCATTTTGTTTTTTTTCTTTATTTTTTCATTAATTAATTATGTTTTTCTACTTAATAATAGTTAATTTCACGATCTTTATTTCTCGTTACGCGATTATCACACCTGTAGTTTAAGAAACTGTAAATAACCACCAATTTTTATCCGCATTCGCGTGTCTCTCGAATTTCAAAAGAAATCGATTAGAAATACGCGAAGAAAACAATAATAATAATAATAATAATAAAAATTTGCCGAGAATAGCCCTCACTTCCGCAATCTCCGCTGACTTAGCGTATCCCCAGCTGAGGGATGATTTCTGTACATTGTATCGTAACACTCGATATACTGGGTCACCATAGGGGTAGTCGTAGAGCGGTGGCAACCCTCGAATCTCGTGGCCTAAACACGAGGAGGCGTTTTACAAGCGTTGTTGAACCCCCGTTGATTGGGTTGCTGGGCTGAGTTGACCCATTTACCGATGGTGGATAGAGAACTCTCTCTTCTCGCGCGCGAGAGAGATACATTTACGAGGCCACGAAAACCTTATACTCGCCAACGCCGCAAAACTACCCCCGATCGATCAACTCTCTCTCGAGCACTTTTTCGTCGTTTAACAAAATAAAACATAAAAATTTGTTAACCAAAAAAAAAAAAAAAAAAAATTTTTAATTTTTTTCGCGAAAAGTACGTTGTATAGTTTATGGTTATTTCCGGTTGGAGAGACGAGGATTTTTTTTTGTTTATCTATTTTTTTTTACGATGGTGTTATTTTTTTTTTCTTTTTTTTTTTTTTTTTTTTTTTTTTTTTTTCGTATTGTGATGAGGAGGCGTCCGTGTAGGCCCGGTCGCCTAACACGGCGCCCTGCTTGCTTCCATATGACAAAGATTATTGTTATGTCACCCGCAACCCCGTTTTCGACACTCGCGGGGACCGAAGAGCAGCTCTCTTAGCCGTGCGGCTCTCCTCTCTACGATGTGCTGTAATCCACCACCGCGTGGCCTTTCGCAGTTCCGCACAATGCGACTCTAACGCCAATCGAGTGCACCAACTTTCCAACCCCCGGCTACTCTCTCCTTGCCGTTCTCCTTCCATCCCCTTCACCCTCCAACCCCCTCCCCTCCTTATCTTATTTTGCGGTGTAAGTAGACGAGGGTTTCGCGACGGACTGGCGAACTGCAGGGAGGGGTGGGAAAGGTAATCGATTGAATATTGCGCTTGAAGCGGCTAAGGGTGGCAACCCTTGGTAGGTAAGGTCGACTCTGATTCGTCGTCTTGTCTTTTGGACAAATTTCACGAAAATCAATCGATAGAAAAAAAATATATATTTAATTAAATTGCAAATTTTTTTTTGTTCTTTTGTCCGAAATATATTTTTCGAATTTTTGAGAAATTTATTGAATAAAAAGAAAAAAAGTGTCCAATTTTACGAATTATCGATTAATCGAACATAACGTTTGCCGATACTTTTTATGGATTTATTTTTATAATCTTATCGCGTATAGTACATTTTTTTGAGCAATGAAAACGTTCTGTTATAATTATGTGTGAAGTTATAAAAAGAATGTTACGAGATAGCGATGGAAAAGAGGTTTTTATAGTCTTATTATTCGGCAGCCATTGGTGCCGATTGTGTCGTTGGTTTCAGACCTCTTATGCTGAGATCGTAGACAACTTCCTCGATCTTTTTTACGTCGTATTTAAGAGCGTCGAAGCGTTTGCGAAGATTGTCATTTTTGAGATTCAATAAGCGAAAACCGGCGTTCAATTCGTTTACGAAACGAGCGATTTCTATGGGACGATTGTAGTCACCGCAGGTCACGCTGTTCACAGCGAAACGGCTCTGCGAAAAAGATTTCATTTTTTTTTTATTTTGAATTTTTTCCATAAAAAAAAAAAATTCAAAGCATATTGAAAATTCTGGAAAAATTCATACGCATTCAGAAAAATCAATGAATCGTTTTTATAAAAAAAAAATTGGTTTTCCGGGAAATTTGTTGAATAATTAATTTTTTTCATCAATTTTTTAATAACATTTTGCAATTATTATTATGCAAATTAATTTTTTCTTCAATTTGTTAATAATATTTTGGAATTATTATTATGCAAAATTAATCTTTTCAGAATCTTAAATATGCATGAATTTTTTTTCAGATTTTTATACCATAGAGAAGTATTTGCAAAATTCTCTCATTTTTCTCAAACTTATGCGAAATTAACGGGAAGCGACAAAACTATCTTAATTAATGTGTAATCAATGATTCAGAGTTAAGAAAAATATATATAAATACCAATTCCGCGGATAACTGAAGCAGTCCCATCAAAAATTCTTCGAGATCCAAGTGAAAGCCGTCCTCTCGATTGTTTTTCACTAAAAATCGTTAATGCAAATTCTTACAATTGTGAATCGGATTATTAATTCGTGTTTTTTTTTTTTTTAACGGTCCGCATTACCTCCCAATATTTCGGCGACTGTTTCTTTGGTCACAAGAACTTTAACTTCCAGATAGACGACCAGCGACGCGAGAAAGCAAAGCCTCTGAGTTACGAAACGCCATTGATCGTGAAAACGATAGTACTGATCTTTCGGCACCACTTCCGCGAGCCTTGCGTATTGCTTACGCACATCTTCAAATATTTCGCGCGCCTTTGTGCAGTACTGTGAGATTACTGGAACAAAAAAAAAACAAATTTTTAGTTTTGGCTTTTTGGAAATTATTCATTAATTCATTAATTTCTTTGGTTTCTTTGATTTCTTTGGTTTCGTTTCATTCATTCATTCATACATTCATTTCTTTGGTTTAGCGAATTAAATCTTTGAACTGAATAAATAAAATAATTTTTTTTATAATTAAAAAAAAAAAAAAATTCACGTAATATTTGATATATTCTTACAACATTATTCACTGTCCATTAATATTGTGAATGCGATTAACTTCATTCCGTTTCACTCGATTTTTAATACAACAGCACAATTATTGCGTTATTTGGTAAAACTGCGGAATACGACTTCATCTGTATATTTTTTTTGTAATAAAAGAGAAATGCGCATGATTTCGATTAAAAAAAAAAAAAAATCTTTTTAACGTAAATATAAAAAAGTGAATGAAGATTAAAAGAAAAAATCTAGAAATGTTAAAACGAGTTATTATAAAACAAACTTTTCAATCGAAATTTTCAATAAAAAATATATAAAAATGTTCGATTTCAATAAAAAAAAAAAAAAATTACTTCCGCCATTTTTTTTTTTATTTATCAACCATAATCGATAATATATCGTATTAATAATAATAATAATAATAGACATACTTATATTTTCCTCCATTGAATTCTCGTTGTGTATGTTCTGCAGAATCATGAGAATATCCCTCGCGCTCTTCTCAATTTCCTTCACGATAACACGAATTTCCTATAAACAAAAAAGGGCCATTTTTTGCGCGTTCTTTTGTTGTCAACAAGACAATGAACGATGCCATCAACAATCTGATCGATATTTGTACATAAGAAACATTACGACGCGCAAATATGCGTTAAATACTGAACGCAATGTTTAACCGGCGCAATAAACATAAATACGAAACATAACCTCAATCTTCAATCGATGATGTAAATTTCTTTTTATCGCGATATAAACAAGTGCCACTGACCTCTCGCAATTCTTGTTCGTTGTTCAGATGATCCTGAAACGAGTTGAATATCTGTGCGACTGCTTCACCCATTTTGCAATTGTTTACGTTATCGTTTGATAAAAAATACTGTTGTTTGGACGCTTTGTTGGTGTTCAGTACGATGTATACGCAAATGACGTACGTCAAAAATGTCAGGATCGCGGACGGTGGTCAGGATTGCAGTTTGCATCACGTTTCGTTTTTTGTTACGAACGATAGATGGCGTCGCGCGACCTTTGAACGATGTAACCCGGAGTCGGTATAGCAGATATTCCGATTCGTTTATCTACCGTATTGGCAAATTAACTTCTACTGACTGTAATATTAATTTTCTTTCACGAAATTTCTGCCCAAAAATAACACCGATGAGACTGATTAACTGATTATTAGTGCGTTTAATGAAACGCTGATTACTTTTTATTCGTTACACTTGAATAACGTGAAAAATAAGAATGATATATCTATCGGACTTTACGTTTATCTATATCGTAGTGACTAAGTCACTTATGTCTTTTTTCTTATCGAAAAACAAAAAAAATTCTGTTTCTTACAGATCGCGTGTTTTATCAATTAGTCATGTACAGGTTATCATCACGTTATGAAGAAAAATGATAAGTTTATTCGTTTTCTACATTATTTTTTTTTTTTCGATTTTGCGTAGAGATCGGCTATTTTACTATTCTACCCGACTATATGTTGAAACTTTGAATAATTGCTAGTGATGGAACATTGTATGTACAATGAGTTTGAGTCGTTTGCGTTGCACGTTGGAGAGTAACGAAAAGTTGTTAATAATATCAGGATTGGTAAATACGCGAAGCGCTAAGCGCAAGGTCTCTCACGGAACTCGCACGGGACACACACCGCGTGTGCATTTATAAATAGAAACCGGTAGGTCCTGAGAGGAGAGCTGGTTCGCGAGAGTAGCGCTTGGAATTCAACATGATGAAGGAACATGTATACGCGCGACTGTGTACCTCGAGTATACCTACAGGTCTTGCGAGAGGATAACACAGACGGTAAAAAATAAATAATAAAAAAAAAAGAAAAGAAAAAATCCTCGAAGGTATGTCGTTGATCCCGATAGATATTGGGATACTTCGTAGTACCGATTTACACCGCGGACGGCGCGACGGAGTACCTTCGTAACGGTCGTATTTCGGCTTTTTGAAAAATCTGTTATCTCTTATCTTTTTTTTTTTAAATCGTCTTCTAGAATTAATTTCATACAATTTAGTAGATTGATTTTATACATAAAAATAATGATGATGGTGGAAAAAAAAAAATTATTATTCGGACAAACTTTTGCGAGGAGGTCGACGAGAGGACGTTTTTTTTTCGACTCGTCCTCCGACTGATGGAATTTATTATTCGATGTGTGTAGCCTACTCTGTAGCTCCTTTCCGGACCAATCGTTTTGGCAGCTTCGAGAATTTTTAAGGGACATCCACATTTTTCAAATTTTTTTTTTTTCAGTTATTTTTTCTCAAAGTATTTTTTCAGCCATTATTTTTTTTAAACTGATAAACGTTGATAAGTTCCGTAATTTTGAAAGAAGTAACTTTGAGTATTGAAAAATTTTGTGAAAATGATTTTTTTTCGTTTCGCGATACGGTGTGAACGCCGCATGAGAGTCAGGTACGACGAGCATGCAAAATGCATCGCTGCGTAAATGTCAGGGTCAACCTTCACGCGGTGTCTCGAGAGCGGGGGAATTTCTCGGCCGACAAATACCAATTAAATGCCGATGTCTCCAGTTGGAGACCCGGAGTGGACGTCTAGAATTCGCCGAGAGGCATTTATCGCATAGATTCGAATCTCCCGAAGACGATAATGAGTCGAGCAGAAAGCGAAGAAACTTTCGAAAAAAAAAAAAAAAATTATAAAAATTATTTAAAAAATATTGAGTCGAGTCGAGAAGAGGAATAACGGTAAAGGGGCCATTTTCGTTAATCAATATCCGGCTGGTCAATTTTTTTTTAATTTTCGTCGGCCACAATTCACTTTAACTACTGTAATTATCAGCACTTTCGTTTCTTCGGGTCTGCATGATGCAGTTAGTAACGCAAGACAAGCGTCCTTCCCTTGATGGAGATTAATTCAAAGATTACACGCTATTTACGATACTATGTGCCCACCTGTTCGATGATAATGACACAGCAGAATTTTAATTCGAACGATCGTGTACAACAACAATTCGTGACTTCGTTGCTTTTTATCATTTTACGAGTTGCGCGTACAGAAAAATTATATGTTTGTTTTACCTCTATATATCTTCCGGAGTTCTGACACTGAAAAAAAAATGTTTTTGTCGAAAATGGCGCAGGTGATCTGCTGTCGGTAACTGAAAACGGGACTTTTGGTTTTAGGCGATTTTCTCTAAGACGAGAGATTTGTTATTAAAAATCAATTATAAAAATTTAATCGGTATCGCAAAAAATGGGATTAATTGAAAAATCTCACTGTTTGCTAATCATACATATTCGTTTTTATGCCTAACGAGAATGAAAATGAATTTCTGCGAATCGTCGTTTATGATATGTCACAAAATGGCGTCGACGCCTGCCTCGAAATGGCCGCCGGTACAAAACGACAAAAACAAACGTTTTACTTGTGAAGATTATTTCGTCGTTGCGATATGCGTATCGGAAAGATTCATATTCGTTTTTATGCTTAACGAGAATGAAATTTAATTTCTGCGAATCGTCGTTTATGATATGTCACAAAATGGCGTCGACGCCCGCGTCGAAATGGCCGGCGGTACAAAATGACGAAAATAAACGTTTTAATTGTGAAGAATATTTCGCTGTTGCCGATATGCGTATCGGAAATAATCATATTCGTTTTTATGCTTAAAGAGAATGAAATTTAATATCTGCGAATCGTTGTTCATGATATGTCACAAAATGGCGTCGACGCCTGCCTCGAAATGGCCGCCGGTACAAAACGACAAAAACAAACGTTTTACTTGTGAAGAATATTTCGCTGTTGCCGATATGCGTATCGGAAAGATTCATATTCGTTTTTATGCTTAACGAGAATGAAATTTAATTTGTGCGAATCGTCGTTTATGATATGTCACAAAATGGCGTCGACGCCCGCGTCGAAACGGCCGCCGGTACAAAACGACGAAAACAAACGTTTTACTTGTGAAGAATATTTCGCTGTTGCCGATATGCGTATCGGAAAGATTCATATTCGTTTTTATGCTTAACGAGAATGAAATTTAATTTCTGCGAATCGTCGTCTATGATATGTCACAAAATGGCGTCGACGCCCGCATCGAAATGGCCGCCGGTACATAACGACGAAAACAAACGTTTTACTTGTGAAGAATATTTCGCTGTTGCCGATATGTGTATCGGAAAGATTCTTCGGTTAGTCAACGATGAGATCCTTTGCAAAGAGGATCTTCCGAGAGATCGAATCGTGTAAGGGAGCGGCGGCAGTTCGACTCGCCGGACTAGTTAATAAATTATCGTAGCCAGAGCATCCCAGAGCTTCGGCCATCTTTGGATTCGTTCGAGAGTCGCACAGCCCCGCGGGAATGCGGAATGTTATAGCTGTTCGCTCGCGCGCGCGCGTGCCCTCTCACACACAAGACGATTGAAAACTCGTTGTGAAAACTTGTCGCGTAGGTGGTAGAAGTCCCTCTCCGGCGCTCGAGTATTCCCTCGACTCTTTATTCCTGCCAGTCGAGCCTTTCTCCGCGCTCTTGTTTACAATGTTTCGCAAAATATAACAGCGCCCCCCTTATAAAATCGTTCAATGAAATGAAATTTTTGGGATAATCCCGAAAAACAGAACTTATTGTAACTAATCACATTGCGATCGCTATTATCACTGTAACTTCCAAAATATCGTATTTACAAAAAAAAAGGTTCATACAAAAATCGTAAAGCATGCGGCGATGAATATTTTATCTCTATACAAATTTTTTATGGGACCAATTATTCGCGGGTTACAATTAAAATAGTATTTACATTGTGCAACAAGAGCCGACAATTGGTGATCACAACGAGCGTGAAGTTTGCGTCCGAGCGAAGGAAGGGCGGCAATCACGCGAGGCGCGACTTAAAAAGTAACCCCGGAACAAAAAAATGGAAAGTTGGGAATAACTTGAATTTCGAAAAGATTAATCATATCTATAATTTAATTTATAATTGATCACATATTAACAGAAATATATTCGTAATATATCTTTTTTTTCCGCAAATATATTCGATATATCATAAATTTAGATAAATCAACAGATTAAACGTCTGGTTTTTTTTAATATCTCAAAGAAATTTCAATTGTTAAAAATTTGTTGAGTTCTCGTTTTAGAAACGATACGACGGCGCCCGGTCGAGTTTTACGGGCGACGATGACTGCAAGTGGGCGGCCACGCGAAAGTGTGCCGCAACCCTGTTATTTTTTCATATTTATTCTTTATCGTTATTATCATTATCGGATTGAACTACTTATAGCGAGAGTTTCAGATTATGATGAGATAAAAAGAAAAAAAAATTAGATTCAGAACAGGACGAACCCGTCGGTGCAATATACCTATGTTTCCGGGCCGTTCAGATCCCCTTTTTTTTTGTGTTTCGGTAGATTCGTTTGGGAATCTACGTGACGCGATGCTAATTTACGCGAACGGGGGAGGGTTGGAAGGGGGGAATTCCCGTTGTTCGTGGAATGCGGATCGAGCCGCGAGACGTTTTAGAGATCGCAAGAACGCGATCGAGCCGCTGACGGACCTCCACAAACGACCGGGAGAAACAGGATTATAACGATCCTCGATCGTGACGTCATTCCCCTCTCACTCAGACGTGCCCTCGTTTTTTGCACAAAAAACGGAAAGCGTTAGTCGTCACGGAATGCGGAATCGAAAAAAAAAAAATTAATTAAAAAAAAATGGGCCTTATTAATTCGTTATATTTGCAAATCGCAGTCGATTGTAATTGGTCGTAATTGTGATTGCATGCCGGTCGCCCGAGCGTCGAGACACCCAGTATAAAAAGTGGGGCCTCAAGGCCGCTGCGTTCGAAGGTGCGAAGGCCCCGAAAAAAAGTGTCGATTGAGAATTCGAGACGGCGCCGCCGAACAAGTATCGTCGTGACCCCCGCGATACACTGGACCGGCAGTGATGTGTTTGCTGAAACGTACCGTTGCTTTTGGGCCTTATAGCAAGATTCGATCGATTATTGATCTTACTTTGCAAAATATTGATTTTAGAGAAAAATGTTTAAGACAAAAGTTGTTGAGTTTGAAAGATCGCAACTTTTTTATTTCGAACATTTTTCTCGAAATCGAATGATTCGAGAGTTATAATCGAAAATCGATTTCCCAAAAGCAGATCGGTATCGCGAATGTTGTCCCGACACTGTAGTTTCGTTGATCATGTTTTTTTGTGTTTAGTAGTTAGTTTGAAAGATGATCCCATCGATAAAATCAACGAATTCCGTCGCACGGTGTATAAGGCCCCGCGTCATACCGATCGCTCTACACATAAGCGCGTGTTCTTGCTCTCCGATGTATAATATCGAACGGACACGGCTCGCGTGGCCCTCGTGAATGGCGCAAGCTAAAGCAAGCGCCGCGCGGCCTTAAGTAAGTGGGTAAGAGTCTCTTCTACTAGTTTGCCGTGTTCGCAACGGCGACCTTCATAAAAACCCCGACGATCAAAGATTGCCGGGGGACTGGGCCGCGCGGAACGAGCGCTTGTCGGTATGGAATCGACTCGAGTCTACACACGGGGTGGCAAATAAAAACCTACGTGCCTTTCCTTCTTTCCTCTTCCTCCTCCCGTTTTTTGTTCTCACGACTCTATATATAGAATTACGGTTCTCAGCGTTCTCATTCGCAACGTTCGTGTCTTCTCCCGGCGAGTGCAGTGTATTGACTGATTGAAGAAAAAAAAAAAAAAACCTAAGGCCCAATTTCTTTTAGTACCGTACCTTTGCGCGACTTGTAATAAACAAAATCGCGCATAAGGCCCAAAATACAATTTATCTGTATATAAGGCCCAAACAAGGCCCCCGCTGGACTTTAGTTATACGTTATCAAATTACGTTATTACGATATGTAATTGTGATATTTATATCATTAACATCTGTTATTAAAAAATATTTTCGGACGTAAGGCCCAAAAAAAAAATTCTCTCTTTTGCTACAAAAATGATATATAGTGCATAAGAATGTTATATAGACCCAAAAAATTGCAACCCCCGTGGAATTGGGTCTTCTTACTTTTTTTTTTTTTTCATTGAGATTTACATAAGATTTTTTTTTAATGAATAAATGTAAGAAATCGTGCAAAATGAAATGCAGTTGCGAAATTGCAATGGTCGCGGTGATTTTAGCAGAGTGAGCAAAGGAGGCACGAGCATAGGTCGGCGTGGGCCTCGCGAAGACTATAAAACCGAGAAGGGGGCCCGTCGTTCGTCGCCCCACCATACCCGGGGCCCCCGCAGTACGGATAGGAACTCCCTCCCCGACCACAGGAAGATGCTGCCAGGCTCTCACGTGGTTAATGCATGTAGATACATATATTATATCGTCGCGGTCGCGCGCGCAAATCCCAACTGGTAGAACGCACGGCTCACCGCTCCTCGGTAGTTAGTGAGTGCCGGCTCGGCGCATCGAATGGGCCCAGTGTTTCAGCACGAACTTGTTCGATCTCTCTATTCTCTTACGGTATCAATTTTTCGAACTATATCGACGAAATTGTGTTTTTTTTTTCTGTACGTTAAAAAAATAGACAATACGCGTTAATTCGTAGTTTTTTTTTTTTTTTATAAAAAAAAAAGTTTATTAAAGTTTAAAAAAGGATGTGATAGTGCGATGGAACGATTAAGGGTGTGGTGGCTCCGCAGCTTGGAATTTACGTGTTCAATCGGATTTTTTTTTTGGACGTAATATTATTTAATTATTTTTTTATTCAACAATGTGTATTAAAAAAAAAAGATTTTAATTTTTTTTTACACTTCGCGGCTGTTCGTGACTCGCGCCGCTCGAGACGAGGTTGACCCTCGAACTCTCGCGGAGGGGGGCAGTTGTTAACTTTCCATCGTGGCACGTGATCCGGATCGGAAATGGGGCTGAATATGGGAACAGAGAAAAAGCCCGGATAGACTTCTGAACCATACGTGCCCGTGAGGCTCGTGCCCCACTCCCTCTCTCGTTCTTTTTTCATTCTCCATCATCGACTTCTTTTTTTTTCCTTGTTATTCTCGTTTTCACGTTTACGACTCGTTCGTGGCGAGCGTGACGAGAATATATTTTTCGTCGATTTGGGGAACAACGCGAAAAGTAAAAAAAAAAAAATGGCAAACAGGGGGAATAGCCGGGAGGAGAACGAATGGAGACTTCAACGAGCGGAGACTTCGATGAGTGCATCGAACGAGCTAAAATCCGCCCGCGGGGCAGAGGGGGGGCTTCGAGCTCATGAAAACGAGAATGATAAAACGAGAAGAAGAAATATCTCTATATATATATAAAAGAAACTCGAAGAAATGTATTCCTCGTCGAAAGGATTTGAATACCAAATCAGTATTACTCTTGTGCAATTCGTCGCGCATTCGTTTCTTTCAATTCTTCTTTTTTGCGGGAATCTTTTTTTTTTTTGTTTTTTTTTTTTTTTTCTTCTTCGGTTCCTCGAACCTCATGTTCTCCACAGCTCCGCCCGCGACTACCGCCACCGTGGAATTGCCGGATTTATTTTTAGACGTGACACAATTTCTTTGTACGACTTAACAGGTTTACGAAGAAAATATCGTTATTTTTGCATCGGCAATATGTTCTTTTTTTTTTTTTTTTTTTTCTGCACTATTTTTAATGCGAACCGATACGAGGCGTAGAATAAGTGGAGAGCGAGAGATTCTGATGAGTAACTTGGTTTAGCCTCTCCTAGGCTTTGTCTGTATGCAGAGGACGGAGACATAGCCTAGAATAGGTTAGGTCAGGGCTCGAATTTTTTTTACCTCTCACTATCGACGATTTTTTCGATGTATTTTTTTTTTGCAAGCGAATGGATGAAATTTTCACAGATCGCTCACTGGACATATCGTATTAATTGAAATCGTGAAAAAAATAACGGTTAATTGAAGATTCGAATATTTTCATCGATCTATCGGAAATATCGCATCGAAGAAAAGAAGAAACTGTGTTTTTTTTTTTTTTTTTCATCGTCAATAGCGATCTTCCGACTTTGATTTTAATTCTGTAAGTTTTTCGTTGAGAAACAAAATCCGTAAAGAAATTAAATAAACGAAACGCTCGAATGGTTGATTATTTTTATTAATTTTGTTCGTAGATAACGTGCGCCACACATGTCGCATCATCTATAGTAAACTAATAAGTAACATATGCTTCGATGTAATAATCAGAGCAAAATTGCGAACCTATGGAAGTCTCGTTTATAACATTATATAATAACAAGCAATAAATACATATTATCATTATTATTACTATTACTATTATTTACTAAGCCTATCGTAGATAATACTCCAATTGTTTTCTTGTAAATAGATGATTTCGTCTTTAAAAAAAATGTTGTTTTGCTTTTATTTTTTCCTATCGGGAGGTTTGGTATCGATGCATCTTCCGTAACTTGTGTGTTGTGCGCGTTTTCATTTCACACAAAACATCCGCTTGAGAATTCTCTCTCTCATTTCGTATTAAATATTATAAATAATTCGTAATCAGCGGACCAGCCGCGATTTTTTTTTTTTCTTTAGTTAATCTTCTTTCTACACCCATATAACCCGACATTGTGCACAAAAATTGGTCGCCAATGTGAAATATAACAGACATCGTGAACGAGGTAAAAAATTCGATAGAAAAACTCGTAAAAGAGACGATAAAAATTGTACGTTAGTAAATGGTATCGTTCGTTCTCCAATATTCCATCAAAATATTTTTCTAACAAGTTTTTTTAATGCATTCTCATTTTTTTTTTTTTTTCGTATTTTTTTTTTTTTTTTTCTGAAACATGTATTCTTACCAAAAGAAGAAATACGCGACGAGAATGTGGGATGATTATTTCTGCAACTGGTGTTTTCGTTTCATTGGGACATTTCCACGGTATCACAAAATGGCGAATATAAATTGTCTCCCTTTAGAGACGCGAGCGACGCAATTGATTGTCGAGAGCGGCGAGCTGACGAAGAAAACCGTCGTTGGGATGAATAGCACGGCTGCGACGAATCTTGCGGATCGCTTCGGCCGCTAGCATGTGCTTCTTTATCATCAGATAGGCAATCACGCAGGTAGCGCTTCGAGATATTCCCATCACGCAGTGAACGTATATCTTGCCTGTGCGTCACAAATTGATTTATTATTATTTATTTTCTTCAGAAAATAAAGACGATTGCTACGCCGTCCGTAAAATCGAGTGGCGAACATTGGAACTAAAATGTTCTTTGCATGTAATCGTTGTATTAATCGTATTTGCACGGGTAAATATATTGCATAAGAAATGTAACAGTATTTTATGTTGATATTAGCGCCCTCTGTGGAATTCAGCGGCGAACATTGGAAGTAAAATGTTTTTCGTATGCAGCTGTTATCTCATTCGTATTTAAAATTGTGGTAAATCTATTGAATGGCGAATGTAATAGTATCTTATGTTGATAACTGCGCCCTCTGTGAAATTGAGCGGCGAACATTTGAACTAAAATGTTATTTGCATGTAATTGTTGTCTCAATCGTATTTGCACGGGTAAATACACTGCATAACAAATGTAACAGTATTTTAGGTTGATATTAGCGCCCTCTGTGGAATTCAGCGGCGAACATTGGAACTAAAATGTTTTTCATATGCAGCTGTTATCTCATTCGTATTTAAAACTGTCGTAAATCTATTGAATCGCGCATGTAACATTATCTTACGTTGATAACAGCGCCCTCTGTGAAATTGAGCGGAGAACATTGAAACTAAAATGTTTTTTTCATATAACCGGTGCCACATTTGAATTTAAACAGTTGTAAGTACATCAGAAAATAAGGAATGCATTATTGGGTGCAGCGCCCTCTATGAAATTATGCGGTGAACATTGGAACTATAATGTTTCTTGGATACAATCGTTTCCTTATTCGCATTTAATCACTTATATACGAAGTCTTTTACCCGGTCACGTATAACTGTTTTTTTTGTTCATAACAATAATGTGAAAGTGGATAAAAAATTATCCCTGAAGTAGTAATGAAATGAGACTTTTCGATTACTTTACCATTTTTTTCAACATTTTTTCATTTTTTTTTGTAGTAACATGGGCCATTTGACTGCTATGTAATGACTGCTAAAAAATTCCGCACGTATATTCGCGTATATTTACGCAAAGAGTTCATTTGTTGTAAATAATGTAATAAGAATTGTAATTTAATGCAAAAACGATCGAAATCAACTTTATGAAATTTGTGATGCATGCAACTTTCGCGGAATTTCTATTAAAATTATTTTTACGAAACTGCATAATCGTTAAAATTTAATATTTCGATGATTATTATCGCGAAATCTTACCTCTGCTGTTGATTGCTTCCTCGATGAATGCAGCGGCAGTATAAAAATATTTGCTTATGTCGGTAGACGGCAAATCAATGAGCTGCAATCCGAGGTATTTGATATTCGTCCCTTTGTAGAAATGCTGATTGGTGCTGACGCATCCGAAGCGATTGCCCTCCGCGGCATTGAGGACGTGCGTTATACCCAAGCGCCTCAGGTAATCCTTGTTTGTCGCGGTGAATCTAAAAAAAAAAAAAAAAAAAAAAAAAAAATCGATCAAAATAATTTTGAAAAATCAATAAAAATGGACGAAAAAAAAATGGTCTAAAAAGGCTAAAAAATAATATTCAATGAAAAAAAAAACGAAAAACGAAACTTACCCATCGCCGATATAAATGCCGGGATAAACCTCGTCGCAATTAATGTCCTGTTGCATACGATAATACTCGGCGCTATCGCGAGCCATGTCGAACCCCGGCAAAGGCCGGTACTCCGTCTGTTGTTCTATGAGAGCTCTTGCCAGGCGACTCTGCGTCGTTTCGCCATCGACCAAAAATTTTTGGAAGTCCTGCAAAACCACAAATACATTTCAAACAATAATTTAAAAAAAAACGATAAAAAAAAAAAAAAAAAAATTAATCTCAAGCGGGTCGAGAAAAAATTTCGAAAAAAAATAGAGGACCCGGTCTCTGTCTCGCCACGTGCTCCGCATCGTAAGGTTCTCACGAAACTCCGTGTGAAAAATAATTCGATATCTGTTACGCGGCCGAACCAACCCCCCCGAGAAAAAGCTTCGCGTAGGCGTATTACAAAGGTGTTTGCAACAAATGTATTTTTAAAACTTGCGAAAGTCTATTTCGAATTGTGAAACGAATTTCGTGAGTAACGTGCCGAGTCTCGAGACACAATTTCGGCCACAGAACATATAGTCCATCGGACAGAAGTGCTCCGTTTATATATTTTTTTTCTACAGTTCGATAACAACCCGTATATAAATATATATATATTTACATCGGGAATAAACTATTTTTATTCGTAACTCACATCGCCGCTAGATCCCGAAAAAAACGCCATGAAGAACTTCTTAATGTTGAAATTTATCGTAAATGTTGATTTACGTTGCGCAGTTCGTGTCACTCGCAGCAACTCGGCGTAAAGTCGATAATAATCTAATGGAACCCCTCTAAGGCTCTCCGCTTAGAATTCAACTTAACTGCGTATATGATCCACTAGACAAAAATGGCGATTGATGTTACTCTATATATACGCTTCTGTGGCGATCGAGAAAACTTGGCATCATCGTCGGTCGACTTCTCTTCGTATCGCACCGAGATATTTTTCTTTCATGACATTTTGCGCCTTGCAGCATCGGTGCGCATCAGCTGATAGCAATCGTGCTATTGGCGCGTTTTCATAAATTAATCGATTTACACCTTTGCGAATATTTCGCGATGCTCCCGAATAGAGGGGCATTTTAAGCTTCAAACCAACAGAAAAACGCGCTGGAGAACGCTTCGACCAATCGAAACGTTCGGTGCTCACTGAGTCAACCAATCACGCGGACGGACGCTTCGATCAACCAATGGGAGATGCGTTGCTCCAGTTTCACTGGAAATCGGACCAAACGATCGCTAAAGCAAATTTCTATTTCACCCTTTGAAACGATAGGGTGCAATTTTTTTTTTTTAATGAAAAATATCGATTTAACATTTAAAAAAAGTGTATTTGGAAAAACTAAAAATTCAAGATAACTATTTATCTTTCGAACGATGTCATACAATTTTGATGAAAATTTGAAAACTTAACTAAACTTTTACGTGAAATTTAATTTTTAAAAAATAGTTTTTTATTAAATTTAATTTTTATTTTATTTTTTGAAAATAACTAATTCATTTCGCCCGATGGTCAAAAATGCACTGTGCACCAAAGGGTTGACCATCATTCGGTACAGCAGAGTTCCCTTTACTACTCGCAAAAATTTTATCATCTTTTTCGATCGACAGAAGATAAGTCCGAACGCTACATTGGCGGGTAACTCGAATAAAAAATTCTTTAACCCGATTCGATCGTAACTCCATTATTTTTTTTCAATTTTTTTTTTTTTTTACTGTCTATAAAGACAAATTGACCGGAATTGTGATGATAATGAATTGCAACGGAAGTATGTTTTTTTTAATTCGCGGTTTTGTGTATCCGGAGCTCGTGAATGACGCCGCAATAACAGGTTATCTGAAGACTATCATCGCCTCCTCCACTGTAATATTCCCGTTCGTTCTCCGATTCCTTTCTTTCTCCGTTATACACTCCCCGAGTTCTCTTGAATTACGAAGCGAACTCACAGTGTTGCGGGTGAAAGGCGTCCTGCACGTTGTCGACTTAGCGTTCGCGCTGAATAATACACTTTCTGTAACCACAATACGCCGGTTTATCGTAGAAACCTTGGTACTTTCTAGTTTTTTCTAAAAATTGTCATCGAACGACGACGTTGAATTATGTCTCGTCGAATATTCGTCGGACTTTCGGCATTTCTTCTTGGTATCATTGTTACCGGTACTCATGGCCTTCTCGGTAAGTTGAGTCACGAAATTTTACGAGCTGTTGCTTTACCGTGTTATTGGTGATTTCGTAAAAAAAAAAAAAAAATACATGAAAATTGAAAAATTTTTACATTGCTTCCTCATTAATTTCCGTGACTCGCAATACTTCTCCTGTGAGAAAACATCGTCTATAATTTTTTCGTTTCCTCATGGAATTACCTTCGTGAGTAAAGAAAATGATTGAGGAAACATTGTGAAAGTTTACAATTTTCATGATTGTCTTTGTACCCGTAAATTGTAGAGATTGCAAAAGTCAAACTAAGCTGTCAGCGAACTTCGGGCCTTCAATTTGTTAACGTATCATTTTTGTTAATCTCATGTTATCAAATTTTAACACAATTTTAGACTTTCGCCGAAACGTGAAATACTAAATTTTTCGGTAAATCTAAAATTTCATAAAATTGAAAATAATACATCGATTGTTGATAAAATTAATGAAAAAATTTGAAAAAAAAAAAAAAACAAATATGAAAGCGAAAGCGATCAAAAAAAAAATGACACTTTTTTTAGGAAACGGCCATTTTTTTTATAAATGTGATTCTTTGATGTTTTGAAAGACTCCGATCGATGACGTAAAAATCTCGCAAAAAAAAAAATTTCACGAAAACAAAGCTTTTTCTACGAGGAAGCGATTAATATAGTGATTATATAAAAAAAATGATATCTTTTGAAAAATTATTACGTTTTGAACAAAAATCGATTTGTTTTTGTCAGTTGAAAATTGCCGAGTTCCATTTTATTCACGCAAATGATTGCTTTAGAAGACTTGTGACCTTTCGCCGTCTTCTCACTCACTTTCTATCCGCGCTTGACGACCTCCACGAACCTATACGACATCTCGCGAACTGTAAAAACACAATATTTCAAACACGACATTCCGATGCATTCGGCCGTCTTATCGTTCGAAGGGATGTATCAATTAAATAGAAAGCGCATCGTAGATCGATGGTCTGAATTGTTATCTTATCATTCGCTGAGAAAACAATTTGATATAACGCACTTATTGTTAAGAAAAAACGGAGTTACCACTCTGGTATATTAGAAAATATAATTTCGTATCGAGACTTCCGATCTTCAAAGAAAAAAAAAATGGTTTTTTTTTAAATTTGCTTATTAAAAAAAATAGTTTACTAAAAAAAAAAATGTTATAAATTTTTTTTTTTTTTTCGTCAGAGTCATCGAGACCGGATCACGACAAAGTTGTGGTTTGTTATGTTGCTACGTGGGCAACGTATCGTCCAGCGAAAGGACAATTTGAATTAAAGGCCCTAAAACCCGAACATTGCACACACTTGATTTACGCGTTCGCCGGCCTTAACGCAACGACCTCGAGGATCCAAAGTCGAGATCCTTATCTCGATCTCGAGGAAGATTATGGTAAAAAAAAATTATCCCATGTTTCATCGACAATAAAAATTTTAACGCAGTTTTCGAAAGGATTTCCGTGAAGGAAAGAATAGATGAAAATTTTAATGAGGATAATGAAAAAAAAAAAAAAAAAAAAAAATTTACAGTTTTTGTTACCCTTAACGATTTTTCATTTCGTCTCCAAAAATCGTCAACTATACTATTTTGAATAATAATTCAATCGTTCAGGAAGAGACCATTATCGAAAAATGGCCGATCTTCGTCGCCAATATTCCGGTCTCAAAGTTTCCCTCGCTATCGGCGGATGGAACGAGGGAAGCGCAAATTATTCGGCTCTCGCGGCTTCACCATCTCGGAGACAAATATTCGTCGAGAGTGTTCTTCAATTTATGAAGTACGAAAAAAAAAATGCTTTTTACATAAAAAACCAGAATTCATATTTGTCAACTATTAATCGACTCTTGACTATTATTTTTTTGTAATTCGAAGGAATTACGGATTTGATGGATTGGATCTCGACTGGGAATTCCCCGGGTCGCGAGGCGGTGGTCCTCAGGATAAAGAAAATTTCAGTCTACTCGTCAAGGTATATCGATAGAAAAAAGATAAATATTGCGGATTTCCGGTTTGAATTTGTAAAGTTCAATTAATTTTATTTTATTTTTATTTTTATTAATTTTATTTTATTTTTATTTTTATTCATTTTATTTTATTTTTATTTTTATTAATTTTATTTTATTTTTATTTTTATTTTTATTAATTTTATTTTATTTTTATTTTTATTAATTTTATTTTTTTTAATTTTATTGTGTTGATAAATACATTTCGTGTTTTAGGAATTGAGTTCTGTTTTAAAAAAGCGAGGATTGTTGCTTACAGCAGCTATAAGCGCGGCTAAAGACAAAATAGACGTGGCATACGATATTCCTGAGATTTCCAAATATCTCGATTTCATACACGTGATGGCGTACGATTACCACGGTGCTTGGGACAGTCGTGTTTTGCCGAATGCTCCGTTAAAGTGTCAGGATGATCTTTGCGTGGTAAATAGTAAAAAAAAAAAAATAAAAAAAAATTGAAAGATGCAATTCTGTTTTTATAGCGACAATTGAGATTCATATTTTTTGTATCGAACCGTATAGGAAGCGTCTATTAATTATTTATTGATGCTCGGTGCACCCAGCGATAAACTCGTTCTTGGATTACCGATGTACGGAAGAACTTTTGTTCTCACGACGATGCCGAGCAATGATTCCGACGCGAGTCCAATCGGTGAAGTGGCACTGAATGAAGGATTCATGGGAAATTTTACGCGAGAAAACGGATTTATGGGGTACAATGAGGTAACAATAATGAATTTTTAAAAAATTATCTAAAGCACCTCGACGCCGGAGTGACAAAATTTCGGTGTTTAACATTATTTCCATCAAAAAAAAAAAAAAAAATCGTACGAGTTAATTTTTTTTTTTTAAGCGAATGAATTTTAAGTTACAATGAAATTCCAAACACGAAGTTCACTTAAACCACTAAAACTCGAAAAAAAAAAAAATGCTTTTTTCCTTTAGCAATTTTCGGAAAAATACCTACTTTTACCCAAAAATCTGTTTTTTTTTGTAATGAAATTTTTTTTTTTTTTTTTTTTAAGATTTGCAAAGCACTCACGGATTTCCCGAAGAGTTGGCGTACCGGTTGGCATGAGGATGGAAACAGCGCATACGCGATAAACGGAGACAAAGTAGTGGTTTACGATAACGCTGTTAGTCTCGCGAAGAAAGCGGAGTATATAGTGGAAATGAAATTAGCAGGAGCAATGATATGGAGCATTGATACCGACGATTTTCGCGGCGATTGTTACGCTCTTCATCGCGAATTTATGGAACCGACGACACGAGGCGATTATCCATTGATGCGAATTATTAATTCGGCGATCGCAAAAGCGAGCGGTTTTGCCGATAACAATGAAATTGACGTTAAACAATCTTCAGCTGTTACCACGAGACTCGGTGGATTAGCAATTTTAATGGCGTGTATTCTGTACGTCTGAATAATAAACGACGAATTAATACGATAATGAAAACGCGGGCTATTAATTCGTGTGATCGATAAATTAATTTTTTGAAGTAAAAAAAAAAAAATTTTAAGTAAAAGTCGATAATAAGTACACATACCGTATCGTCTGGACGATTCGTCGGGATCGTTGACAATCCTACAGAAAAATACCAATTTGTTGTATTAAATTAATCCGATAAATAAATAAATATATAAATAATTTATCAATTCAAATAAATTGATAAATATCGATCTTTTTTTTTTTTTTTTTTCGATTTGTTGTATTAAAATTACTTCGATATATAAATAAAGAAATGACGGAATAATTTATCGATTTTTATACTTTTTTTTTTAAATTTTGTATTCAACAAAAAAAATCAATGATTCTTCAACGCGCATCAGTATGCCGATCGCTCCAATAACGCGAATCAGCGGATTTTGAGTTGTCGATGTTTACGAAGCGACTGATTTAGTAAAACGCTATTTATCGATAAAATTATTTGCAAGAATATTTCCCGAACGCAATTTAGTAATCGAAAAAATTATCGATTACGAAAGACGTTCTCGGCGATCATTTTCGTGATTATAGGGATATCGCGTAAAGATATCGCGGAAAGTGTGGGAGGAGGCTGTTGGCGCCGGATTTACATTGGGCAATGCGAGAGTTCGTCGTCGATGAAAATAAATAAATAAGAAAGCAGAGTAAGGACGTTTGGTCCGCTATACAGCTATGTGTAACACGCTCGCTACCCCCTCCGCGGAGACTTATCTCACTTTACGAATTTACCAAACTGAGCGAAAAATTGATACGCTCGTCGCTTTGACCTGAATTCCATTATTTCGAAGTTCGAACGGTACGAAAGTAATCGAACGATCATTGAATAAATTGGCCAATAAAAAAAATCGATACGAAAAAAAAAAAAAAAATTACGAAATAAACTTTACGCTGAAAAAATAGATATCGCAGAATTTTTTTTTTTTTTTTTTTTTTCGTCAAATAAATGCATTATTTTGTTAATAAAAAGATAAATGTTTGTTGTTCGAGAATCGTTCGTTCGTTCGTTGTTGTTGTCCGAAAAAAAAATAATAAAAAACTTTACGCTGAAAAAATAGATATCGCAGAATTTTTTTTTTTTTTTTTTTTTTTTTCATATAAATGCATTATTTTGTTAATAAAAAGATGAATGTTTGTTGTTCGAGAATCGTTCGTTCGTTCGTTGTCCGAAAAAAAACAAATATCAAAAAACTTTACGCTGAAAAAATAGATATCGCAGAATTTTTTTTTTTTTTTTTTTCATATAAATGCATTATTTTGTTAATAAACAGATAAATGTTTGTTGTTGTTGTTCGAGAATCGTTCGTATCCATCGCTGTTACATATTTTATACGGAGGTTTCGGGTGACCCGATTTATAACGCGCGGTGTGGAGACGTAATGTTATATATGTGGAGCGTAGACAAGTGGGTGGAGTCCCGTGGAAGGTATGGGTATCGTCCACTCCAGTTACCATTGCGCGGGATCGCGCGAGGTGAATGTTTGTTATGAAATAAATTCGGTCGAGACGCCGGGCGTCTCCCTACCACCCGGTGTCGCGAAGAATTTTTACAAACGTTTTACTATACATAGAGAGTACCGAAATTACGACCTCGATTATCGGGCCAATTATTCAACACGCCATACCGATCTTTCTGTGTCCCTGATGGCGATCTATTATCTCGAAGGAATTCTTTGCATGAGCTCTCGGAGTCGTAAGCATTAATCATACACCACATACGCATTCTTCGCTATAGAATTCAATAATATAACAATCATTATAATCATAATAATCATAATAACTTACCGCGTTCCCGTTTTATCAAAATCGTTTTTTTTTACGAAACTACGATAATCTTTGCAATTAATTCGTCGAATTAATTCACTGTTTTTTAATGAGTATTTTAATGACGAAAAAAAAATATAGAAAAAATTATTTATTTTGTATATATAGCGGAACCAATTAAAATTCGTTGACTATTAAATTTCTATAGCGGGGGTCAGTGATAGTTAAGCGAATTGAAGACCAAACCTTCGATTACCCCCCGATCGCCACGAATTTTTCGCCCAAGAAATCGCCCACTTGAACGTCCGATGGATTATTTCGTCGTCAGTTCACCTCCAGGTTTCGATTCGAAAGGACGCATCGATACCTTGCAACCAAATTCTTTATTTGGACCCTAAAAAATAATCATCCTTCGTCCCGAGTAAACGATATTTTTAACATCGCAACATGAGAGGTTTCATTGTTCTTTTTCTCGGTAAGTCTTTAGATCGATTATTAAAAAAAAAAAAAAATGGATTAAATTCCCCTTTAAATCATTAAATTTTATTTACCCCATTCATTAATTTAAAAAAAATTAAGTTTCTCTAATTTAAGGTTTTTCTTCATTTTTACCGGATTTTATTTAAGTATTTTATAAATTATTGTAGTTGCCGTTAGCGTAGTTTACGGCGGGCATTTTTATAATGCCGACGGTACACCCTATGACGCTTATCACGATTTACATATCCAACACGATCCACCGCTGTATCCCACGTTTCATCGTGTACCCAACACTGGTTTCTCGTGTTACGGACTCGGCGACCAACTCTGGTCGGATATCGCAACCGGATGTCAGGTAACTTTTTGGAGTTATTTTATTATTATCATTAATAATCGATAATCATTATTGATTATTGATATTCGATCATTATTACTGATTATTGATAATCGATAATAATTATTGATTATTGATAATCGATAATAATGATTAATTATTGATAATCGATAATAATTATTGATTATTGATAGTCGATAATAATTATTGATTATTGATAGTCGATAATCATTATTGATTATTGATCGTCGATAATCTTTATTGATTATTGATAATCGATAATCTTTATTGATTATTGATAATTGATAATCTTTATTGATTATTGATAATCGATAATATTTATTAATTATTGATAATCGATAATATTTATTGATTATTGATAATCGATAATCTTTATTGATTATTGATAATCGATAATTATTATTGATTATTGATAGTCGATAATCATTATTGATTATTGTTTCTTATAATTGATTTTTTTTTCAGGCGTATCACTTATGTCAGAATCAAAGATTACTATCGAGTAATCTGTGTGGCAATGGTACACTGTTCAATCAACAGTTTCAAGTGTGCGATCAGTTTTACAACGTTCGATGCGGCAGTCCGTACGAAGATTTGTGAAAGTCGTACAACAATCTGTAATTATTTATTTTAAGGATATACGATCGATAATCTGTATTCTGTTTTTCTTTTTTTCTTGTGCCATATATATCGCTAAAATAAAAACAATCGTTATGAATAAAATGTGAATAAAATATAGATTTTGGTTTGGATAAGTTTAATAAAATATATGAAACAAGTTATGCATTTTATTTGTCGTCTGTTAATTGACAATTATTTTGGAATCAATCGAACGCTATGGATTGCGCTACTGAATCTTTCAGTACTATAAAGCTATTGGCTGTATTTTTAAAATTTTTTTTTTATTATATTTCTTCGGAACCTCTGATTATATAGACTGACGAGAAATATAATGAGCGTAATAGACGTCATATTTTTATTATTACTTTGATTTTTTTCATAAAAGTTTTTTCAGACAATGACGAGGTACAGCAACAGCAATAAAAGGTATCAAAAATGTTTAATTAATTATGAAATACCTTACAAAAAAAACGAGCAATCTGATCGTTATTCCTCATATAATCATCATAATCATTATAATCATAAATCCTGTAGTCTTATCGAAGATGAGAAAAAAAGAGGCAAACCATAAGTCCGCTTTCCAAAATGTGTATAGTATAGTATATAGAATATTCGAAAAAAAAAAATGAAATTTTCGCATTTTTTTCCAAAAACATGGGGCTGAATGGGGCAAAGGCCCTTAAAAAAAATATATTTATAAAATTAACTTTACGAAAAAAAAAAATCAACAAATGTACGCAGTGTACATTTAAAGTCGCAATGTCAGAATTAATTTGTGTCGACCTACAAACGAATTCATTTCAAGTCGCGAAAATTACCGCGCTGAGCATTTGCTGGGAACAAACGGTCGGTAACACACGCGCGATAAAGCAGATTTGCGCAGTTTAAATTTTTGAAACTACGGCACCAGTATATTCCTACTGTTGGCAATTTATTTCTCAAACGTAGTAACGCGCAAACGTTGACGAATTCTTTCGAAACGAAATTGCTGGAGGGGTTCCGGTTTTCGTTACGCAATGAGAAAACATATGTTGGTGTCACTTGCGGCGCGTAAAAATACATCGAAATCGGTGGGTTAAACCATAATTTTGCGATTCGGTGCAAAAAATTGCAAGCGCAACTGTTTATTAGGGTTTTTTTTTTTTTTTACGATTTTCATTGCTATGTAACGATCGAAAAAAACGGGTAACAAAGATATGACTGAGTAATGAAAATAAATTTTTATAAATCGCTATAATTCCTTATTTTTTTGATCATTGGTCATTTTAAGACTGAAAAAAAAAAAAAAAATTTGGAAAACGAAATTATTTCGCTGTGACAATTTTTCGATCCTACGAGCGACAGAATTAATTTTTTATAAATTACAATTATCGAAAAAATTCGATAGCCGACGCATTGCGAGATTCGTAAAAAAATGCGCGTTAAATGGCAACGCGGCGCGCATATCGTTAATTTCTAAAAAAAAAAAAAAAAAAAAAAAAAAATAATTGAAATAATCGATGAATCCATAAAACTTTATTTATTTATCAATTAATTATAGATATATAGAACAGTACGATTGGCGTATGTATTACATATATCTATAATATTTATTTACACGCGTGTCTTCGTCCTAAACTTTACGATACAATATAATATAATATATATATATGTATATATATATATGTGTCTATAGAATTAATGGTTGATAAACTCTTAAAGACGAATAAAACAACAAATCGATTGAGACACGTTATTCGCTGCGTTTGTTTTTTCAACATTTTCATTTCTGTTACTATTCCATTTTTTTTTTTTTTCATTTTTCTAACTTTCAAACGAAGCGGCGAAGTGCTAATCGCAAGAAAAACTAATTATTCAAATTTTTTTCTATCGCGTATTCCGTGTATTTTTTTTTCTTTTATCGCAGCACTTTTCTTTCTTGTCGCTTTATCGTTGATTCTTGAAAAAAAAAATGTATATATATATATATATTGAGACGTTTGAGAGATGCTGTGATAAATAATGGCACTTTTGGCTCACTGGCACTTGTCGATACGCAAAGAACAACGGAGACTTAGCTCTCTCGTCCGTCGTCCAAAGATATAACAAATTAAAATACCTCTGTCAACAAATTCTCGCGTTAACGTCGCATAGTCACGTAAAACATATTACATTAATACGCAACGGAGACGAAATGGACTTTGACTCTAAAAAAGTGTTAAAAGTGTTCGATTAAAAAATTCGATACATTATCGTGCGGCCAATTGCTTCGATTCGATTCGCGCTCCTCGATGTCCCGCACGAGGGAATTTTTTTTATTTTATCATTTGTTTCCTTTTTACTTTCATTCTCTAGTGGTTCCAACGTTCGCGGAAGTTTGGAGTCGATTTTGGTTTCATGCAAAACCGTAGTTTTCAAGTCGAGCGAAGTAAAAAAAAAAAAGAAAAAAAAAGAAAAAAAAAAAAAAAGAATTAATTTTCTATTTTAAAAGTCGTTATCCCAACCGGATATATCGTCGGGCGGTGGAGGATCGGAATCCGGTGGATACTCGTCGAAATTTGCTGTGTCCGTTGCACTCTGGACTCGCGGCATTATCGGCGGTTCTAGAGTTCTCGCGCGAAGTCCTTCCCAATTAAAACCATCGAACCATCTGTCGTAATGAAAATCACAAAATTATCGTTTGTCTCATATATTTAAAAAAAAAAAAAAAAAAAGAAAATGTGTAACAAATTACTCACTTGTGTTTCTGTATTTCGCTTATTCCACCTTTTTGGTATCCAAGCCGTTCCGCTGGATTATCCCTAAGAGAAGAAATTATAAGATAAAATTAAATATATCTATCGGAATAATTTCGGATTTAATGGAATTTCTTTGACTGCAAAACAGTTAAGTATCTGCAGTCGGCAGATGAAATTTCCGGATGCACACGGGAGCGTTGGAACGAACCTGCAGAGTTTCTTGATCAACGCCGTTGCGTTTCTCGTTATCGAACGCGGAAATTCGATGGCATCGATACCCTTGAGAATTATATTGTAAGTTTTCATCGGATCGGCACCGGTGAACGGCGGCGTACCGGTCAAAAGTTCGAACATCAAAACACCGAGTGACCAATAATCCGCACTGATATCGTGGCCACGATTTAGTATCACTTCCGGCGCAACGTACTCTGGTGTCCCGCAGAAAGTCCACGTTTTTCTTCCGTGATCGAGGCGTTTCGCGAAACCAAAATCGACGAGCTTCACGTACCTAATAAAAAAAAAAATAACAAAATGTAAAATTAATAAAAATGTTTAATTAAAAAAATTTCAAATTCGAAATGTTTAAATGTTTAATATTTTAAATGTTTATAATTTGTTTGAACCCATAAAAAAAAAATTGGACACGAAGCAGTCGCTGCTACAGGCGTTTTGCAACTCGTGATTTTCTCATTCCAATTGTTGATGGCGTGAAGTTAGTATTTTATTGATATGTATCAAAATATGTATTATTTTTGTGAAAATCTATTCGTGAACTTAATTCAAGTATTTTAATATTTTTTTGTAGTTTTTACAATGTCTTTTGCTGTTTTTTCTTCTTTTTTTTTCTTTTTTTCAATTTTTTTTTTTTCGCATTGCAGGTAAACTATAAGAAAATATGTATGAAAAAATTTGAATTTCAATACCAAATCCACATTTTATATGTAGATCCTGCGTACCAAGTTTCGCAGTTATTACTGATGACTGTGAAGAGTTATTCTATTTTCGCCAGAAAAAGAAAAAAAAAAAAAAAACAGACACACGGAGTGGAAAAATCCCAAAACAAAGATACTTTTACTAAAAAAAAACTCTTCGGTCACGGAAATGATAAATTGAGTCTCAAATATCATGAAAAAAGTGAGAAAACATTTTCTTTTTCATTCTCTGATATTAAAAACACTTATTTTGTCCATAAATTTGATGTTATTTTTTTCTCGCGATTACAATACTTTCTCTCTTTCCATACTTCGCATGGGATGAGAAAGTAAAAAGAACATCTTTTGGTATAATTTTTTTGAATATCTTACCCTTGTCCGTCGAGTAAAAGATTCTCCGGTTTGAGATCCCTATAGATGATATTTCTCGAGTGTAGATAATCGAAAGCCTCGACAACGCAAGCCGTATAAAATCTCGTTGTGCCGTCGTCGAAGTGTCCCTTGTCACGTAAAACGGTCCATAATTCACCGCCGAGACACGCCTCCATCAGCATGTAAAGGTACTTTCGATCTTTGAATGTCTTGAATAGTTTAACTACGAAATCACAGTCGGCTTCTCCCATTATTCTCTTTTCGGACATAATGTGCTGTTGCTGTCGGGTTTCGACGATCTGCGCCTTCTTCATTTGCTTCAGAGCAAAAGATCGACTGCCGTCGCCGGAAATCTGCACGAGTTCCACTCTACCGAAACCGCCGACTCCCAGCGTCGCCAGCGGTCGAAGATCTTGTAGTCGCAACTCTCGAAATTCTTCGTTCAACCTGAATGCATTGAAATTCACGTTAATCATCGAAAATCTATCGCGCGAAGTTGCGTTTGTCGAAAAAAAAAAATGAAGAACTGGAAGAAGAAAAAAAAGAAAAAATAATGTCGATCGATGGCGCGACGACGCGACAACTTCAATTCGATTGCCGCTTCGCGCGGGGAAAGTAGAAAGTAGAAATAGCAGATAATTTCTGTTGCATCGCCATTGACAACGCGAAAAACCTGTCCGTCTCTTCCTCGTTTCGCAAGTACGTAACTTTGCGCGTCGAATCGAATAGACGACTCAACTCGATTCTGTACGATGCGAGTTTTACTCGAAGCTATTCGACTATCTTTATTATTCATTTTTCATCCATTTAATGGATTTTTATTGATTTTTTTTGTGTTTTTATAGCCTATCCAAGGAACTTACTCTCAGCTTTTCACTGTCCGATCCTTCGTCGATGCGTGAAACAACAACGAGCGAAAATTTTTTTATCTTCGATTCCTTTTTACGTAATAAATTTATCGTATTTTTTTTTTTTTTTTTTTTTTTTTTTTTTTCGTCTTACCTTCTGCGCTGCACGAGTTCGTCTTTGTATCGCGTGCGAATTTCGTCCAATGAGGATATTAATTGATTGAATGTTTCTCTGTCGATAACTAAACAACTAACGCCTTCGGGATCGTCGGCTACGATGTTTGCAGTTCTCAGATCGTCTCTGAAAAAAATTATAAATTAATAGGGGAAAATAGAGAAAAAAAAAAAAAATTTCTTCGATAATTTGAGAATTTTTTTTTACTAACCCTTGAAGAGCTTTTTCGCCGAAGAAGTCACCCTTTCCGAGAGTCCTAATGTATTTCTCTTCGGTAGTGTCGGGCTGTTTTATCGTAACGCGAACCTGACCCCTACTTATTATGAAAAAGGTATCTCCTCGCGCACCTTGTCGAATTATGTAATCACCGTTGTTGTAGAAAGTCTGCGAAAAAATTGATCGAAAAAAAAATTAAATTTAATTCAAAACGGAAGTATCTGAAAATTTTTTTTTTTTTTTTTTTTTTCGAAGAAACTAAACTTCGAGATGATTCTGTAAATTTTCCGTTCGAAGTTTGGAAAAATTTTTGTGTACCGCTTTTTAATAATTTTTTTTAAATTACCTCTTCCAGGACATCGGAAATTTTTATTAGCGTCTCTTCCGGAAGATTCTTGAATATCGGTACACTGAAATTTTTTAAAATAATTGTTACCACCGGTAATTCATTAGACGAGTTTATTAGTCTTTTTTTTTTTTATTATTTCTTCACTTATATACCTCTTGAGGAAATCGGTGTACTCCGCTTGTCGGGAGAGACCCGTTCTCATCATAATAGTTTGGAAACATTGTCGATCTATTGCCCATAACTGACAGTCAGTTGCCGCTGTTATTGTAGCGGTTCTCTTGCAGTTGTATAGTATAGCCAATTCGCCGAGTACCTTTCCAGGCGCCAAGGTACTCAGGTATTTTCCGTCTCTCGAAACCTCGACCTTTCCCTCTGTTAACACATAGAACATAACTCCTCAATTATCAATTCTATATTTACGATTTTATCGTCTTTAAAAACGATACTTCAACAGTATAAAAAAAAGGACTTTGTAACAAATTTTTACGGATAAAAAACAATGATATTAAAAATTTCTTACATTTAATTTGACTTAAAGACGTTCCGAGCGAAAAAAAAAAAAAAAAATTAACCGTAAGAATTTCATGTATTCGATTAGAAGGAAAATAGGAACTCTTAAAAAAAATATATACATATATACAACGAGATCTCGAACGATATATGTACCTTACAACGAGATCTCGAATTGCATTGAATTAAAAAAATTGCGTGAATTGCGGGCGATTGAAATTTCATTGCCGGGCATAACGATTCATCACGTCGATAAAACGCGGCTTTCCACTAACAATCCCTCCTCAGCAATCCTTGCCTACTATATTGTTACGCAATGCCTTTTGGTTCGCTTTTTTTTTTTGCTTCTTTTACCGTCGATCGGTGGTTTATGAAACTTTTGCGAGTGGGGCGAGTCCAATGCCATTTATTGTCCGGCTAGTAGTTGGCTTTCACTTCCCTCACGCTGTGCATAATCGACACTCTTATAGGACGTATGACGTATTTTGTACGCACGAGCATACAGTAGCGTGTGCCAATCGATTGATTATCGAGGCTCTGTATCGGAACTTGAGACGAAGGTATTCTTAACGAAGAAAAGTTATTGAACCTTCGATATTCAATGAAATACGAAACTCGATCTTTCGAAAATCCGTGTATTTTTAATATATTTATACATTTTCTACATTTTTCAAATAAATTATTACATCGCGCCGCGGAGTCGAAAAAATTTGAAAAAAATGTCAAACAGACGCATGAATCGTGTAAACATGTTGTCAAAATTTGGTAACAATTCATTGAATCGTTCCAATGAAATGACGCGTTGAACACGCGTCGCGTTCGCGATTCTAACCTCAAAAGGTTACGAACGGATGTTGAGATAAGTTTGAAAAAAAAAAAAAAATCAATCACGATAAAATGAAGATGGAGCGTCGCGGTACCGAAAGGTTGGTGAAAGATTGACGTTACATTTGCAGCCCCCGCATAATACCGTCCCACGGATATACCAGTCGAATAATCATCGTTGCGATGAGCATCAGCGCTCGCGCTCGTGACTAACAAGAGCGCACAAATTAATGCGTGATTTAAGATTATATGTGCCCGGATGCTGGCCTATTTATCCCGGACAAGCTCGCCTCCGCTCTTTGCTCGCGTTATCGTACCAAGTTTCATAACGTTTTCTACCCAATGTACTACTTACCCCCTCCTCCCCCTCTGTCCCCTCGCGATCCCGATTCATCATCTCGATTCTCGTCTTTGGCAATCTTAAACGACCTTAAATAGGCCAATCATTCGGAGGTTCGAAATTTCTTAATTCGTAATAAATAAGAGGATATCAAATAATTGCCGATCATTAGACTCCAAATTTAACATTCCGGAGGCCGAATTTAATTTATTTCGGAAATAAAAAAAAAAAAAGTTTTGTTATCGATGTTCAATTTTTTGAATTTGGAATTAAATTTTTGTCAACGAGGGAAATACGCTATTCGAGAATCTTTTTTTTTTTTTATCCTTTTGATTTTTTATTTAAAAATTGCACGGAAAATTGGCCTTTTATCGTATTTTTTTCACTTTTTTTTATCGACCCGCAACTGCTTGGGAAAACGGTTTTGTAACTCCGCCAAGTAGCTTATCATGTATTTTTTTTCCCTGCAGAATACTATAGATGCCGGTTTTTCCCACAATTCAATCGTAAAGCAAAGATATCGTCGTTTGAAATTATATAAAATTACTTCTGTACTAAAAAAAAAAAAAAAAAAAAATAGTGAATATTCATAATTTAATTGGAAATCCTTTCGCAACTATATCCGATGTTTTTGTTTAGCTAATCACGGACTTAACCTATCTTAATATTTATTAAGAATAATTTCATAAATAATATAAAATTTAAACAATAAAAAAAATAAATGATTAATTTTTTTTATTGTTGTTTTTAATTCTTTTTTTTATCGATTAAATTTCTCGAATTTTTCCGAAGTGCGTTGATGCTGCCAGCGATTACAAATCGAAGAGAAACAAAAAAAAATCGATAAACGATTGAGCAAAAATTCCAAAAGAATGGCCGCGAAGCGTGTCCTTTCAAGAGTCTCGGAGATGGCAAAACGGTTGAACGCTCTGTTGGCTACACGACGTCTTGACGGCCTTCGTAAGTTCGTAGAGCAGCTCGTCGTTCACGTACGTGACATTAAAAGGCCAACATCGGTCGCGATCGTGTTTTGTAATCCGGCTCGATGTGTTTGAGAAGAAAAAAAGAATAATAAAAATAAAAAAAAAAAAAAAAAAAAATGATAACTTTCCAGTTACTTCCCTTCTCCGCGATGTTTACGACTCCGTACAACAATTGTAATTTCCGGTTTGAAATACGTGTCGGCAGTGTGTAAACACTATAAATGTGTTGGAAAGTTTTATTGTTGTCTTCGAAATATATATTTATGGGACTATATATTAAAGGGAAAGGTATATTTCGAGTTAAACGGAGTCTTCGGTCGGTAAAAAAAAAAAAAAAAAAAAAAAAAAAAAAAAAAAAAAAATATCCCGAGTCCCAATTTCACAATAAAGGACTGGCTGTTGGTCCCTATCAGGTATCGCGAGACACGTGGGCCGGTAGGGGCAGAAAAATTGTTCCAAACCGAATGGGAATGCAGAGGAAAGTCTCCGAAGAGAGAAGGCAGCGATCGTTCAAGCGAACTCTGTTGTCCCCTTCCCCCCTCCTCCCCCCTCTTGAGAGAAGAATATACAGTACGCTACAACACGAATAAGAACGATCGAGCAGCGTATACAGCCTACCATGACGACGCATATAACAGGACAAAGAGTTCATGCCTCGCATACGATACTCTTATGTTCCATAGCGCGTAACCGAAGCCGTCGAGGACTGGAAAATATCGTCATGTGGCTGGTATACCGGTAGACCGGGGTCACTTGACACACTCGACTTCTCAAAGTTTCAAATTCGAAAAAAAAAAAAAAAAAAAAAAAAAAAAATTCCGTTAGCCAACGGTTTCGGTATTATGTATAAGTCGTTAAAATCGATAAAATCGATTAATCCGGAAAAAAAAAAAAAAAAAAAAAAACGTTACGAAAATTTCGAAAAATTTGAAATTCTTCTTTAAACGGATGAGAAAATAATGTCACTGCCTATCTGTGCAGCACATTTGCGCTTAGAAAGCGGTAATATTTTTATCACGAGTACGGATACGTAGAATCGCCGGCCGCGATGTGGAACACTCTCGTGTCGTGTGAAAGCATCTCATTTATAAATATATAGACATATAAACGTTCTCGGTGAAGTCCCTAACAAAAAAAAAAAAAAAAAAAGATAATTTTCTATCGACGTATCGTTATCCAGTTACGACAGTATTTTGTAATCTGTGAATGAGAGACGCGGTTGGGTAAAAAAGTTTAGCAGCGGTTTGGAAATAAAGTTTGTGGCCGTCACAGTGACACCGGCAAAGAGCAACGCTACCAGACGCGTCGAATACCGTGACTAAATTAGCCTCAACTCTCGGGACTTTCGTGACTCAGATTGTGAATGTAGGGAATTCCTTTGTGACGTGACAATTTGTGGTTTTCGAAATTTCGATCGGTTTGAAACAATGAAAAAAAAAAAAAAAAAAGAACTCGATATCTCAATAATTCCTCTCCCAGTGCTAATTTTATAAATAATTCCCGATGAAAATCCGCGCGTAATGAATCTCAATTTTTTTTTTTGAATTTCCGATATTTTTTTTTTTTTTTTTTTTTTTTTTTCGGCGACGCAATGAAAATGAAAGAATTTCTCCTTATCGCAATTTGCGATGCAAAGTATATTCAACAATGCATTTTGTTGCGACGATAGCTAAGGCACCCACCACCACATCATCCCATTATCCTTGATCCGTTCTCGCGCTCGCGACTTTCTCTGCAATCCCGTTCTCGGCTTACCGATGCTGGGAGTCCCGGACGTTGAGATATACTTCTGCTACAGTAATAATAACCGAACGGTACGAGGTTCTGTGCAGAGTGGCTACTGGTCGTACTGAGCAAAGCGATTAGATCATCGTCGCGCGAAAAGTCAGAAACTATGGCGAGTTCCGCGAGATTGTGACTTGCAGTCATCCGATGATGAAACGTTAAATATAATCCATATATCTTGATGACGTGAAACAGAATACCAGAAGTGCGTAATGCTCGGTAAATTCTACTAAACCGCTAGAAAAAGACCGAAAGAATGTTCCAACCTCAGGAATTCATCTCATAAGATAATGTTTAAGATAATATCTAAACCTAAATTTCCAACCTTTCAGTGTTTCTGTGGCGATAAAAAGCCACATTTCCACCTTAAAACGTTGGGAATCAACAAACGAAATATTCTACCTTCGCGAATTCGTCTTCTAATTGGTTGAGGTGCTCCGGTTCTTCGTCTTCTCGCATAGGTATGAACGGGAACGATGAGTCGTGGTCTTGGTATGAGAAAACCGCTTTGATTCGTCTGTTGCTGATGCTGTTGCTGTTCCTGATTATCCTTCCGTTGTCTATTGAATATCGTATCGTTGTGTTCCGAAGATTCGCTATCGGTACCGCTATTGGTACCGCTGCTCGATCTCGGTGATCTATCGTCGCACGGACTCGACGATCCACCATCCAGAACTCCCTCGAGTTGGGATATCACGTCTGCGTACGGTCTCGCCGTGCGGCATGCCTCGTTATCGTCGTTAGACACGTTTGCCGTTTTTACGGTCGACGAGGTCTTCGCTCTTGGCCCGCTGGTCCAGTTGACACCGCATTCGCGCCAACTGGCCTCGTAAAGTAGCTCCATGGCGCGACCCCTCGTAGCGTCCGGATCCAGCAAAAGTTCCGGATCTTCCAAAACCGCTCTACCCGGATAACTTCGCACCTTCATCCTCTTCTACGCTCAATCAACTTTTAAACTAAAAAAATCGGTATTCCAACGAATCCCAACGATACCACAGATCCTAATTAAACTATGTCGCAACTGCCCATCCAACCATTGGAAACTCGCGGAACTTTGTCAACTAAACCCATGTGGGTAACTTTGCAAACTTCATTATGCACGCGAATTTGTTACTGGTATCGGATGCCAGATTTCGACGCCTTGCTGAATTTTGCTGGCCGAATGTCCTGGAGAAGGTGAACAGAGCCTTAAGGCATGTAAACGGATCACTGGACACTTAGCTTCCCACACGATTAAGGAGCGATCGGTATGGTGGGGGAAGCTTGCTGTTTTGGTTCGCGTCTGAGTCACACACGCCGGAACAGCAACAACCGAATACACCACCTCCTCATTCCAAATCTTTTGGTCATTACCGACTGATTTATTTCGGTGATCGGTTAAAAGATCGCGTTTGTTCGTAAAGACCACGCGTCTTCTCCACTGACAGCGTGCCGGAGTTGAACTGACTGGTGAAATAAACCAGCAGTCGGGGGACTCGGGCGTTCGAAACAGCAACAGAGAACCCTACAGCTCTCGGTGTGTTATTCCCCACCAACTGGCAAACGAGAGAGCGAGAGAAGAACCGTAGTGGCAATTCTATCCATGCCAGAGGAGAAAAGCAAAAGCCAAGCGCGTTCAGGCGTCTGTGTGTGAAGGGGGACCCACTCACGCAAATCCCCACTTCCCGAACGAGCTGAGAACGTGAGAGAAAGGACAGGGGTTCTCATGTTTTCTTGGTCAATTTCTGTATGAGGGAATTTCCTTTCGAAAGCAATGTGGAAGCCGCTATTTGGTGGAGAATGTTCGCTGTACAAGATGGGGGTGGATTTCCACTGGTTTTTTTTTTGGGCAGATGTCCTTGGGACCCGGCCATTGAATATGGACTCTCTTCCGTCTTTTGTTCCTTCACGACAACCTCATCCGGGTTCTGACCTGCCTACAGGCTCTCTCTTGAGGCTCGGGTACTTTTTCGCCTCGATTTTCCAACCGGCCTTCGAACTATCATGGAGACTATTGCGCTAAGGTACGCGAATTGCGTTGGCGAGGAGGATACGAGGAATGGACGGTGTGGAACGCAAGCGAAGGTCGCAAAATGCATCCGTTGATTTATCGAGTCGATTTAAACGCACTGACCGGCGAAATCCAGTTCGTTCCAAGTTGGCAGGGAAGGTGGAAGTAGAAGATTTAAAGGGTTTTTTTTTTAAGGGTCAGTGACTCGGGAAACTTTTTTATCTTATAGATCATTTGGATGATATCTAAGATGAGAGTTTGAAAAAATATAGATCGCGCTTACCTTCCATGACAAATACGATGGATCCGACATCGCCCTCTCTTATGATGATCGAACCGGCAGGAAAGGTGACGGGATACATACAGTCAACGATCTCACGGATCTGTGTAAGTTCGAGGTTTTTCATAAAGTCATTGTCCAGTATTGCAGTCTTGATTAACTCCCGTGACCTTGAGAGATAAAAAGGGCATTTTATTAAATTAATGTTCATTTTAAATTAATTAACTTTTTTTTTTACATTTGTGTCGGAGTTTTTGGTTCCATTTAATGGCGATCGAGCATCTTTTTTTTTTTAAGTTGAAATGGTCTTACAGGAAGGAAAGCGCGTTTAGTTTTTTTTTTTTTTTTTTTTTTTTTTTTTTATCAATGGTATCGTGATCAAGGTCGCGAGTCACGTACAGTCACATAGCTCGAGGCGCATCGCCGGGCACCGCCATAATTTTTCTTGTTCGCCCTTATATGGCCCCTTTGACGCGCATTCGCTTTGCCTCGATTGATCGACTCGCGACCGGCGCAACCCTGACCCATTGACAGAGAGTTTAAATCGAAAATATATCTAAAATCTATTCATTTCCCATCTTTATTACCACTCGCAATTAATTCGTGGATTGTTCCGCTAGTATTGTTATATTAGATTTTTAATATTCCGCACTGGAAGCGAAAATTTTTTTTTTTTTTTTCGATGTCAATGTCCTTAATTTTGTGAAGAAAATGTTGTATTCGTATTCGGGATGAAGAAAAAAAAAACATGGTATTGGGTAGAATATTTTCTGCAATACTTTAATTTTTTTTTGTAAATTAATTTTTTTTTGTCTTAAAAATCCCCGAACTAAAAAAAGCGCTTTACATCTCTTATTGAATTTTTTTCATGTTTTGCATCGGTCTGCAATGTCTCAAAAAAATGGTTTCTCAATTTGGCCAAAGACTATATTGCGTATTTTTTCTCGTAGCACACGACAGACATCTCAGATTTATCGATATTATCTCAGAAAGCAAAGATATCCCCGTTTAAAAATACGTAAAATTGCTACTTTTAGCGAAATTCTGATAATAACAAATAAAAAAGAAAAAAATTCGACGTTCATTTCAAGCGTATATCCGATGTATTTTATCGTGCCGATCGCGAATTCGTCACTTATCGTATTCGTAGCTTAATATTTAATCCCGAAAATCCTTAGAAATATCTATTTTTCGTGATTATTATCGCTAAAAAAAAATTTCCAAAAATATAAAAAATCTGAAAAAAAAAAAAAAAAAAAACCACAACGTGGTCTCTGGAAAGAAAATTCTTCGATCGCGCGAATAATAATTTATTCAAAAAATGCATACAGCCGCTATAAAGAAAATGAGTCATTGACGGCGCAAAAAAAAAGAAATGGAAATCCTCCATATAAAAATAGCTGATGTTTTGCTATTTCTACCTTTGCGGTTTGGTGAACTTGACGATAGGCCTGGAATCGTTTCTCAACGGTTCCGCGGAGATAGCTTGTCGCTTGGATCGCTGTCCGGGTCCCAGAGGACCTGTCGATATACTTAATTCCACAATCTGACGATATTTGTCAATTTCATTTTGAAGATATCGTATAGTAGCGTCCCGTTCGTCGAGAGCTTTTTCCAACGCCTCGACAGCCTCGTCCCTGTTGCGGAGAGCCTCCGTTCTCTCGTACAAGAGTCTCTTCAAGTCTCTTATCGAATCCATCGCGAATTAACCGGTAGTAACACTGATTCCTCGTTTTATCCAATTCCAAAAAACAACGATAAAAAAAAAAAAAAAAAAAAAAAAACAATCGAAAAACCACAAAAAATTCACCACCGGACACTGTCGATTAATCTTTCACAGGAGCACTGTGTCATATTCACGAATCCGTCGCGCTGGATCGAGTCCAACTACGATGTACGGCAACCTCTTCTAAGCTCGAAACTATCGCGGCCAGGTATTTATTTTCATGGAGAGGCAAATTGCCGGAGTTATCCGAAGGCGTGCGCAAAGTCTTACGTAAGATATTCAGGATATCCCGAGAGAGTTCCGACTGCGGAATATCTGTTTTTTTTTTCTTCTTCTTTTTTGTTTTTTCTGAGAATAAGATCGCGAGCTCTCGGGGAATGGGCTTTGAGAGAACTGATCGTGCAACCTACAATTCAACGAGGAAGAGAAAAATATTGAATCGAGATTTTTTTTTTTTTTTTTTTTTTCGGAGTAATTGCTATGTTTGCGCGTTACGAGGTTTTTTTTTTTTTTTTTTTTTCTTTTCTTAACGATGTAGCGAAGTATAGTGGTAGTCCACGGATGCTCGTGGCTTAGATGCTCGTAGATCACTGTCAAGCGGAATACCGATCGATCGACGAGACCTCGGATATATTCCCTCACTCCGAAACTTGACGTGGATCAATGTTCGAAGTGACGGGGAGAACACTTCGCAGACCCATTGGACATGGTAACATGGTTACGAATCAACGGTACTAAATCAAATAAACAACTTCGCGTAAAAACTTATTTTTAAATGAATTTTTTTTTTAATTTATATATTCCGACAATATCCCTTAATAAAATGTAAAACAATTGATAAGTTGCAAGAGACGAGAATAAAAAAAATTGTAATGAGTTTTATTGAGGAGGTTAAACAAGCTAATCAATTGCTCGTTCTACGTTACCGACAAAATTATTTTTCTCTTCGAAATTCAATTATTACAGTGGAATATCGATTTTTTTATTCTCCGCGACAGGTAGTGATTAAAATGAAAGTAAATTTGTACTAAAAAAAAAAAAATACGAATTCGTTCGAAATACGAGAATTTATGATGTACGAAACGACGAGTTGAAGAGTCGGCGTTGAACTAAATTGCCGGAAAGAGAAGACGTTTCAGAGTCTGTTTTTCCGTAGAGAAACGTTAGCGGCAGTTGCCGGAGACTCCCATCGCTGCTTTTCGTGTTGTAGCAGCTATTTTTAATATTAAATCACCGAGTACGCGAGCGCGCGGACCTTCTTTCAACTGACTTTACGTATGTGTAACATTAACGACCCTACAGTCGCTAAAAATTAACTTCCCTGACATGATTTTTCACGATTTTTGCTCATACTTCGATAACTCGATGCAAAGGCGGTATAAATTATAGAAATTAAATAAAAATCGTTAACGTTTTTGATGATTATAATGCTCCGGATGAAGAAACGCGACTAAAGCTCCGTGTATCGATAGTCGACGATTTGCCGGTCACGTTTCTCGCATTATTGCGACGACGAACGCCTCGGGGCTCTCGAGACCCCGACGTTGATCCTCTTTTTTCACTTTCACGAGCGATGCGATGAGTGCAGATGGATTTTACAGTACAGATAGGAATAGAGGATACTTAATGCCCCATATACGACAATGTCCGGCGGGTATATAGATTCTCGATGCCTCAAGATTCGTTTAAAATCGATCGCTATCGAATGATCGATTGATCTACGTCTGTATCCGATTTTAAATTGTAATGGGATTAATTATATTTATACCACGAGGAAACGAGGTCGGTTATGCAGGCTTACGATACCATTATTACGATACACAGTTGAATTATCGCACTTAACGTTTCGGAGCAGAAAAACACTTTTTTTACGATGTTAAAAATGAAAAATTATTTTCGACGCGGCGTCGAAAAAAAAAAAATTCAACAAAAATTCTCGAAATATATATGTATCAAAACTCCGAAGAGGTTATGTAAATTTCACAATTAATCACCTAACTGAGTGCAAAATATTATCCTCTATCGAGTCAGTATAGAGTTTACGCTCCATGAATGAAATATCAAAATTTACTTAAAAAAAAAGATTAGAAAAAAAATTTGAAAAAATTCTCCAACACAAGTATTAACCCTTCCAATATGTGATATGAATGTCCCGATGTTTCGCGTGCAAGATTCCGAGTTACGATATTTTATACGAGTCGTATGGACGCTATGCTCCAAAAATGAAATATCGAATATTATTTTCAAAAATTCAAAAAAAATAATAAAAATTTTTTAAAAAATTTCGAACACAAGTATTAACCTGACGGATGTGTTACATAAATTTAATAATTATTTATAGCGTCCTAAGTCAATGAGTTTCTCAACAAACTCATCAATCAGCGGATGAAACGCGATCTATTTTTATTTTTGTTTTTTTTCGATGTTGTTAAAAAGCCTGAGAACCGTTCTGCTCCGTTTACCGAGTAAAACGAAAGTGTTAGTAACAAACTGCGGAGTAACAGTGTTTGAAAAAAGAATTAAAAAAAAGAAAAAAATAGCCAGCAAAAGCTGTGGAGTAGCCGGAGAGCCCCACGGCCTTGCCTCACTTTCGACTGCCAAAGAAGGCACGTGTACCCAAATGGTTTCGCGCCACGGACTCGCACGCGTGTAAGAACAGAAAAAAAAAACGCACCTCTATCTTCCTCTTACCCACAAGCTGCTGCTATATATCTCTCGTTATGGTTCGACCGCAGTTGAATTATTTAAACCGCGTGGATAGACCGGGACACAACGGACACTCTCTCTAGGTCCTCGAACGCCTGCGTATTTCGCAATTATTTCAAGTCAACAAGCGTCACGTTCCACGGCGACAATCAACAGCAATTCCTCGAATTGAGCTTTAATAAACTCTAATCTTAATACATGATTTTTTAAGTAGCCAAAATCTTTGATGGTAAAAACCGCGTCACTCGCGTAACTTCGTATATATCGAGTTATTTTAAGAATTTTTTTTTTTTTTTTTTTTTTTTTTTTTTTTTTTTTTTCTTCTTTACCATACACTATTTATTTTTCTATCGTCATTAATCACCGTGTAAAATATTAATTTTTTCCTGAGATTCACCCTCGTAAAATTTTCACTTTAACACGTTCACGCTGTTGCACCGCACGCGACTATAATTTTTACTTATTTTTTTCAAACTTTTTTTTTTTTTTTTTTTATGTTCGATAAAACAGAGTTATTTATGTTCGCTTTTTTTTTTTCTAACTTCGTACTGAAACGATCTCTGCCTATCGTTCGAATGATTGTACGTCTCACTGAATGTAAGTTTGATCGTCTCGATCGTTGGAGAAAATAACGAATCCTCGGCCCCGCGCGAACTCTTCAATGATCGCTGAACGAGGAGGCGTGGTCCGTCAATAAACGACGAGGAAAGAACTTTGGCTCGATATAAACTACTGTTTCAGCCGCATTGCCTCGATGCAAACCGCATTTTTGTCGGAACGTCATGGTAAGTTTTTTTTTTTTTTTTTTTTTTTTTTTTACGCCTGCCTATGCCATTGGATAGACGACGATAAGAGAGCGTACCGAGTCGAGGGCCCCCAGCAATGTCCACGAACACTCGCAGACAAACCGCGACTATTTTTGTTACGAACGATTTCGCACGATATCAGCCGCCTATCTGTCTTCGATGTACAAGCATTGAGGATTAGAGATGCATCGGTGTGTTACGCTCGCAAGGAATGACGAAATATACGAATTCGAATGATAGGCGAAACCTTTCCGAAACGCCTCGCCTCGCACACCTCCAATTATGATCCGAGATCACTGACCGATCGAACGCGATAAAGAGCGCGTAAAACGAGGTGATTTTTTTAATCTCAGACACGCGATTATCCTAATGTTATGCTTGGCGTTTACGATCACAATTTTTTAATGCCGATTTTTACGGTGTTAAAGAGAGTTAACACTTTTTTTTTTGTGTTACAGACGGACAATTCGATTTTATGCGAAAATTAATGGATTTTTCATCAGTCTATTTCTCACGCGCCGAATATTTTCAAATTTGTGAATAACACTGTGTCTATTTTTTTGTAGAAACCAATAAAGACGATTTTTTTTTGGATTTCATTAAAAAAAAAAATAATACGAAGTGATCACAAATGATTTTAAGATTTCTATAACGAAATATAAGTTTCAATGATATTAATTTAATCAATAAATACTTGAAGAGACGTGGAAATTTCAATGAATCTAATAATTGTATTAGGAGACATTTATAATTTACTTTCGGTAAAAAAAAATCCATAAACTGAAAAAAAAAAAAAAAAATAATAATAATAATAATAATAATTCGCAAGATTTTTCAAAACGATATCGCGTCTATTTTTTCTCTCCGATAAAAAATTTACCTACATAACCTCCATCAATCGACATTCCAAATCAGCGATCTTATTTTTGGTTTCGCATCGTCAAAAGATGATTTACGTAAATATCGAAGTGACCGTGGAACTCGTAACCAAATTACTTTACTGGGTTAGTGTTATAGAGTCACCGGGTTGTTGTTTTGTTACCTTTTCAGATTAGAAAGATAAGCCGCGAGGCGTTTTGATTTCAAAAGAGGAGGAAAAAAAAAAAAACGAAAAAATCCCATCGGACAAGTGCGATAACGAGTTCAAACGATTACGTGCAATTTCTCGTTGTAATCCCGTATGTCTAGCGTAACAGCGTCAAGCCGGTATGTCTAATAATAGAATGCTTCCATTAGCATGCAGGCAGTTGAACAATCTACGCGCATAGGACGGGAGCTATTGGCTCTTCGATATACGAATATTAAAAGCGTTCCGTACGTAAAAATAGCAGAAAACTGCATTACCGACTGGAGGGGAATCAGCTTCGTATAATAACAACAGTAAAAGAATAATAATAACAGTAATAATCATAATAAATAAATCGTTTCTAAATCATAACAATAATTCGGTGTTTAGCAAAGAAATCACGAGGTGGCGTTAAGTTTGCCATCGGGGAGTTTGGAGTCGTCTCACGGGATTTTATAGCACGAATGAGTGGAAACGAAAGGAAAAGACGATCGTAGCGCGACTCGTGGTTGTGCGGTGGAGTTGCGCACAGGTTCCCCGGTTGCGGTCTTTTAACATGTCGCCGGTGGCCGTGACAGGGGTTATTTTTAGACACGGTGAGATAAGCGCTCGGTGGATCGGTCTCGGCGATGAGACGAGGCGGAGAGGAATTGAGAGACGAGGAGGAGGAGGAGGCGGAGGTTTTCGAAGCATATAGTTTTGCTCTACGTTGGCGTACGGCTACGGGAGGAGGCGCAAGGAAACCAAATGGAGAACACACGATCATGGATCGGTAGGAAAGAGAGGGAACGAATCAAAGAACTAATTATCCGTGACGTCACACGACTGGTTCGAGGCTTGAAAGGAGGGAGGAGGGGGGGGGAGGGGGGTTATCACGAGTCGGCGCACACTCGGAGTCGGAACGAATTAAGGACAGCGGAGAGTTATAAGCAGCACGAGATTGTATGTACAGCGGATTTTAAGGAGAATTCGACCGCCAGACAGAGTTTAAGGCCGATGAGTTCAGTTCGAACTTGAGATCGAATGTGGAATGTCGACGATTATAGTATGTATAACGGTGAGAGAGGCCCGTATGCTAATGAAGAATATATTATTTTGTCCTCGAAATGTAAGATAACGACGGACTTTTGCTTCAAAACACCTTATTTTTTTTTGGACAAAAAGAAAGTTTTTTTTTTTTTTTAATTTCGAAGAGGTACACGAAGGATTAGAATGTACACTGAAAAAATTGCTTTCGATACCGCTATTGGAAGGTTTTAGATGATTTTCGAAGATATAACGAAAATTTGATACTATCAGTTTAATTTTTTTTTTAATTTTAAGAATTTTTTTGTTTGTAAATTTACAAACAGCACGCAGTTTTGTTTGTATTTTAATTTTTGACTAATAAACGATTATCATCAATTTTTACTTTCCGAATACGTTAAATTTACCCAAAAAATGGATTCGATTTTTTAAAAAACATCGTTGATCTTTCGATCAATCGATATTAAATCTGTATGCCATTCTCGAAGGGTTGATGACACACAATTTAGCATTTTTTCAAATTTTTTTCCAACCCTTGTTGCAAAGGTAACCCCACCTCCCCGTCCACATCCCCCTCGCCGCACCCCTAAAACCCCTCCCGATCATCTTTTTATCCGCGTGAAAAAAGGGTTAAAAAAAAAAAAAAAAAAAACATGCATAGAGTAGCACCGGCGCCTCGCGTGAGCTATTATCGTTCTGATACGCCTCGCGCCTGGAACCTGCCGCTCTTCGTACGGAGGACGACACCACGAGGAGTCTCTCAACGTCGGGGCACTCCTCGAATTCCGTGCCGAGCGTGTGTATGCGTCGCGTTCTCGGCCTTGTACGCTTTCTAAAAAGATAATAAAACAAGAGGCTACTCGCGGAGGGAAGCTACGGACACAAACGCACACACACACGTGCGAGTACTCGCCATCGTTCGTATGTAACGTTACCCTCGTTCGCACACCGATCGGAGCGGCGCTAACGCCAACTAACTTTGCCGCGTGTATGTTTCTGTTTGCATGTGTGTCTCTCTCACCCGAGTGAGAAGCGATAAATTTTGCGAATAACCGCTCGCTTCTCGCCCTTTCGCTTTGCGAAAACTCGTCGCGACGAGGTATCGCCTCGCGAACGATACCGGGCGTGCGAACGCATCCCACCTACAGCTGGAGCTCATCGCGGGCCTCCCGTGGATATCCCGCGCGCGTCCTTTCCCTCTCACCTCTATATAATTCTACCATACCTTCCTCTTGGCCCACTGGTCACTACCGTAGAGACCATAGCGATGCACTTGACGCCACGGGCCTAATCTTTTTTTTTTTAACCCTTTTCACGCACACGTTTAGCGTGTATAAAAAAAGGTTTATCTATGCACTGTTTACTTGCATCTGTTACGTGAATAATAATACTTCGATAGCATTTTTTTTTTTATAATAATTTATATTTCTCGTAGAGGAAAATAAATTTAGGTGTAGTCGTGTCAAATAGGATTGCAATAGACGACAGTATGATACTGCGATTCGATGGATTAAAATAAAATCGATTAAATGGGTTCTATTTTAATTTCTGATTTCTCAAAATTTGGATATTGCTGTTATTTATTTTACAATTTTGTTTACTTGTGAAACGACATAAATCGAACGTTCTTTTGAAAAATTAGGGTTTTTCGAACGCGGAAATTTTTTTTCGAAAGTAAAGCATTCGATTTTTAGTTTAAGGTAATTAGGTTTCGGTACATATAATTACTGTATCGACTGAACACTTATGTTCTCATGTACCGATTTCGCTACAAAAAAGGGGTAAAAAAATAATTTCGGACCGAAATTAATTTTAATTTTTATTAAAAAAAAAAAAAGGTAAAATATAGGTAATCTATGATTGTACTGAAATTCTTCAGAACTCTTATCTATAGAGAAAGAAGCAAAGCAGTCAAGATGTTTATCGCACATTTATTTATCTATTTGTTTGTCGGTTTAGTACAGGAGGCGCGTATATATATATATACACAATCTTTCGCGGTTCAAGTATTATTCCGTTGGCGAGATTCCAACGAAGAAATACGATTGAGTGTCCGGTTAGTTGCTGTTTAGCTCGTGAATAAAATCAGCTGACGGCTACTGTAATTTATAATAAACGCATAGCGGTCATCTTGCCTCGAGCGCCGAATCGTTGGAAAACAAAAACAAAAATAAAACAAAATATCATCGCGTGGATTTAGCTCCCGAGAAATTTCTATCGATGTCGTCGAGCATAAAAAAAAAAAAAAAAAAAAAAATTTGGAAAAAATTCTACGCTACACATTGACACGTACGCCAAACGATTCAACATTTTTAATACGAAAAAAAAAAAAAAAAAAAAAAAAAAAAAAAAAAAACCCAATAAAACTGATATATGATTTTTTTTAACTCCAAAATTTGGATAAAAAAAAAAAAAAATAAGCGAAAAGGCGCGATGTAACGAGGCCATTAAATATCCGTGTGGCTCGCGCACGCGGGGTATCCTAACGTTCGAGCGCTGGTGTGCCTGTTGAATGTTGCTCGAGAAACGAGTTTCGCGAATGGGAATGAAAAGCAATGCGAGAACCCGAGAGAGACGAGAAGGAAGAAGAAGAAGAAGAAGAAGAAGAAGAGTAAGAAGAGTTTAGTTTGCTGCGAGTGGTTCGTCTCTGATGCTGGGAGCATTGGGCCGACCGACGACGACGGTGTCGCGCGACGATGACGTCAATCCAACGCACACAAACACTATATGTATATATAGCATATATATCGTGAATTCTGAGCTGTTGCAGCAGCAAGAGCCACAGCAGCGCAGCACTGCCTGTTGACAAGCGCATGTGAGGAGGAAAAGGGGAGGGGGAGGGGCACTCGTTTCATATTCCAACGAGTATAGAGCAAAATCTACAGTCATTCGTAGCGTAAAAAAAAATCGTCTGCTAAAAGCCATCGATCATTATGGATCATTTTTTCAATGATTCCGTTTCCGTTCCATTTAATTATTCACCAATATTCCAATTAACGAAATAAAATATATATTAATCGGTAACTGAAAAATCATCTCGTATAAATATCGATCGTCATCGATCATTTTTTCAATTATTTTTTTTTTTTATTCGGGTCAATTATTTGTGGCATTTAAAATGAATAGAGGAAAATGTAGAATCACTGACAGCCCAATGATTGTCTTGTTAACATATCGATGACTACAGAACTATTTTTCAATGATTTTTTTTTTTTTTTTTTTTAACTATCGATCAATTATCAGCTATTGTATTGGTAACTCCGAAATGGTTTTACACTCTTGTCAATCGTAATTAATCATTGGCTGAAGATTTTTTTGTTTTCGTTCGTATCGAATCATTGGGTAACGATTTGTTTTCCTCGACATTTATTAGATCGTTTCGTGCGATAAGACGATGTCGGATTACGTATTCAGGGAGCCGGAAATACTGATCCTGATATTTAATAACGATAAGAAACAATGTGTAAGAATAATGTCGCGTTCGGTTACTCTTCTTTAGCGATCTTCTTTCTGTTGAGGATGAGGTTAAACATTCGAGATCGAGTAGCGTAAGACGGCGCGGGTTGCGTTGGCGTCGCATACTTGGTCCTCCCGGAGTATTATTATATATGGTAGCGTTGCCGTTCGCAGCACTGATTGAATGTATATTATGCGTTGGGCTCTCACTCGCACTTTAGCTCGAGTTTTTTTAGTGTGCGAGTCAAACGAGCATTGTGAGTACCACTACTGATTCACGCTTCTCCCAGATACGTACTATCGAAGGCGAATCGCGTGTTTATTCAGTAACCGCGGTTGACTGCGATAGTGTACGTGTGTAGTGTATGCGTCCAAGTGAGCGAACGGAATGTAAATCCTCTCGCGCGCGTGCACACCAGTTGCGTAGACAGTAACTCTTTCCAATGTGTGACGATGCATGTCTCTCTTTTTTTTTTTTTTTTTTTTTTTTTTTTTAGACCAAAGTTAGACACAAGCGATCGATTCATTCGAAATTACAATTTCGCGTGGAAAACTTCGAGAACGAAGATACTGAAAAGTTTCCGGTGTTTAACCCTTTTTTATAGTTACAACCCGCGAAATCTCCACGAAAGTTGCGTAAAGACGATGTAAAGATTTGTTTTGTGACTCATAAAGGGTTAACTATAAATAGGAACGAAATAGCTAACTTCCCGTGAGACTAGTGACGGAACTGTTGCTTGTACGTTAAAAATGCGTTGGACCTTTATTACGGAGAATTTAGTTTTCTTTAATTTTGCTCTATAGCACTTTTGCTCGAAGATCAACGAGACTCGAGTTATCGATGAAAAATTGGCGCGACGATCGCTGCGAAATTGTTTCGCACTTTATAAATAATTGATATATCATATTTTTAACATTATGACATCGATGTTTCTACGCGAAATAGTGTCCGCGAGGCTCCGGGAATGAACCAAACGTCTGCATTATTGCACCTCGTTATCTGTGACAGGTGTAGGCGCTTAACTTCGCTTTATCAGTGATAATAAAATTAACACGCTATACGCTGCAACGCCGAAGAACTATCAACTCATCCTGCAGTCACACGACAACTAGAAATGCTGTTTCGCGTATCTCACTTTTCCAAGAATTTTGAATGAAAAAATTATAATTACGGGAAGCAATTGTTATTATTATTTTTTTTTTTGCTTTCCGACGTCGATTTTCTTATCCAATATTGATTTGGGATTAAAATAACCGATAGATTCGTAAACAGCGGCAATAAATACATCAAATTTTTAAAAATTGTTTTTAGACGTTTTTTCAAAAGTTTCGATATTTAAATTTTCGAATTTACAAATTTAAAAATACGATCGCTTTTGCTTTTCGATGAAATTTCGACAAATATGAGATGTCGTGTTATGCAGAAAAATATATACTACTCAATAGATGATACGATTATAGAAACGTATTTTTTTAGTCATCGCAGGACGATGAAGAACGTAAAAAAAATTATGATAAAGAAAAACAGCAATTTTTTTTTTTTGTAAAAATGAAAGTATTTTTTAAAATGTCCCGAATAATATATTCCATGTGTTTTTTCACGCTGAATATGAATACGATAACAATTTTGACCTAAAATATTGAATATTGATTTGGACTGTAAAAATAATCGTCAATTATTTATTATTCGTATCGAATTGAGAAATTACGAATCTTCGTATCCCTATCACCTATTAAGTAAAATAACTGTCCAATAATCGTAATTCTGGTGACCCTAGATGGCCACCCTGGAGCTGTACGTCTCCAAGTCCATTTTTTCGTGTTTTTTTTTTTTATTTTTATAAAGACAGTGCGATCGATAATTTCTCGATTGCAATTTACGAATTCTTCAAAAATTAATAAAATAAAATCATTTCAACATAAAAAAAAATACTCTTCCGACACAAATGATTAATTAACAATTTCATCGTCTAGAATAAAAAAAAAAAATTTTAAAACCACCAACCTGTCGCTCTTGTCGTAAAATACAAGGGGTGCGAGTTGTTGAAGTGGTGGTTCAGCCGAAATGCCTTGTGCCCTCTGTTTCCTGGGTCGCGGTTTCGTCGGTGTGAGGGGCGATTTAAATGGCAAAACGCTCAAAAATTTATCGAGATGACTTCTTAATTCTTGAATTTCGGCGTCGCGACGACAAACCAGAGTTTCCAATTCGGCTATTCTCTCGTCTTTGACTCTCAACAATTCTTGAACATCGCGCAAACTATCGATATTATGGTTCGATGCCGATGGCTGATGGGTACTGGTTGTCGAATTGTGTCCCGTATTGTTGTTGTTGCTGTTGCCATTATTGTTATTGGCATTTGTCAACGTTGGTCCATTATTAACAGCGTGAAGAGGTGCCGGTGTCGCGGCACCGGCAGCTCCAGCAGCCATCGCCGTCGTTGTTGTTGTCGTTGTCATTGTCGTTGCGTTGTTGTTCGCCAGCTGGTTTGCGTCCTCCTCGTCGGCGAGCCTATGCTGCGTCGACGAGAAGCACAGACTGTCGAAGCACACGCGCATAGACACGCACGCGTCGTTTATTATACCGCACTCGGCCCCGTCCATTCACCCGGATTATATTTATCCCCTTTTCTCTCTTTTGTTTTTTTCCTCTCTTTTATTTTCTATCTCCCCTTCGATTTATTTCAAATTTTATCTCTTCGAAAATTTGAATTTTCGCGCCTTTACCGCAACTATCACCGAAGCGCCTTGTACACTTTCTTACATCTCTTACAGAAACCTCGTGGTAGATTACGAAAAAGGTGATAACGTTTCAATGCGATATTTTATTTTAAAAAAAAAATGTTTTAAAATTTTTTTTGATTTACCGAAATTCCCGGGTTCACCGGTTGAGCCACCCAGCCACCGGTGCCCCCGCTGCGTGTTTTTTTTTTTTTTTATTTATTTTTTATTCCGAGCCTCGAATATGACAAATTTCGTCAAATTCGATTTTTTTCTTTAATTTGAAATTTTTCGTTTTTTTTTTTTTTTAGTTGCGTTTTTTTTTTGTCGTTTGGTTTACTTGATATTTCGTACGAGTACGTCGTACGCGTTTCACGCACGCAACGCACGCGCGTTAGCTCGGTTATGACGGAGCAGCGGGACGCAGCTAAAAGCACGCGTTCGTAGCGGCCACCGGCGCCAGTACTACCAAGTGTCTGCCTCATCGTTTTCTCTCTTGCCTCGGCCTGGTCACAGTAGCACCGACGTCCGACGCAGCGAACGAGTGGGGTAACACCGGCCGTTCTTTCCAACTATCCCCCCCCCCCCCTCCCTCCCACCCTCCCTCACTCACCCCGGGCCCCTCCTCATACCTCAATCGCTATCTTTTTCCTACGCCTCGAATTATGCCGTCGCACCGTCCTTTTTGTTCGCCTGCTATTCGAGACGGCACGCTTTTGCGATCAGACGGACGAGGATAGAATGATATACCATCGTTTTGATTCGACGAGAGCGCATGCGTCGATTTGGGCGTTGACGGCGCTACGGGATACAACACCACGTTTTTTTTTTTACCAAAAAAAAAAAAAAATGAAAACAACATTTTTTCGAACTTGTTGAGTTCATTTTTTGTTTGGAATTTGAGGTTAAGATTCTGAGGCGATATCGAAGTTCTTTAAATTTGTCGATTTCGATTGGCGAATTGAAAAAAAAAAACGATTGACGATCTTCATCGACAATGTTTTTCATCAAAAGACCCCGATTGCGCAAGGCCAGTAGTCACAATAAAACGTATACGTTGGGATTTTGGAAACAGGTGGATTGTCGCGCGTGACATCTCGACGCTAAAGCGCGCAACTAGAGATTGTTCGGTAGCCGTTGTTGCAGGGATTTACGAGACCGTAGATGATAAAGAAATTTGAAGCGCGGCGAAAGGGGGCCTCGCGAGATGACTGATGTAATCTTACAGATGTCGCTATCGAAGATTGCGGCACTTCGCGAAAGCTTTTCACTCTCAAAATATGATTGAAACACTTTATTAAAATTACAAATCAAAGATGAATCCATTTTTTTTATTGTACAAAAAAAAATAATGTATCTTCGAAGTTCAATAATATTTTTAAAAAATCTCGAATATACGTAGTAATGTTGCAAAAATGTATAACGAGTTTCATAAGATTTTATCCGACTGTTCAGAAACTGTGTTCCTTCAACGAGTTAGTAGAATTATTCAAACCAAATTGAATGCTTTTGCGATTAAAAACAAATCGGCTGTTGCTTCATTGAGTGCCAAAAAAACCCAAAGAATTCTCGAAAATGGGTATCAACTCAACAAACATGTGATGTAGTACTCTATGACCAATGGTCACAAAAAAAGGCTACAGTCGAAATTTTATGACGATTTTATTTTAATTGAAAAAATGAAGTTTGACGTTTCGTTTTATATTTTGCGTTCTCATCAAAAGGTATCTAAAAATGTTCTATCCATGCAATAGATTTTTCATTTGCAAAACTACATGAATCTGAACATTTCAATATTCGAGGTTTAACTGTAGGTCTATGTTACACGTATAATAGGACCTGCTGGATAGCTATAGTATCTGTGTGTGTGTGTGTGTGCTACGGCCTTGGGCGACTTGTGCGGGCGTACAGAGTACAGAGCGGCGTGTCTGGGTGGCAGGTAGTTACCGAGTTAGCTGATTGGCCGCCTGGAGGGAGGCGAAGGGGTGCGTAATGGGCACGCCGTCGCGTTCGCCTCTCTACCGCCGCCCCTCGCTCTTCGTTCTCTCGAGCCGCGCAATGTGCTTCGGGCTTGTGCTCTCTCTACCCCAGCAGCAGCAGCAGCAGCAGCATCACCCGCTACACATCAGCGGGGAGCGCGAGTGCCGCACCACCATAATGTCATAATAGAATAGCGATGTTAGTAATACCATCGCGGCCACCAGCGCGAGTCTACTACCTACATAGTAACTGTATCTCCATCCAGGGAGCTTGGGGGAGTATATAGGTAGCATGGGCGATTGACTGGACCGAGAGAGTCGACCAATTTGCATCGCATTGTGTACTCGTTACGCCCTCCATCTGTCCCATTCCGTGTACTGCGGCCGTACACTGAACTAACACGAATCGTTTTCACAGTAGTCGATTTCACCGAATAGTCCGACCCGTTTTCGGGCTTTACGTTTAACCGTTTCAACGGAACAATCAACCTCTAACGCTGTGAATATACTCAGAATGGAAAAACACATCATACATACTCAATTGAAATTCGATTCTTAAGGGAGGAACAAATTCGGCACAAATGTCGTAGACGGCGGAAAGAAGGCGATTGTCCTATTTTAACTGTTCTTATATTTTCTCAAATTGAGACTGAGATTAAGATTAAAACTATCTGAGACTTAGATTGAGGGTACCTGAGACTGAGATGAAGATTTCGACTAAGTGAGACTAAGATTTATATTGAGACGGACTGAGAGTGAAACTGAGGTTGAGAGTAATTGAGACTAATAATAAAATTGAGACTAACTGAGACTCCAACGAAGATTGAGACTAACAGAGACTGATACTAAGATTAAGACTAACTGAGACGGGAATCAAGACTGAAACTAACTGAGACTGCAATTAAGATTGAGACTAACTGAGACTCTAACTGAGGTTGAGATTCAGTGAGACTGAAATTATTATTGAGACTAACTGAGACTGAAACTACGATTAAGACTAACTGAGACTGAAACTAAGATTACGACTAACTGAGACTCGGATTAAGACTGAAACTAACTGAAATTGCGATTAAGATTGAGACTAACTGAGACTCCGACTAAGATTGAGACTAACAAAGACTGCGACTAAGATCACGAACAATCTTATCTGTAAATCGAAATATAGCAACGCTGCTGAGCTGCACAACATAAATTATGACGATCTCGTCTATAGCTAAATAATAAGATAAAAATTGGCACATCGCCGCGGAAAAAGTTAAGGGATCGACTGTATCAATTATCCCATTCTAGCGAAGGCTGGCAGGAGAGGAAGGAAGAAAGTTCGTAGAAGGCGGATTAACGAAACCCCTGAGATTTTCCATCTAACCCAGATATTTTTCTCTTCAAGCTCCTGCGCGAAATCCTTAACCCTGAGTTCATCGATCTTTCATACCGTTGCATTATTCTTCGGAAAGAGGATTTTCTCACGATGGTCATTTGATTTAAAAAACCTCGTTGGGGATCCCTACAATCCACTTTATCGCTGGATATCTCTTCGGTATAAATGGATGTATTGTTTCACCGAATGATTTTTCAATGGATTATAACCAATGCGCGAAGAACTGCGAAGATTCCCGGGAAGGGGGGGGGGGAGGGTTGAGTTTTGAGTTTATATCCAGGGCAGTGGAGTATACCGACTATTATTCTCAGGCCGAGACATTGAGCCAATGTCCCAGGAGGGAGAGGGGCTAAAGATCACAGATTGACACACCAAGAGACATATATATATATATATCGTGAGGGAGATGGAAAACGATAGAGACACGGAACCCTTCGCGAAGGATATTTCACTTTGACCGGTCGTTTGTCCCTCGTAAAGCCCTGTCAGTCCAGAGACAGGCTCTGTTATATTTTGATCTATTTTTCTATATTTTGTTGATAATTCGCCACGGAAACGAGAACTGAAATTGCCTCTAGCAATTGCCAATGTTGCGTTCGTATTTGTGCAAAACTAAAGCGGAACCAAATTCGTGTTATGCGTAAAAAAAACACATTGTAATATGCGATTCGAAACATATTTGGAACTCTTCTATTTTTGCGAAGAAAAAAAAATGTCAAGGGATATACTTTATGATAATTTTTTTGAAATTGCACCGTAAAGGGTTGAAAAAATCAATGTATCAATGACTGTGGAAAGTAGCAGAATCGCGTGAATTGTTTTCCCAGAAGGATAAACACGATTTACTGATATTGGATCGAAAAGCGCTTCAAAGATACTGCATTTCTTAAGTACCTATGAAAATACGATTTTTGAAAAAACATTTTAAGTCTTCTTTTCGACGTTATATTCGATTTATTTTCTTCGTTGACCATGAAATTGATGATTATTTTTTTATTTTCAGTTCAACATTTTTGATAAAAAAATCAATGAAGTGAAAGACGACAAAAAAAGTATTTTTGCAATTACTATTTTTTTTTTTTAATGCTCCTGCATTTAAAAAAATGCCCGTCGTCAATTTATCTGCCGATAAATTCCACGCCGAACATATATTGAAGAGGATTGAATAATCTATCGCGAAGACGAGCGATCCTGTCTGTCCGCTGTCACTCTCGACATCGTGTCACCCTCAATCCCCGTGTTTACGCCCCTCTAATCGTATTTCAGGGGTTCAATCAGTTAAAGACGTGTCTGTCAAGAGAAAAACACGAAAACACCTCCGAAAGAAAAATAATGCAATAAAAAAAAAAAAAAAAAAAAAAAAAAAACACAGCATGTACTTTTCCCCGTCATGTTTCTCGAGAGAATGGAATAAAAATTGCGACAAACTGGTTGAATAAGGATAGCAAAGCAAAGTGAAAGCTCGGCGATGTGTCCCCCCCCCTCACCCCCTCTCTCGTTGGGTTTCAAGCGTCAGGAGAGAGAGTTGAGCTTTTCCAACCCCACCACTTTCGGCTCTCATCCTTCTTCGTCCTTTTCGTCTCCCTACCAACGTTAGCTTACTCGCCGTCGCGTCTGCCTTCGTTCACCTCCCTTCCGCCCCTCCCCCCTTAATGCCCCCCCTCGTTGCATTTTAAATCAAAGCCCGGAGGTAACGCAATCACCAGGCATCACGACGCTTCCACAATTTTCTACTTTAAGCTACTTTATGTATTAGTATACCCAACCCCTATTTTATATTCTATTTCTCACTTTCGATCTTTTTCTCTTTCTTCCCATCACACCAAAAATATCCGTCGTTTCGTGAATGTGTGTTTTCCTCGTTTCTTTGCGATTATTCTTCTTTACATTTACACCCCCATACATTGGATCGAAAAAAATACATGTCGTCAAAAATCGAACAAAAAAATGTAAAAAGATCGAAAAATAAAAAAGATTTTTGGCTCCAATCGGTACCGAAGACTTTTTATGATTCCCCGAGCGTTCGTAGTTCGCTATACGGATGTCTGGTTCTACTAGAGAGAGAGAGAGAGAGAGAAATTCCTACCAGCAGCTCGGCCCCTTAACGAGATTATTTTATTAAACAACCTCATAGCAGCCCGCACTCCGTTTCGACCGACGTTCTCCGTTGGAAACTTTGCTTCTCGCAACCAAGCGCGGTGGTCTCTCCGCAGCTTGTTATATATCAGCCAGAAATTTCACCGGCGTTAGGACTCGTATATTCTCTTTGAGAAGTGATTTAGGGATGTAATCAGAACGCGAATGAACCTTCCGCGCCGGTATGAAGCTACAACGGGTGCGGTAATTCGCGGTCTAATTATATCGCGGACGTTGATGTTCATCATCGAAATTATCGAGTATATAAAACAAGATCGGGAGATTCATTCGTTTTATTTTAGTTTTTTTTAGTTTTTTTTTTAATCAAATATCGCAAGCGGAGGACGTGTTTCTTTGAACATTAGCTCTCCATCGAACAGCGTATATTAGCTGTTGAGCTTCAATGCGTGTGGCGATGTAATCCAGTCACCACGTAACGCGATTATCCTGACCAACTCTCTCTCTCTCTCCCACTTTATATATAGAGGAATATATAGATATATATATATATATATCTCGTGCACCAACGGGCGAGTTGGTAACCCGAGTATATCCCAAGAGATGAGGACAGAGAGGTGGTACGAGGCGGAGTGTGAAATACCTCGCTTCTGGTCAGGCAATCGACGCCTAACTAGAAACTACTCTTCTACGGGTTATACGCTGTTTCGTCAAAATAGATAAATCTTGTTTACCACTAAATAATCGTCGAACGCGACATATATTTACCGAATTATGTTTTTCACCCAATAAATTAACCCCTCGCGTACGATTGACCGCGAAGATACGTGCGGCGTGTTTAACCTTCAAATGGTCCGTTCGACCATAAAATTTGTCGAAAAAAATTCGGAAGTAAAGTTCTGTTGATGTTTCGTTTTTTGATGGTCCAAAAATGATTTTCTTCATACCCTTTCGAATTATTGTTATGAGAAACTAAACCAACACGCGACTGAGGAATACTCTATCGTACGTGAGGGGTTGCGTTTCATCGAATGCCCCGTTTTGTCCAAAAATATTTTTCATTCAATGCCGTGTTTTTCCCAATAGAAAAAAATGTTTCTACATAAAAAAAAATATAATTTGTCTCCTATTTACCTTCGAATATAAATTATTCCTCGAAATACCTATATCCCTCGGAATACGTACCGTTGAATACCTATTCCCCGTATAGCAATTTTATCCGAATAGTATCACCGTCTAGTATCGCAAATTGCAAAGATATCGATGTTGAAGTTGAATGATACGCGTATAGATGGGGTAGTTGTCCTTGGATAGCCGCCGAGTCTCATACACGGTAGAATCACTCAGTGAACGAGGGGAGTGCGGAAGAGGGTGGAGGGGAGGGGGGGGGGGGGGTGGATAAACACGATTTACACCGGGAACGAGAATGTTGTATATACGGTTTGTAGCTAGAAGCAGGGATGATCCTTGGAAAGGACAGGGGTGGCGGGGGGGTGGAATCAAGCAGAGCTTCTATTGTTCGCAACACGTCAACCCCGCTACTGTGCTTCCCTGCTGGTGGTGTTTCGTGTTGCAGAGAGAGTCGTGAGACAGAGAGTACCACGGGAGCTTCGAAGCAAGTAGCTGTGTGAATACAAGTCTCTTGGTATGTTTGTCCTATACGCGAAGAGGGTTTATTTGCCCAATAAAACCACCACGTGGATTCTCAACCCTCCGCTTTCGCCATCCCTCCTCGCGCTTCCGCGATGTAGTTTGAAGCTTTACGCTGCAACCGAGATCGCGGCAAGGGGGAATATATAGATATATATATATATATACACATGCGTATACATGTATATATATATATATATCAGATGATAGAGAGAAGCCACTCCCACGTCGCAACGAGAACACGCGCATGCTCGTCCCGCCTACAACAAACTAGCCACGAGCCACGCTGCTTTCGGTTCGTCTTTACTACCAACACTCCGCAGAGCTGGACCCGTCGCCGCTCAATTCCATCCTCTCTATCCGCAGCATCCAAATCGTCGTCCTCTATCTCTTATCAAATACGCATTAAAAAAAAAAAAAAAAAAAATACGCGATCATCGAGGACTCGAGAAGCATATAAGAAATTTCCTGTGATATAATATGATCGATAATCGAATTTTATCGAAAAGTGTGTAAAACAAAAAAAAAACAAACAAACAAAAACAAAACGATATTTCAACCCCTTTAAAATTTGAGTGAAGTGTTATTTATTTTTTCTTTTTTTTTTTCGGCGATAGAAGAATAAATCGTTGAAGAAAAAAATAAAGTCGGTGTATCATGATTGGTGATTCAAATATTGTCGATGTTGATAAATTCGTTGAGGTTTCGTAATCGGGAATTATTGAGAGAATTATCGAGAATTGGTGGAGAAAAAAGTTGGAGGGTTTGTTTTACGGGGCAACGGGCTTCGATAGCAAAGCGTCGGCTCGGAGGCAACGAGCCCCGGGCTGCAAAGGCGCTGTTTACGAATTGGAAGATAACATCTCGGCGATACAGGTGCAACGTCGTAGGGAAGAAGTCTGGAGATCGTGGGAGGTCCGCGGTGGACTCGCGGAGGACATCGGTAAAGTGTTGTTCAGTCACGAGTCCAGGATTCTCACCCCCGGCAGCGGTAGCGTCTCGCCCGGGGGCGCTGGGCCTCCCCCGAGCCCTCCAACGGGACACTATCGTCCACCTACGCACAGTCCTCCGCTTGTCAAGGTAAGCATTGCCGTCAAAAACCGGCTCTCCCCCTTTTTAAATCCCTCTATATAAGCGATATTATTTTGGTTATTTTTCTTTACCCACATTTTCGCTTTTTTTTTTTTTTTTTTTTTTTTTTCGAAGCGTTAAATACTTATTTTGATGTGACAATGTCTATAGAAGATCTTAAAAATGAATTAATTAAGCAAGATCGAGAAATAGGGTGATTGCTAGTCAATTTTTTTAACGGAGGGATGAAATATCGTAAGGATCGGATAAAGAAATATAATCGATCGGGGGTCTCGAGATTTTTTTTATCAGTAGAAAATTATCATCCCTTAACGCCTGCCAAAGGGCGAATTTATTAGTCGAAGAAGAGGAGAAATAAAAATTGAAACGTGAAACAAGGAAGATCTTCACGTTAACCCGACTTTTTTTTTAGCGACGATTCTTGCGATGTTGTTAACTCTGATATGGAATTTCAATGAAAAGGCCTTACGGAAAGTGCCAAAGATCTTTCATAAGTCGTCGCAAGTCGTTTGTCTTATCCATCAGACGTCTAATACGGGGAAACTGGCATTTATGATCGCGTAACAAGAAGAACCGGTATATGCTGCTGGGATTTGGATGTTGGCCGACGCAGACGGGCTGTAAGCATGAAGTACGAAGCCTAACTGTTAGGGAAGACAGAAAAGAAACGAGAATCGACGATGATGGGTATAAGGGTGGCTGTCAAGTTTCGTTTTCGTCAGCCAACGGTATTCGCGCAGTTACCAAGAAGAGAGAGCATAGGCAGCCGAGAAATCCCTCCGGGGACTCCGGACCGTACGCGCCGCAGCTGTCTGCGAGATAAGCTTTCCTCCGGCGGAAAGCTCGTCAAAAAGTTTCTCGCCTCTATCCCTGTGTAGCATACTTTATCGAAACTATCACTGTCTATCAATGACTATAAAAAAAAATCTGATTGTCATCATTTTTTTTTTTTCAACATTTCATCAATTTTCGTATCGGCAAAAAAATAATAACGAAAAATTGATTTTTTTTTTTAATTACGAAGGACGAAACCGTTTCTATCAATAATAATAACAAAAAAAAAATCAACATTTTTTTTTTTTTCGTTATCATTATTAATTGTTACATTGTAAAATAAAATTACGGCGGAAGATTTATTTAAAAATCGTTTTGGTTTGCAATTTTTTAAATGCCGAATTTGTATCTTCAATTTCGTAAATTGATTTATGCCGACGCCATAGTGTGACTATAAACTCAACAACGAAAGAAAAATCTGATGTTCATAATTTTTTTTTTTCAACCTTTCGTATCAATTTTCATATTGGAAAAAAAAAATAATAACGAAAAATTGATTTTTCATAATTATTTTCAAAATCCTTATTAATTTTCCATCGAAAAAAATTACAACATTTTCTTTTTTTTTATAAAACGTTTCTGTTTGCAATTTTTTAAATACCGTATTTGTACCCTTAATTTAAAAAATTGATGCATTTGACTCGATAACGTTACACAGATATTCTTTGATTAAATTTTACAATAGAAATCAACTCATCGTCATCGTTCCTGGCAAGTTTCTCAATAAAAAAAAAAAAAGCTTCACACAGTGACGTCATCAAGACGAACCAGGCGACCCCTTTCGTAGATGTTGTATCTTTCAGCGCACAAAGTGCGGGCTGAGAAGACGAAGTGATACAGGAATGATAAAATACATCGAGAAATGAATCTGTATGTGTGAGGATGAGATAGAGGTCTGGCGAACCCGCAGCTGCCGCCCTGACTGCCCAACACAATAATATCTAATTAATTTATTAATGAGGTTAACTTGGCAGGATTGGACGTCAGACAGAGCGAGTTGAAAACCTCTTCTTCATCTTCTTCGTTTTATTTCAAACGCCATAAAGTCTTCTCGACTCTTTTACTATCCCTCTCTGTCTGCATTCGCCAACAGTTTCTCTTTTGATCTCACTTCGCTCACGAGAGTTTCTACGTGGTTTCGTCTCGTTTGTACGAATTAAGCTCGATCACGGGGCGAAAGTGTCGCGTGTGTCGGTTTAGTGTACACACTTTGAAAGCATCAGGGCCGCATTTATATATTCTTTTCGAGATCACAGGCGCCAGCATCTTCATTTCTACTTTACTATTTCGGGAGGGGAAACGCATGCATTGTACTTGTTACCGAGACTACGGGGTGGTCATTCTTCTTTCGAGATGATCAATTTAAATGTCAGCAATGAAGCGAAGCGTTCAGCTGCTTCGTTTCACATGAAAACTTCACACACTTCGCTTCGAAATAGCGGTTTGTTTCAGCTTTAGCGATCTTTCAAGAATGCAGATATTTTCCTTATCGTAGTTTTTTGGTTTAAAAAAATATTAGGTCGTTTGCTTTGCGTGTCTATCGGTTTAGGGACTTTTTTCAGATTTTTTAATGCTTTATTTATTTTTTGAAATTTATTACGATAAATCTGTTTATTTGACTGCATAAATAATCAGAGTTGATAAACCCGAAGCATTGAACCTCTGGGAGTCTGTAATTTTTTAATTTTTTTTTTTCGTCTTTATGGTATATCAACGAACGCGTAGACCCATCTTACCCCATTGATTTCATTACAGACGAACCAGAAAAAAAATCATTCTAAACGAATTAACGTCGTGCCGAAGACAGAAGTGCAAAGATACAGCGAAATCTTGGAGACTCGGGGATGCAATTTAAAGGGCTTTTTTTTACGGTAGAAAAAAAAGACGCATAAAGTATTGAGAATCAGATATGTCGGAGAGATACCAAGTATGATAATGAGATACGAAAAGCATACGGCGAGAGAGCCGGTATTATCGCCGTTGACGGAGTGCGTGTGGAACACATAGGCATCAGCATTAAAGTCTGTAGGGGGACCAGGATTAGGATGTCGGCCATTACCGCGCGTCACTGACCGTTTATTCTGCGCCGCGCGACGCGACCGCGTCCGCGTGTGTCCACCACTTCCTCTAGACCTATAGATACCCCCACCCCTCAACCTTCCGACTGATCAACTATATACCTCTATCAAAATTCCTACAAAATGATCGCAAAAAATAAAAAAAAAATAAAAAAAACATCGAAAGAACAAGATTTTTCATGGTTACGAGGCGCGGAAGTGAAAAAAAGGGTTCCATCAGAAACCATTTGTGTTTTTTTTTTAACCTATAAATCCTTTCGATAACTTTGCTGAAAGCGCAACGTTAATCCTTGCAGGAGTGATGTATGAGCGACACGAGTACACATATGAATACAGAGAGAGATCGAGACAGTTCGTTCCATGAATAATTGGCCGCGTCACAAATGAATTTGACGATCAGCGCGAAACGGCTAGTCCGATCAGAGGGCGCGGGCGGATGCTTTCGCTCGCCTTTATTTATTCAGTGGCCCACCGGCGTTGCATCGCTCGACGAATCCATGGATTTTCAAACTGCATTAACCTCCACCACGCGGGGGCCCCGCGCACGCGTTTCTCCCCCTGCCACGGGGTCGCGAACGAACGGGAATGAGAGAAACGGAAAAAATTTGTTTTTTTTTTTTTTTTTTTTTACCGATTATTGATATCCCCATTGACTTTCGGCTATAACGACTCGCGGATTCGTATTTAGCGAGAAAAATATACATGAATATGCATTGTCGAGAACATTTTTTACTGAAGCACTCATTCACGATAAAAAAAAAAAGAAATACATCGCGAGGGAAAATTTGCTTTTGCGGCTTTGCAATGTCTTGAAAAAAACTTTTCTGCAGTTCCGCCGGATATATCGTAATTTATTGCTTTTTTTTTTTGGCAAAACCAATAGACGTCTAGAATTTTTGATAACTTCATCTTCAAGCGAAAATACTGAAGTTAGTTTTGCAGAAATTATTTTCTATTTTTTCCTTCTCGATTGGGAGTTTTTTAGTTGTTTAAATTTTTTATTTTTTTTTCGCTATGTTGCAATAAAAAAATAATTTTCGCGTCAAAGTAGTGTAATAAAGAATTATTTGTTGTTTCACTAATTTTTGTTAATAAAAGTTTTTCAATTTTTATAAAATCGCAATTTCTTTTAAACGGTCTGACATTCTATAATATTATCATTATCTTTTTATCTATTCGAAGTATTTTTTTTCAGAGACGACAAATTTCCGACTCATTTGTTTCATTTCACCATTTAATCCTTCTGACACCCCAATCCTCCTCCGGGAAAAGCAAAAATAGTAAAAAAAAAAAAAAAATTGTCAATTACAATTTTTTAAACGATTTGGACCACTGATGCTGCGAGAAAGATAGACACAAAGTAATAAGATAAATGTTGAATTAACGTAATCGTTAAGAGTCAAGAATCCCCGTAGCAGAAATTGCGCTGCAGCTGTCCGTTAAATCCCAGAGGTACACGGATTTAAAGTTGAAAGGATTCTCGAGAGGTGGGGTTAGAGAGGAGAGGAAAGGAGAGGAGAGGAGGAGGAGGAGGAGGAGGGAAGGTGGATGGTTATTCGTACGTGAACTATATAGATAAGGTTAGAGGATGTAGAGAGATAGAGGAGAAGCGCGCGAGTCAGTCGAGTAGAGAAGAAGCCGGGAACGTGCCGAGAATGAATGCGAAGGCCCCGGTTAGCTGCTCGGTCGGATCTTCTGCCGGCCAAGAGAGCCACTGCTCTTTCCCTCTTTACCTCCCTCTTATAGTTTCTTTCAGCATTAAACGAGAGAAAGGGAGATAGGAAAGCGACCGGTGCGAGAAGCTTTCGCAAGCTCCACGTGTGTTCCAGTCTCACCGATGGCGTTGGCTACTGTATTATTGCGCGGCCGTAAATTTCGCCCGGAAAGCGATTTAGCGAAGAGCGAAGCGCCGGGAATAAATCTTGAAAAAGTCGAAAGGCGTAAAACACGGAGAAAAGTCGAGTTTAGACGGTGTACGACGTACAGAGAGATGAAGTGGACTATGTACTTCAATATATTTACACTTTATACACTAACCGTGTGTATGCGCGCGCATGTATATGTATATATACACGTATCAAAAAGCGCACGAGAAACGCTTTTATCTCGTGTCTTTCAACCACCAAGACGAAGATGAAATTTCGATCTTTCATCTGCCATACCTGATACATTTTAAACTTCATTCAATCGTCTCGAAAAATGCAATTCTGCAATCTTTTTCTCTCTTTGAAGCGCACTATATATCTACCATCGCGGGAGCTTTTACGTCTGATTGAGAATTTTTGCAAACTTTTTCCTAACCTTCCTTACATTTTTTATTTTTTTATTTGAAGAATGCTGTGCTACGGCTTTGAAAAACTTAACCCTTTTTTTTGATTTTCGAAACTTCATACACGTATTAAACAGAATTCCTGAATTACATCAAATGATTTGTTAGCGCGATAACCAGCGATATTTCCAGTTTAAATTTCGCCGCAATGAAACTTTATATCGTATCAAGTGTTTCGTTGGGTATACAATTTTACCGCTCCTCTCGTACCTATCGTCTATAGTTGTGAGATTAGATTACACGCATACGTTCTATATACGAAGCTTTGTCAAATTGCGTCCTTAACCGAGAGAGCGTAGTCCGGAGTGTCTCGATGATACGTACGCCTCGAGAGTCTCGAAAGGCTCTTGGATTGCGTATACGCAACTGTACCACGAAACGTATCGTTGTCTACCGGGGGCGCGACATATTGGACGAAATTGGTGCATATCAAACAGCAGGCAATTGGAATATACCGAGCGGGAGAGAGAAGAGATCGAGAGAAGAGCGATGTTGGTATGGAAGAGCGTAGAAGAGAGATCGCGACGTATTTGCCCCGCAGGGTGAAAGAGAGGGATGGAGAGGGTTGCTTTCTCGTCCTGCATGGTGGTGCCTGTGTGTTTCGCCATTTGAAATAGTGCCCGCGGGGCGAAACCCGGTGCGCCTACGAGAACAGCTTCCCTCTCGGCTCTCGTACCTCTCACCCCTCGAACCTTCAGACTCTCTCCCTCACCCATCGCCGTCCTGACAAATTTCCTCCGAGAAAACGCGAAAAACGTGTATCTCCGGATATCACAGGATCGTCGATCGATGACACGAGTATTCGATCCAAATTTGTTGGCCAATAATAGACCGTTTTATTATCGAAATAAATAAAATTTTATATATATTTGATATATAATATTTTATGATTTTTTAATATATAAAAATTAATATTTCGATTGAGGTTCGAGATATTTTATTTTATTACAGTGTGCAATTGCAATTTATTGCAAGAACGATGCATGTGGCACATGTAGAATCAATACGATAGCTCTTCCTAGTGATACTGGTTACTGCTGTTCGTAGTTCGCGGTGAACCAATTGAGCTCGTTGAATCTCTGCCCCGAGCCACGCGGTTACGTATGCCTTCGATCCGGCTTTGGCTCCAACGCATGCACACCGAGAGATTCGCCGGAGAGGGAGAGAGAGAAATGGAGAGAGAGAGAGTGAGTGAAACTAATGCAGAGCTCGTGGGGCGTCGAGCCTGATCCACTCGTGATCGATGAACGCCACGGCCGTTAATGTACGACAGCGTCTCTCGGTCTACATACGCGAGAGAGATGCAAGAACCAACCAAACAAACTCATCCGTGTAATTGGCAAATTGGCGGATTAATTCAATCAATGCATGAAGCAATATGCTCTTCGTTTATGCGTTACGAGTGCAGTGGCAACAGCTCGTCAACGCGTACGTTACGATAATATAAATCGTCGAATCGAATTACAATAACGATAACAATAGAAATAATTTTTTTTTTTTTCCATCGCGGAATCTCGATTTAACGATGATACGCGCATAGATTTTGAAAAATGGCTAAAAAAAATGTCGGATCATATTCACGGTGCAAAAATAAACAACTTTTTCATTTGCATATTTTTTCTACAGCGATTGGTTCTCGTGCTACGCGAAGACAAAATTTACAGCCAATCGGAACGCCCGAGCGCGACCCTTCTTGAGAGTCTCATGGGTCATATCTTGAGACAGCGGTATCTTGAAAACTATGCATCGAAATAAAAATTGATAAAGGAAAAAATTCTTCAGTTTCGAATGCTGAATCTAACTATAAACTTCTTGTACCAATTCGTCGTTATCTTGTATATACATTTTGTCATATCGAAACCGCCCTATCCTCAGTGTTGGTCTTTCACTCAGCTTTCTTTGATTGGGTTACAGGTCGTTGAGTCTCAACTTCGGCAATATCAGTACAAGTATTACAGTATACGAGGAGAATTCGAAGGCAGATCGAGATAGAACAGTATTTCGTATACATTACGGGTGGTTTGAGACGCTCTCGGGTTTGGTGTACAAGGTCTGCGCTCACTCTCCCGTAGTCATCCAACTGTAGATATCCCGAAGGGGACCATTGAGATTCCGATTCGCTTCCGGAACAAACCCCCGGTGTTCCGTGGCTCTACGCAGACATAGAGACAGGGCGAGGCGCTATATACTGTGACTTTCCGAGTGGAGAAGACCCCGAGGGGGAAGCGCCACTCGACTTCGTTCCTTTTCCCTCAACCTTTTCTCTGTCTCGTGCCGACTCCATCCCTTCTGCCTCTTGCCCCCCGGCACTCGATTCCGCCGCATTACGTTTTGTACTCTTCTCTTCCCTTTATCGTTCTTACTGTATTTTCTCTCTTACTACACACACTCACACACGCACTCACCCGCGCAGTCAACCAGTCATTCAATGTGCAGCCGCTTCGACGAGCGTTTGAATTCACGCAAAGAGGGGATGACGACAGAGCGTGATGCCAATAGGTATTTTTTTATTCTCGGTTCACCCATTCAGTTTATTTCGCGGTTAACACCGACTCTCTCTCTATTTACATTCGATATTCGCACGCTTTGCACCTCCGCATAATAGTTCCATTGAAATTTCATCCCCCTCGTCGAGAGAATTCGCAATAATGCCAAAAGGGTGGAAGGACACACGTATCGGCGGTATTACGAATTTAATTCCGCATCGAATACCAAATCCCGATGAACACGCGTGACCACGATTTATTTGCAAATCAAAACGATGATCCTTTTAACGCCATTCGTGATTCTGATAGACAAATATTTCTCGATACAGGATATTTCAAAATTTGAGGGTGAAAAAAATATTGCGTACGATCGTAATCATTGTACGAAACTGATCGTACTTTCTCTTTGAAAATTTTTCGTAATTTACGCGGTTCTCGAGAAAATTTGGTCGGATCTTGGAAATTATTCAGTCGGTAAAAATGTTGAAATGAAAAAAAAATTGAGTCTATTTTTTTGTTAAAAAAAATCCTAATTGCAGATTCGACGATACAGAACACATTTGTAAGGTTTTACGGGATAAAGTGCGTCAAACGCGAAGCTGAAATAAGGAACTCGTGTGAGATGAGGTTTATAGCGGGGGCGTCCAGCATCAAGCAAGCACTTTGTCCATTATAGCCTACGCTCGTGAATTCGTGGGGCTGAACGCCGTCACTGAATCCTTCCGCTTCCGGTTACTGTGAATTCACCGCTCTTTGCGATTTACGATCCCCGTCGCGTTCTCCAAACGACGGGTTCGTCCGATCGTTAAGTGTATCGCTCTTCTACAATAGAATTTTCGGCCGAATAAATGGACCGCGCATGCTTCCCCACTGTTGCATCGATGAAAGTTGCCTCGTACATCGAGAATCGTAACGAGGCACCACTACATCGTATGCAAAGTTAACCCCGATTAAGTGCGTTAACTCGTCGACGAACAACTAAACAAGCCTTCCAACCAAAATACATTACGTTTAAACTCGCGTATGTCCCGATACGGGATCGCTGAGGCCAAACACTTCATATTGTTGGGCTTCGTCATCGTTCAATTTAATAACTATAATACAATAGCTGAAACGCTCGACCAACTTGCAGCGTTTTAATCCTGGGAAAAAAAATGATTCGTGTATCTTGGAAGAAAAAAAAAAAAAAAAAAGGGTCCCGCATATGTAACGTTAAGAAAATTATGCGCGTGCGTATGTGTGTCTGTAGCACGAGCATTTCAAGAGGGGAAATTAAAAAGAAGGGTCATTCGCTTATTAAATTGTGTCCCATTCGACGAGTGAAGGAATAGCCGCGTGGGTGGGGAGCCCTTTTTAACGCGCTGCATCCAATTTATTCTGGTTAATTAATTCCCAGCAATTTTGTGTTGCTGCAGCAGCGAGCAGGCGCGCGCCTCGTCCAATCAAGCGGGCGCAGCGTACGGACCGGCAACAAAGTGGGAATGAGACTGCTATATGGCGAACGCAACTCTCGCCACATTGGCCCTAATGAAATCTTCTTTAATAATTTCTCGCTTGGATTGATTTAAAACTGTTATTTCATGAATTTCGAATAATATGCCGCCCACGAGGATAATTCGATAAATCGATGGAATTTTAATTTTTTTTTTTTTTTTTTCACCGGTTTTTTTCCATAAATTTGTATGAAAACAGTTTAATAAATTTCTTTAATAAGGGGAATATTACGATCGTGGAGTGCGGTTGGCGGTGCTGCGGCAGCAAACAAAGCCAATTACGTAATTATCCGTTTTAATTGCGCGATTCTCGCGAGCGAATGCACCGGGACTATACCGACGAGATATTGGCCGGGAATCGGTGATTGACCGAGTATGAAAAAAATTATTGGATGAAACATCGCGAGTGACGGTATTTCCACGAGTGCCAATCATTGATAACTCCAGCAAGGAGGCTCTGTAAATTGACGAGAGCTAGGCGCTGGATCATACGAATCGCGAGATTGTCGTCGCGTGCCGAATTATTGAATGCTGACGTAATATAACCGCCGGTCGGGCGTCGCTTTGCCAGTTGCCGCCTCTCTGTAGCGCGAAAAGCCACGTCGGCAATTATTCAATTTGACGCGAGTGATATAATGAGAGCACGGCTGGCGGGTTTGTAACGCGAATCCAAACACCACTTACGGCTTTTGCTTCAACTCGATATGTGATGTATTAATAATTATCGCGCCACAGTGTTGCCAAAAACAAAACAAAAAAAATGAAAGAAAATTGCACATTCGGATTCAGAATTCAAAATTGACGAAACTTTTCCTTTGGTGATTTGTTCTTGAATCTATAGTTTTTGAGTTACAGGCATTCAAAGTTTGAGCGAATTGGCGCGTGGCGACAGATGGCGCTACGCGCGCCCAACGGCGGTATTGGTTGAAATCTTCAGACGCCCGTAACTCGAAAACTATAGATCATAGAAAAAAATGTTGAAGACGAAGTTTACGTATTTTTTTAGCCTGAATATGGCCCAAGTGATGATTAGATTAAACATTGTAGGACCCAATGCGAATAACTATGTTGATTTATATAATTTTTTTTTTTTTTTTTTTTCGGCTTCAAATAGTTTTCCGAGAGCTTCGATACTTGTTTCAACTCCCAAACGCCACATTAAACTACCAAACTCTTCATCACCACAATTCCTTGTGTCTATATGAATAGGATCATCCGTTACTCTACGGCCACAATGTCAAACAACACCCTCTCGAACGTATATGTATACTTGAGCTCTTCTGTAACCCCTGCATTGAGCATACGCGTCAACATAAGGGAAGAAATGTAGCGAGGCTAATCCACCCACGGGGTACCAACCACCAGGGGGGCGCAGCATCCCCCTGAAACATCGATGAACCCTTCGACTACATTCTCTTCCTCGCGTGCGGCTCTCGAGTAACCAAAAATTTACCCTTAACTAAACCCGATCGAGAACATTATTTCGCGCTTATGGACGAACGAGCTTTCTCCCCTTTTTGTCGACCACTGACAAAGGTGGCATGTGGCTTACCCAACGATATTTACTTGTGCTCCCGGCGTTTATTCGACTCTTCAACAAGTATCTTCTTTATTTGGTAAAAAAAAAAAATACACGTCAAGAGAGTCACTTATAAATTTACATATACTTCGATAATTTTTTTTTTTTTTAACGTCACAGTCTGCCAAAAACCTTGGCGTGACGATAACAGATACGAAACACGAGAATGAAAAGATATCTGTGCGCGAAGGATTTCCACTGAAAATTTCAAGTTATTGCGTTAAGTTTTCGTTGGCAATTACTTTTGATATTCGACACGCGAGCGTAATTGCGTCGACGAGCGTGGAGCGGGAGGAGCTCCACAGCCCCATAGAAGCGGGGATAATAATCCGCTAATATCAATTTCAAATTTCAATTAGTATCATCTCAGCCGGCTGGTGCTACGGTATACGCTCACTCGGTACTCCCCGGGCGCCCGGTCGACGGCACGCCATGATCTAAAATTCAATTTGTCCCTTACCCGGAGTCCGTTGCGAGAACGACAGAGAGAGATGGAAATGAATTTCGAGTCTCGGTGTGAATCGAGTAGCAAACACAACGATGTCGTTGAAACTCACGTAGCTTTACGTAGTTGTCGAGCTGAATTCATGCGCAACATATTATCCTATTTGCCAGGACTGCGCACTCCATTATTTACGAACTTTCAAATATTAATAATAATAATAATAATCGGTAAATTAATAATCATTAAAAAAAACTCGTAATTCGCTATACGCTTTTTTGCGGTTTTAATTACGTTAAAAATCATTACGATCGTTAAAACTTACAAATAATAAAAATGCGCGTGAAAAAATTTGGTTCAATTTTAAGATCGAAAACAGGTAATATAATCATTACTTACCTACAGCCTATCCTGTTATCTATAACATGGGATACTTTATACGACGGTAAATTCGCACACGCGTGCAAATGCGCGTGTATTCGTGCGCCAAGTGACACGGAGTTATACACTCTATGGACCATCAAAAATTGATAACTCCTCGTTCGTTTATTAAGTTTGACGAGGGAGATGGCTGCTTAGGCAAAGAGCCGAGAGGCCCGACGCCACCACCCCCTCCGGTTGCGATACATTCGTTACTTATTCAAGCGAGTTTACAATCCCTCCAGGACTATGCAGCGCCAGCCCCGCTCAACCCGTAATCGACTGCCTCCTCTCTTATGTATGCTTCTGTTACTCTTACTCTTCCTCGACTGAACCCTGGCGCCCTCACCTTATCGATGCTTTTTTACCCTCGAAATTGCTGTATTTTACATTCAATCGAAAAAATTGCCTCACGATCGTCTCCGTTACTGTGACAAGTGTCTACCTTTCGATCTATTTGACGCTCAGATAAGTAATCAACCCCCGAAAAAAAAGTCAACGTCAAGGGAAAAAATCAAAGAAAAATAGTTGTTTGAGACTATTTTTCAATTTTTGTAAAAATCCTTTTATTTAATGGAATTCATGCGTTCAATAAAATTTATTACGAAACTATAACAACCCTTCAAAAATTGATAAAAAAAAAAAGAAAAACTATCCGAATTCTCGAAATTCGAATGTAAAATAGTGAAAACCTTAATTTCAAATCGATACAAAAAAAAATGTATGAATGTTGCAGATTGGATCTGTTCACGCGCATCAGTCTCACAGCCAGCATCACCAGTCGGGTCAGCAAGCACAGACGTCACCGCAAGGCCAGACGCAGGTGGGGGCTGGAGGCGTGAGCGTAGGAGCAGCGGTTGCTCCGTCCGCAGGGGGACCCGGGAGTGCACCTGGTGTCACATCCAGGCCTGGAGGCATGTTCTGCTATCACTGCCCCCCGGGTCTCCCGACGCCACGACTTCCGCCAACCCTCGAGTACTCATTCGCACCGACTCACCCTTGTAAGTCATGTATGCAAATACGATTATAAACGACAACGACTAATTGTTCTCCATAGGCGAATGAACCGTTTCTCGATTGAATTTCATCCCTTTACCGACTTACACTATGTTTAAAAATCGAGAAAGAACTTTCTTTCATTGAGTGTTATTGCAGAACATCCCCCTTCCACCCCCCACTACCCTTCGCGACCCCATCCAACGAAGCAATTCGAGCTGTTGGGGTGGTTGAAACTCTCGCGACTCGTTCTAGTGCACTGTTGAAAATTACTCTCTCACGCGAACTGGCAATGTAAAGTTCATCCCTGCGCGTGTATAGAGGAACAACCCGGAGGCATCAAATTTATAACTCGTTTTACGTTTTTCAATATATCTCTCGACGACCGAAGCACACTTTTTCCACCCTAAGAGTGAAACCGTCGCGAGTGTTCAAAAACGTCCCGATGTTTTATTCAGTTAAATCATTTTCACAAATCGATTCACTGTCGCCCGGCAAATATTGGGGGATGGTAAAAAAAAATCGATTGAAAAAAAAAAATGAAGGAATTTCGTTGAAGAGTTAAATTTCGAAGAAATCCTCATCCAGAATTTTCTAGACAGCTGAAAGAGTATCAAAATGGGGTGGAAATTTTTTTTTTTTTTTTTGAAGCCCTATTTCGATGTTTCTATTCAATTCTCGAAAACAAACGTCTCATGTCGTTGTTGTAGCCAGACGAAGGGTCAGATTATTAAAGCGAGTAAGTTGTGGAGTCTGAGTGTTAGAGGTGGTAGATTGATTGTGTCGGCACTTGCCCCCTCCCCTTTCCCCACCTCCGGTTAGCGGAACACATCGATGAAGTTACATTACCGGAGGCCACAGAGCCAGCAGCGAAGCGAGTTACGCAAAGTGTTGCTGAGCTGGTGGTCCAGTCAGTGTGGTTTGTATGTCCCGATCTCCGCACGACTGCAAAACTGGCCCCCGGTCTCTCGACCGACGACCTCTCACTCTGCCTCTCCTGACTAAACTTAGTTTATCACTCATCGCTCTCTCTCTCTCTCTCTCTCGGTCTCTCGCTCCACTTGGTTCGAACTTCCGGTCGAGTCGATGCGGCGCTTCGCTTCATACCACTCGTGTCGGAAACTTCAAACTCTGTTCCAGTTGCAAGGGAGAACACCAGCGAGCACGTGCCCTCCCAACCCCGTCTGACACGATTAACCTTATTCCCGATTCGATCCAGTAACAGTTTGAAAATCGAAATTCCACATTGAGGAATTATCTGAATCCGATTTTTCGATATTACGAGTGCGAAAAAAAAAAAAATTTTAACGACGAGAACCAAGAAGATGTTATCATGTAGTTTTTGAATCACTGAACACAACATGGTTAACCAAATTTGTTGATATTCGAATGCAAAAAAGATTAAATTTGTGTAAATAAAAACTTAATTTTTTGAAAAATCAGATCTAAAACGATCTTTTGTAAAACGAATAACGAAGACTTTTCAAATTTGTTAAAATTTTGTGCTAAAAAATCAAATAGCTGTAAAAGAAGAAAGACAATCTAAAAATCCGATTTATTTTCCTTAAAATATTGTCTTTTACAATACTTAATGGCTGCAGAGTTATGAACACAAGCAAAAGCGCATAAGCGTCTTAAAATTTCTAAAATTCATATTTAAATTCGAAAAAGATATTAAAGGGTTCGTAATTTACAGCCAAAAAAGCGTCTTTATTTTTTTTTATCGGTGAAAAAAACATCGTGTCATTAATTCCATGCAATCGTTTATTAGTAACAGTATTCAGATCATGTAAAAAAATTCCCACGTCCAAATAATAAAAATTGTAGAAAAAGGATAATTATTAAAGAATCGAACATTTTTTAAAAATGATATAAATGAAAAAAAAAATGTAACTTCTTCCACCCGTTCTTACTTCTAAACCTAACAATTTGTTAATATGATCAACACACTGATACAAGCAATCAATCGCATTGAATTTTCAATAAGATTCTTTTTACCGACCGGAAAAAACGTAACACGCTTTTTGCCCTAAAATTGACGAACCCCTCGCAAACTAAAAAGAAAATGCGCTTCAAAACATGTTCTATGAAACATCGCTACCAATTTTGTCGTACCGATTAAATCTCTTAGGACTGCATGTTAGTAATAAAAAAACGAAAGACTACGCATTATGCATCGGTATATTTGATGTCGATAAAGTAGCATAGTGCGTGTGTCTGCACACGGGGGGTGTAAAGGGATCGGAGATTCCTCAGGGACGTCGGTGCGCGGGGCACCCTTCGAGTTGGTCGGCTACCGGTTAGAGATCTAGAATATCCCGGTTCTCTCTCCCTTTGCCACACGAACAAGCAGTGTGTCGGGTGTTCTGCTTCCTCATCTCCCACAATTCGAGTCCAGTTGGGGTTTCTCTCTCGTTCTCTCGCTTGCTCTTCGGCCACCCGTCGGGATAAACAGATTAGGTAACTACGTGATAAGTCGGTAAGTGGGTTCACTCTCTAGCATAGCACGGTCCAAGCACAACCCCCTCTTGTGTCGCCCTCCCCCCTCCCCCCCTCTTCCCCACCCGTTCTCTTGTCGTTGCCCGACGGCACAGTACAGCATCCCGTCCAACAGTCACCCCGAACAACAAGCGAGAGCGCATAGAACGTACCAACCGAACGTTCGTATGTTCCTTCCCTACAACATCTAACTACCTCGTTAGGGTCATTAGCGACGGTCGGGGTGTCATTAGATTTGGCTCTATACGTGTAGAGTTTTTCCACCGTCGAGCTGTCGACCTCTTCATCTTTTCTACCCTACGATTTTCCGTCCTTTATCATTTTTTTTCTTATCGAAATAACGGCCATTTTGAAAAATATTTTTACCATTTTTTTTTTCCCCTTAAAATGATAAGGGTTCGAAAAAAATATTGTATACCGCATATTTCTATATTTTTTTTGTGCCCAACATGAATCCCAATGCAGTTTTGAACGAAAGTCAAACGGAAGAGTACCGATCGCCAAAACCAATTAATTTTCGTTGTTGACTCGATTGAAGCTTCAAGTAAACTCCGTGTTTACATCGTTCTTTACATCGAGTATATTCAAGAATAAAAATAAAAAATCGTATAATTGGAAGCTGTCTCACGATTCACTAAATCAAACCTGTAGTGTTACGCGGCACCCTTTTCGGCTCGTCAGGGGAGCACGTAGCCCTTCATTCTTTTTCATTCAGCTGACACCTATTTTTTTTTTTTTTTTTTTTCTTCTTTTTTACTTACAACTCTCGTTGTCTACCGGAAGTCAGGATATTTTCTCGTGTTTTCATTAGACGGTAGGAAAGATCGAATGATAAAATCTTCGTGGGACGCCGAGCGTGGATCGGCTAGTTTGGTGGTAGGATGGCGGGAGGGGAAGAAGAGAGGGATAAAATCGAATAAAGAATATCGGGAACGAGCCGCGCACGACTCTCGATCGCGAGCCCGTGCTATCCTCGATGGGTTGGCTTGATGCTGTACTCTATACGTTCGCAAACTCGCACCGGTTCTCCCTTCCGCCGTGCTAATAAATTGGATCAAACCCTCAGCCGCCAGCAAGCCCTGCGCGTTCCCCTGCTCTCTGTTCAATTTTATATATATATATATACACGTATATATATCTATATATATAGTCTCTAGCATCTCCTAGGTACGGCAAATCCACTCTATACCTCTCTCTTCTACCGATGGAAAACCCTGTTTTACCGATGAGTTGTACGAGTTGTCTAGATCCGGGCTTTACTTTTCCAACTCTAATCTAAGATCTTGAGTGGATTTCAGTTTCGGTTCGCGCAGCCTCGATGAGACAGAGAGGAAAATTCTCTTTTGCCACCAATCCCGCCCCTCCGCCAAAGGGGGAGATGAGGCCAAATTTATTTACGAGATCTCGCGGTCGACGTACGTTGCATTGTATTCCCTTACATATCTTCGCTCAATGGCATTTTTTTCAAGAGAAAAAAATAAAATTCCGTAATATAGCATTTTTTTTTTTCACTAAAAAAAACACCCTTATCATGAAAACGGAAGTTTTTATTGTCATTTTTTTTTTTTTTTTCGTGCATTTAATTTGATATGATAAGAGCATTAATACGTATGTATATGTTTTTTAAATATCGTTTCATCGTCGAGCGTGTTTCGCGAGTGTGAATTTTTAACCAGTTTAGGAAATTAATTCGTGTTTTTCTCGCTAAGCCAAAAGGGGTTGTAGATTGGTGAAACGCGCGGGGTTTAGCGGAGCAATAATTAATTGCTCTGATTGCTCTACATGATTGATGAGCGTTTGTGAGCTTCGCTCAGGTGTACATATATACGGTATATCTTCCTCTTTGTTCAACCATCCCGCTCTTCCGGCGCGTACGCTTTGTGCGATAGAGAGCGTCGGCCCTCAAAGCGCTGCCGTGGCTTTGCCCGCTCGACCACCGGGCAGACCAAACTACACATTCCGATTTCCGCCTCTCCCTGTAGTAACGTACACACGTCTCTCGTTCTCTCTCTCTCTCTCTCTCGGTACTATCTACTGACTCTAAACGTCCACATTCACTCCTCCGCTCACGATTCACCCAAGAATCGGATTACGAAATTGCAATTTCTACCGCTCTATATATGCAGTCTCCTCAATCGACCATATCTCGTAATATACGGCAGTTCTCCGAACGATTCATCAACGTCCCGCAAATCCACTCTTCCACTACTGATACGTTATTTATTTAGATTTCCAATAATTCACAATTTAAGGACAATTTATTAATAACGTTGTTAAACAAAAACGGAAACTGAATTGAATTTTGGGGAATTTTTTTACGAACCTTAATTTTTGGGTTTAAAGCGGTAGAAGTTTGATAAAAATTGAATTGAATTGAATAAAAATTGAATCGAATGAAATAAAAATTTGTAAAAATTGAATCGAATTAAATAAAAATTTGTAAAAATTGAATCGAATTAAATAAAAATTTGTAAAAATTGAATCGAATTAAATTAAAATTTGTAAATATTGAATCGAATTAAATAAAAATTTGTAAAAATTGAATCGAATTAAATAAAAATTTGTAAAAATTGAATTGAATTAAAATAAAATTTGTAAAAATTGAAAAAAAAAAAATGATAAATTGTTGCAGACACGAGTTACTCGGCTTATCATCCGGCACTTCACGGCGTCGGCGAGGATTCGTTCGTTCGTCGAAAGCAACGAAGAAATCGTACGACTTTTACTCTTCAGCAGCTTGAGGAGCTCGAGTCCGCTTTCGCACAGACACACTACCCTGATGTGTTCACACGCGAGGATCTCGCTATGAAGATAAATCTCACCGAGGCAAGAGTACAGGTGAGATAATAAATAGGGAAAACACGGTAACACGCGATGGGCAGTAACGCGCTGTGGTTACACAGAGATATAGACGGGATACTCGCGGGAAATCCTCCGTTGGATGCAGAGACCCCCAACACCCGCGACCTGACGTAATCTTTCGACGTTGTAAGCCCGGTAATCTCGTGGATTATTTCTCAGCTGTCTACAATTCCCCCCTCTCGACGTAAATCCGTTCCTATATACGAGTCACGCATTACGCATTAAATTCACTCGACGACACGGACACGCGAATCTGCCTTTAGTCACATATACATTTGCCAAAAAAAAAAAAAACATCGTAATAAACAAGAAAAAAGTATGTGATTTTTTTCAGCGCGCAAATCTGAGAAGATTTTCAAGACGAAAAAATTTCGTATAAACTGTAGTTTACGAGTTAAGAGCAGTTAAAGTTTTCAGCCACTAAGCATGATGCGGTAGATGGCGCGGTGATCGCCGCGCGCTCCCATTGGGCGAAATCTTTAAGTGCTTTTATCTCAGTAACTATGCGCCTTACGTATTTTTTCCAAAGACCAACATTTTTTCGGTTTTACTTGCAGAATATGAAAATATCGTTTATTTTTTAATACATTTTGGTATCTTCCACCGTCCGTATAAAGTAATAATTCGTATTCGGTGAATTTTTCAATTACTCCGCGTTTACTTTGACTACAAGTATTAAGGATACCGTTTGATCGCACGTGACGGGTTTCGTCGAGACGCAGAACGTGACTCGTTTCGCCCCCCTCCCTCTCTCCCAACAGCAGTTTCTAATTGGAGTAGGATAGAGAGACCTCGAGTTTCAGCGACAGGAAGGTACTACATAAACGCGCCTATTTGTCCATTATTCCAGATTCCCTTTGTTCCTCGCTAATGAAACAATGAGTCTGCGCTGCAATTGCGTCATGTATGACGAGGGGGGCGCCCCCCCCTTCTTTACTTTCTTCTTGTTCTGTTTCGTTCCCGCTGTTGCTTTCGTACACTTTGCGTCCGAACAGATTTCACTTCCCACGAATTTGTAATTTAACAAACATAATAAATTACGAAGCTACGAAACATCGTGACCCTCGATACAAGCCGTATTTTCATCCGCGATCTTCGAACGATCTTGGCATTTATTGACATACATTTAGAATTAAATTCGTATCGGAAAAGTGGAAACAAAAAAAAATGAAAAAAAAAAGAAATTGAAGGGTGGGGGTGGGGGGTCTCTTCGAGAAACTCTCTTCTCGTTGCCGAGACGTGTCCCGAGGGAGTGGCGGCTTTGTTCCCGGCTATTACTCGCCCCCGCAACCCTTAGGATATTATTATATCTCCCGTCTGCCGCGAAACCAACCCCCTTCCCTCATACCCTCGAGCACAGGCCCGGGCAACTCTCATCCACCGCTATTTATTTTATTAAATCCATTTTATCCGTGTAATAGAAGAATGAAGAAGAGGAAGCCTTTGCTCAGGATCTACACACACAAAGTTTGATCGATTTTACGGAACATACCGTTGGGTCCATCTCGCGAGAAAAACTTCTCCTCCCCTACGCGTTGTACAAAAACCTAAAGAGGGGTGGAAATTGTAGAAAAGTCGTGATACGAGTGGCAAAAGCAGCCACGGGGCATCCTAATGTCTATTTCAGTTGGCATTATGTCAAGTTAGACTCGTTAGTGGCGACTCGAGGTCTCTCCGAAAGAAAAAAAAAAAAAAAAAAAACAAGGGAAAGAGAAAAACACGAAAGCCTCTGAGAACCGTAGCGAAGGTGCTGGCAGGTCGTTGAACATGCACGGCTCTCTCTTCTCCGCTGCTCGAGTTCCCTCCGGGCGCAGAGGCACGACAATATACAAGTACTATCGCGTTAAAAAAAAAAAAAAGTCTACAAAAAAAATTCGCACGCGAAATTCATTTTGTATTTGATAAATTGAATTTTAAGCTGCGTAACAACGGCTAAAAATGATAAGATTGAGGAACGAAAAATTTCAAATTTTTTGATAAAAATAAATTAAAAAGGGTTAATGAGTTTAATTTGATGAATTAATACAAATTGCTTCGTTGCAATTGTTTTTTTTTTCTCCGAAGGTATGGTTTCAAAATCGACGAGCAAAATGGCGAAAGAGCGAGAGACTGAAGGAGGAGCAAAGAAAACGCGAAGAGAGCGGAGTTATGGGAGACACTGGTATGGTTCAACCACCGCCATCTTCCTCGAGCGGACCGAGTCCGTCGAGTCATCATGGTGACGGTGAGACGACGGGTGGAAGCGGGGAGGGCGAGGACGTTGGTCAGGACGGCGTCGTCGGTGGTAACGGCGGGGGTTCCCGAAGCCCGAGCACGACTTCCGCCTCGGTGAGTCCGAGACCCCAGCAATCCCAGAGCAGCCAAGCGTCCTCGTTGTTGGGAGGCGTCGCGACGCCACCCCCGACCCCCGGCCTCTGCAGCAGCAGCAGCGGCGGTAGCGCCAGTAGCAGAGGAACGACTTCCCAACCGCATCAACCACCCACTTCGTCGTCGAGCGGTATTGCCAACAGTAATGTCCTCGGTACACTTTTACCGAATACGGAAAGCAGGTAAAAAAATACACGGAATTTCCGCATTTTTAATCCCATTTTTTTTTTTCAATTAAATTGAATCCATAAAAAGCCAGTAAAACGCTCAATTTGCAATTAATCGTATTTCCAACATTTAAAAAAATCTGAATAAATGTTTTTCTGATTTAAAAAAAAAACAAAAAATCATCGAGAAAAAATGATAACATTGAAGAAGAATAAAACCAAAGAGGAAGTAAAAAAATAGAATTATTTTGACTCCGCGTCTAATCGAGTATGCGAAGGATTATTATACGAAAGTAGCCAAAGAGCCTTTTCTCTCTTGGTGTTGAATTTCTCGTAAGCAATGGGCGACAGTCGGTTTAATGGCGCGTGCTTGACTTCCGGTCGTGTGAGCTTTATAAACCTCTGTGATATTTCCTAAAGGCGTAAATAGCTCTTTGGTAGCGTTTAAGAGCTCACCTCGCAACGGGGTTTCCCCGGGGCAGTTCGGGGAACCCCCCGTGGCGCGAGATCGCCAAACGGTCTCAAGCGGGAGGTGAGCTTGGAGGAGGGGGAAACGAAAAATCCTGTTTACGCGGGTCAACGATCCTCTAGTCTAAACTTAAAAAACGAAAAAAAAAAAGAAAAAAAAATATCATAAAATAACAAACCCGAAAAAAAAAGAGAAATTACAACCCAACTTTTCGCGAAGCGGAGAAACAGCAGTTATAATTTATTGAAACGATTTTTCATCCTCGAGAATCGAAGTACAAAGCAAATGTCTCGAGAGTGGAGTTCAAGCTGATAAAGGATGGGGGTGACGTAGAGGGGGGGGATTTAGTAGTAGAAAAAGCTTCGGGTGGTGTGTATGGAAGAGGTTTTTTCGCGACGCAGCGGTGCAACGACGGTGGTATAGGGAACGGATACTCTCACTCGCTCCGCCTTCTCCGCAGTTGTAATTTATTTAAAACCGCTCGCCGTAAATATATCCTCATCATTTATTCAACATGCCCGGAGCCTCGGGGCCCCGGGGCTGTATGGGCTACAAGCTACTACCTATTACTGTTCCCTATACCGTAAGGGTGGAAGAGCGACGGGGGTGTAAGCCGTTCCCCGAGTTCAGCATCTCCACCACCTTATCGTATACACGAGCTCTGCCTTAAGGTGCTTCCTTACTTCTAAAATCCCCTCCTTTCCACCCTCTTCACCCTTCTCCGGCACCCCTTACTCCTCTCTTTACTATCATACCTTCCATCACTGATGGTACCTCTAGCAACCCGTATTACAGCCACTCTAACAGTATCATTGAATTTTAAAGAAATTTTATAATATCCAACTTGTTATCCCCGGAATCGCTATACTCTCGCCCGGTAACCGCGGCGCAATTTAATCGTCACAAATTGTCTCGAGAGTTTTGATGTATAACGTCTATGTCCCGTATTGTATATACAACCTTAATTGCCCCTAATTAAAGCGTCGTTCGGTTGTCGCCTCGATGATTTGTTGAAAGTGGAACGTAGCATTGTCGAAGATGAGTAATCGCATTGAAAAGATCGCAAATTTAATAAAAATATTTTTTTTAAGGTTATGTTAGGGGTAAATTTTCATTTTATTGCATTTGTTTTGATCCTAAAAAAATAATTTCGCGGCAACTGGTAATTGTTGATTTTGAGATTTCCAATTGGGAGTTTAACGATACGAGATATCAGGCGTATGTTTATGTATCTATAGGAAAGCTGAAGTAGATGAGGCACGTAAGCAAGGAACACTCGGGTGTACTCAACGCGGCTAATTGCCCCTAATTATCACGCTTACCGGGCGAACCGGTGGTTCGAGGTTTGCCTGCGCTACTACGCTGACGCGCATAGCATCCCTACCATTTCCCTTAACACGGGGAAAGATCCTTGCATCGCTACCATAGCATTTCCACCATTTTCGTCTCCTTCTACGTGCACCTTATACCCTTCAATGCTTTCCCACTGACTTTGCTGCTTCTATACTATATACATTTACCCCCTCGCGCTGCCTTTACCTCCGCGATACATTAATTAAGCAATATTTGCGTTTAATATTTGAACTGATCAACGCCGCCACCTCAAAGGCCATCCAAAGCCGCAGTCTAGTTTCCCCCCCATGCTGCTACCTTTGGGCTTAATATTGTACCAGTTGAAGGGATCAAACCAGCCGAGAAACGGGTAATTGGGTTATAGCAATTTCTGAGAACTCGATGCTAGCGGATCGCTAACCGGCCGCGAAAGCTTGATGAAATTCCACGCACAGCTGCTACGAACGCGTAATGCAATGTGTCTTATGTTTCACGCGGTTTACGAACCGCGGAGTGATGAAGATTTGTTTTATTTTATTGAATGGAGGAAAAAAAAAAACTGGTATTACGTAATAACCACTGTTTGGTGTCCCAAATCAATTTTTCATATTTTCAGTCATTATCGTCATTTTTTCGGAAAAAATTATTCATTTTTTTAACTTACTTGATTCATATTCGTATTCGGCCTTTTTGTCGTGTTCTCCGACTAACTTCATACGAAAAGGCAATTTTCACATTCGGGACCATTTTTTTTTTTTTTTTTTTTTTTTTTTTTTTTTTTTTTTTACGATGCAAGTCTACGATTTTCGATAAATATCGATAATAATAATGAAAAGCATGGTTTCTATCTTTGCCTACGTATGGTAACATAAATGGTAAAAAGTTTGTATTGAACACACGAATTTTTTTGATTGTTTCAGTAGCGCGAGTACCGGAGCCGGTTTCAGGCCCGTGGAGCCGCCAACTTCGATATTCTTTTCCCCCCATCTGGCAGCGCAATTTTCACCACCGTTGTTCGGCAACAAGATAGTCGGTAGTACGCCAACGTCCTTAAGCTCAGCGACATCGTCGCTTTGGGCGACGAGCGATCATCGCCCGGGGAGTCTTCAGGAGATGCTATCGTGGTCACCGGCCGGATGGCCGGGATCTTTGTGCAGTTGTTGCAAACCCGGTACCGGTGATCTTCACAGAAACAGCAGTCTCGCCGAACTCCGACGAAAAGCACAAGAACACTCGACGGCAACGGCGTTACTCGGGGGTTTAGCGGGCTTTCCCGGTGGTCTACCGTTGCCTCTGCCGTTACCATTGCTACCGCCGTTACTCGGTTTGTCGAGAAGACCGGAACATCATCATCATCATCATCATCACATGCCGAGCGTCGTTCATCAGATTCAACCGAATACCAAGGAAGATCCGTAGAGGAAAATTAAAAAAAAAAAAAGGAAACGAAAAATACCTCCTACACTATTCACGGAGACGGAAACAAATTGTGCAATCCGGAGGATTACGATCCTCTCATTTCGCAGGACCACTAACGAAAAAAAAAAAAAGAAGAAGAAAAATCGGAAAAAACAACGATGAAGCTGCGCAACAGTCGCGATCTATAGCTCGTAGAGCAAAGATGAAAGTAGAGTGATACCCTGTAGAGACTTGTATATTATTAAAAGGCAAAAAAATAATAATAACAATAAAAACAAACCCACATTTCGATAGTCGAGGACGAGCGGTCCTGACGTGAACGGCGATCTATACTTGAAGCCAAATGTAATGATAAATAAAAATAAATATAAAAAAAAAGAAAAACCGAAAAAAGAAACCAAAGCAAATTATAGTATATTGTAACGATAAAAAAAAAAGAAAATAGCGTGTAACGTTAGCGATTATTATAAAGTAGTTGTATAGAATAAATTTGTTCTCGTGACACGAATCTGCGTTGTTCGCGTATTGTTCTCCTTGGTATTCCCTAGAAAATTTCGTAAATACCTGAGATCCGATTCTTCGTAGGAACGTGATTTTCCAACGATGGAACAAAAAGGCTGTAGCGACCGGAAGTGGAGGAGGAGTAGATGGAGGAACGAAAAAGCTCTCTCACCCTGTGAGTTGCGGGGTGTTTTTTTCGTTTTTTTTTTTTTTTTTTTTTCTCGGGGAGAAGACAGCGCGATGGCGGGAGTTTCGAGAGAAGAAAGTAGGGGTAGAAACGGTAGGAGGGATGACTGTCTGAGATGCAAGATAGACGACGCCGAGGAGGAAGAAGAAGAAAGATCCAAAGAAGATGAAGAAAGCGTCTCCGGAAGGAAACGCCGGACGAAGCTCGTTGGCAATCAATGTTCCCACTCTGAAAAGCTTCCTACCCATATTCCTCGCCATCTTTCCGTTCTCTCTTCTTTCCACCGGTTACAAGTTCCGCGTAAGAAGCGCGGGCGCGTCTCCCACGCGTTCGCAAAGCTCTCGTGTTCTTGGCGTCTTGAGGAGATGTGGGAGGGGGAGGGATGAAAGTGGGGCTTGGCTCGTGGCAGAGACTCGGCCAATCGGGGCAAAGACGCCATTGATCGGGGCACGTGGCAACGTTCGTGTTTCGTCGTTCAGTCACGTTCGTGGGGGAGGATTTAATGCTCGTGGGGTAGTTTGCGCGACGGTAGTGGGAGTTCGCCATCCCCTCACGACTCGGAACTCTCCGCTCCTCCACTTTGGTATCTCTCGGTGGCGGGGGATGTCGGAAAGTGGTCGCGTTGCCTGCGGATTTTCGAGGAACGAAGATGGTGGGAGAGGATTCTCCAAGGGGGATGAAAATAGTGAAGGAGGAGAGGACTGGGAGGAGAGAGCGGGTGCCGTTCTCTCTGCACACTCCGTTACACTTACTGGTAAACCGTATTAATCAACGACATCATGGTTTATCCCTCCCGGTCGTGGAAGCCTTCCGCAAACCCCCGACACCCCCGCTCAACCCCCCTGCCCCCCCCCCCCCCCTTCCGCTACCGGCGCTACTCTCGTCCTCCTCTTCATCTCGCGCACGAGCTTCCAACGCGATTCTACCTCCATCCACTGCGTACAGACCCCACGATCTACTCTGCAACCGAGATAGAGAGAACCAAGACGGTCGGAGGGATGGAGAAACTGGCGCAGAGAGACGCGAGGCGCCAGGCCACTTTGAGAGACACGATCGACCCTTAACTACGTCTCGAGGATACCTACTTAACGTTACGAAGATTCCTTCGTGATTCTAACGTGGAAGATAGTCGGGTAACAGCAATTGGATTCTTTTCGTTTTTTCTTTCCCGTTTTTTTTTTTTACTTACTTTTAAAAGCTACGAACCCGAGCAGAGAGTCGTGACTTTCTTGAAGCCACGACAACTAAAGGGAGAATTTACATCCTAAAATATTTGTCGAATTTTTCTATAATCGATGACGTCAATAAACAAAAATGTTAAACTGGTCGAAATTTTTTTAAATTTATATTAGAAATATGAAGATAATTTGATTTACAGTGACTTTTTAGTACACTAGTAACCAATGGTAACTTATTTGTTTTCCGATTAAAAAAATCTTGAGATTCTCCAGATTTTTTTTTTTTTTTTTTTTTCAGATTTTTCAATCATCGACAGGGATAAAAAAAAGTCTGACAAATGATCTCAAGTTTGCGGTCGCTTTAGTTTGTGTTCGAATTTGAAGATGATATACAGACGCGCGAGTTGTTAGATATATATGTATATACATGTACGTGAACGTAATAAATTTCCGATACAATCCCGGGAATCGAACTACCGGCAGCGTTGCTCTACGGCAGACAAGGCAATGGAGTGAGAAGGCATATAGCGTACCGGCACTCTCCTCAAAACCTCTCTTTCTCTCGAGGCTTTTGGTAGAAGAAAATTCGTGACGTGAAAGCGGAGAGGGCGGGGTGGTAGCGGAACCACAGACAGTGATTAATACCGGGACGTCGTCCCGTGTCTTCCGCTTCTTGCTTCTTTCCCGTTCCTACCGTTTTCCATCCCTCGGCTTCTCACTCCGTTCCTCTCTATTTCTCGGCGATAGAGATAACAGGGTACTTTCACCCCCGACGACGAATTCTCTACTCAATCTTGCCCTCTCCTCCCGGCAAAGCCAAAACTACCCCTCCCCCCTTCGCGTACAAAACCCCGCCTCGACGCGTTCGATCCCCCCGCCACCCGCTTTAACCAACGTACCCCCGTTGGTAAAAGGTTTTACGAAATTCATTGTTCGCCAATTTGCATCTCAAAGCATAGCTGAGCATCGTCGCTTCATCGCGTGCAATCCCCTTCTCTTCACCCCCGTAACGATCAACGAGAAACAACACGATCGATAAATGATTAAACGAACAAACCCTTAGTTCCATTTTTTTTATAACCGCTATTGATGGCTTTCGATCCGGAAACGAATTTAATGAATTTTGCATTTAATTTTTTTTTTTTTTTTAATGAAATTGATACATGTCAATCGTTGGCGCTTTATCGGGGCTTCAAAACGCACCGTGGTATGCATTGTTAAAAGGAGTTGTGGCTAATGTATTAAATGCGTCCTAAAGACTCAACCGGCGTGAGTTGTAGAGGAATTATGGTTTGGAATCGATAGTTACTCCAACTTCGATTGGTTTTTACGCCCGTAATGGATCTTTTTTTATTCGAAAATAAATTTAATTATTAATTTTCCTATTTTCATTGTTTTTTTTTACCATCAGTTTTTTTTTTTTTTTTCGCAATTTGTAACGTAATACCGGATGTCATTCTATCGAAATTTGAAAACGCATTATCGTACGCGTTGTTCCGAGGAGAGGTGGCAAATACTCCTACACGTAGGAGAAACACGAACAGCACGCGTTCGTAGATAACAGGATTTTCAACGGTTAGTTAATTCGAACGCGGATTGGTTCACACGCGCGAAAACCCTCAACGCGCTTCGTACATTCGCACACGCGTATGCGAGACGTGTGTGTTGCTTTGTGGCACTTTGATGATCAGAGAGCAGCCCGGCAGCCGGTGAACGAAGCGTGGAGTGAAGGAAAAAAAAAGTCATTCGGCGTATATGAATAACGGAATTAAATTCGATTTAAGAGAGAAGTTCCGGTGACCAAATTTCTCCGCATCAATTTGGGGGAACATTTTAGCGTCGAATACGTATGATTTAAATCGATGATAGACTCGAGAAGACTGGCGAATTGTCAATTTGCGATTTTTTTTTTAATAGTATTTGCTACGCGGCAGTCGAGAAGAAAAAAAAAAAAAAAAAACAAATTCCGAGGGGTTGTACACCGGTTATTGTGGAGTGTACGTGTGCGCGGCGGATCGGATGGCCTTTTAGCGCGCTATAAACCACACGGGCACCAGCCACTTCCGCAGAATTTATTAAGTGATTTATTTGATGTTTGCTCCGTTCCTCTCACTCGCTTTATCGAACCTCACGTGAGTATACAGGGGTATTCAAAAAAAGAAAAATTAAGTAGCAAACGTTAAAAAAAAAAAATTCACCGCTCGGAACAAAATGCACTTTTTTAATTTGCACACTTTTTCAGTATTTTTTTTTTTTTTTCAATTAATAAAACGTACTGATTTCTCGTTAACGAAAAAATGTCAATTACTCAGATTCGATTGATCTTTTTTTTTTACTTTTTTTTAAACTTTCACAATAAAATTTGCATATAAAAAAATTAAGTATAAAAAAAATATAAAATTTTTTAAATCGGTAATTTTATAATCACATATAATTTATTATAAATTTGGAGAAATATATTTAAAAATATATCTGTAATAAACAAGTATTCGTCAAAAATATATTGGATATTTTACAGAAATACCTTAGTATTTCGCGATATATTTTTTTTATGAGTATTCGAATCGGTACTTTGGATTGTATTCTCGGTTCAAAATTCGGTAAATTTTTTGATCGCCAACAAAAAAAAAAAACATTTTTTTAACCAATCGCCAAGTGATTCTACGACTACGTGAAAAATATAATGAATTATAGATGATCGATGTAATGTTCCCGTTAAATTGAAAAAAAATTACGCAAGTGTTTGGTACTAACGGCGCCTCGACGTATCCGCGCATCTATATAGGAAAACTGGAAAGCGATATATCCCGTTCCACGGTGGGCAGTTTGCGAGGCCGAACGTGCCGGGTAGAGTCGAGCGCGCGCCAATTATTCAGCAAATGTTATAATTGGCGCATTCCATTACGCTTAATGGATCGCACTTAGCGGCTGGCGGTGTGATTGGGCCCCGTGAGAGCACCGAGAGAGCCCTGTGCTACATAGATGTGTATATATATATATCTATAAATGTATATATGTATCTATAGATACATAGAAATATATAGATATATAGATATATAAGGGAGAGAGGGGTAGTTTTAGTTCTGAACGCGTTGGATAGCGGATAGCGTAGGGTTCAGGTGCTCTCCGCCACCGCGCGCAACCAATCTCGATAATACCAACCTACTGCTCGAAGCATTTCACTCGAAAGCCGAGATACTACTACATTGCTATATATATCTCAACGATCAATTAAATATCTCTCTAGTTTAACCGAACTTGAAATTTTGCGCGTATTTCCGGTCTCAGGTGCGTCACTTTGTTTCACCCATTTGCGTCGGTATACATCTATTTTGGTATTCGACGTGATTCGCGGGTGGTAAAGATGAGGGGGGAGGGGAGCATATTGTTTTATTCGAGTTGTCTGGCACGCGTCGTTCCCCGGGATAACAATGAATCCGCGACACGCCGAGACGACTCCATCATCGGGTTTGCACGCACCCCTCGTCGCTCGGCATGACGCCATTAATCCCCCTGAACACAATGCGCCAAAGAGCAACGGCTCAGGAAGAGGATCAATCGAGTGTGTGTTTACAACACTCGTCACGCGCCTTATACTCCGGACCACCCTCGTCATCTTCGCATCATACTCGCGGAACACTTTATAGCATATCGCGTGACACGCAACTCGTCAAGGTAAACGTTAATTGCCTTGGAAATTGCGGAGATTCGTTTGAAAGTAAAAAAAAAAAAAAATAGAAGATCGAAACGAACGATTTATTGCTGAGTCTGGAGTTCTCGACTTCCGGTTAATCTCTTTTGTCACAATCGCGTGATTTCTCAGTGGAATTACGCGAAATGAAGGAAAGCGTTAATTGCACCGGAAATGGAAGCGATCCATTGGTAAATAATCCGGATCAGCAGGCATTTTTTTTTTTTTCGATTTCAACCCTAAACTTCCGGTGCAACATTTTTTATTCTTATCTCTCGATGATGTAGCATTTGCCACTAATTATTGTTACGTCATCCGAAAATAACGATATCTTTGTATACAGGAGTCATTGATTCGCTTAAAGACAAAAAAAAAAGAGTCCACGCGATCTTACGGCATTCCCGACGACGGACATCTAATACGCAGCGTTATGACTCAAGAGGGGGTGCTCGCGCGCGCTACGCCTTTATAATGTTAATAGCCATGAATATTATTATGGATTATTAAAGTAGCACTTCGTCCCTATCCCTGGTACGCGATAATATATTTTTTATACGTTTCCGAGAGAGCGGAGCGCCCTGGAGGTTACTTCGGAGAAAAGATGTTTACAGAGATACACGCAGAGCTCAGAGAGAGAGAGAGAAAGAGAGAGGAGCCGTAGGAAGAATGGCAAAAGGGAAATTGCGCCATAGGGTGGACTGATGGGGCTCTCCGACGGGTACGCCCCGACGATTACGATTTGATACTTGACTATATGGCACGTGTCGCAGCGCAGAATAACAGAACGATCGACCGGAAGCTCCCCTTCGGTGGAAGTGGATATACCCCATTCACAGACGACTGACCATTGTCTGGAACCATTACCGAGTAGACTTCTCGTATGTTTCAACTGAACTCGGAGAACAACCTTTCCCTCTCGACTCCCTCGGTCTATTCACCGTGACAAATTAACGCGGAAGTCGTATAGCTTTCAAGGGCCATCTTCCACGATTTCACCTAAACGATCCGAGGTCTTTGTTTAATGACAAAGTAAACGATTGTAATAGGAAAGTCTCTTGCCGAAGGGGAGAGAAGGAGACGAATCTGACGAGAGCAAATCTCATCGCTTTCTTTTAATTATAGTAATCGATTTATTGTCTGTTCTATCAACGAAACTGGATTTCAACCCTTAGAAATGAGGTGCTAAATAGGACAAGTATCTGGCAAAATTATTTAAAAATTGAGTGCTCATTGATAATTTAATTATAAAAAAAAATGGCGACGATAGATCCAAGTGTAGTGAATCTGGATATCGATATCCAGAGCCCAATTTGGGCTCTCGATCCCAATTTGGGCTCTCGATCCCAATTTTCGCTAAAACGGATATAAATTAACATTTTTTTTTTTTTTTTTTTTCAATCGATTTATCGGGTGTTTGCCCCGTCTACAACTACACCTGAAAGGGTTAAACTGCTACCATAAGCTTGTTTTTTTTCGAATTATTCCACTAACCCATCTACGATGACTGAAAAAATGCGTCCATTCCACAAATGAAGCGTATGTCGGGAATATACAGCATATATACGTTGAAACAATTGTATTTTATGTATTTCACAACTCGGTATATGTATACTTCATGTTCCTGGGGGATCGCCGACATCCTTTTCTTTATTTTATACACTCCCCAGTGCTATTCACCTCTCCGTAAACCTCATAGGATCAATGTTTTCCTGCATAATTTTTCCATTAATCCTGACGGAGAGGGTAGAGGCGGGTAGGGGAACTCGTCGAATATCATATTAATAAATGGCACGATGACTCTCGCGAAAGAAAGCATATTTGCAAAATACCATCGCGTACATGATCAATTCTGACCACCGGTAATGGATTTTCAAACAAATTGATATCCCGGTTTGCGTACGGTTTGCGGTTGAATCGAGGAAAGCTTTCCCCAATAATAATCATCATCATCATCGTCATTCGTATGACCGCATATCACCCGTAAATCATTTAATAAATCATGAGATGGACAAGTGGCTGATGACGATTGCTTTTGCATGTTTCCACCCTATAAATTACCCAAAGGTACCCTATCTCGCTCGGCTGTGCGCTGCTGTTCCTCATCATTGCAACATCAAATGTTGCTTTTCCATAAACCCTCCGTTACCGTCTATCTTGCATTGATGAAAAGAAGCTCCCTAATTATTTTCTCATCGAAAGAAAAGGTGCTGTTCACATGAATAGGTGCTGAATTCGCGCACAGATTCCTTTTTCGTTTTTTTTTTTTCTGCTCGATTGCTAAAAGGAAAGTAGAAACCCGTTGAAAGATGAGGCGTAGGCGTAAAAGATACGAGGACGAGATTCGCGACAAGAGACCTGAGACTCGTTCGCTCGTTTATATAATAGAGTATGGACGAGAAGAGAGCTGGCGAGGTGCGCCGGGGCGGCGAGAGGGTTGGAAGAGGCGACTACTACTGTGCTTCGGCACAAGGTTGGCTTTGCTGGAAAGGCGGGTGCGCGCTACATCCGCAAGGCTATTATAACCGCTCGAGCGAATCTCTATTAAAACGTGTTTACACTGGCTTAGGGGTTGACTCAAGCCACCCCTCGGAGTCGGGGGTATGGTAGTATCTACCGTCCGTACGTCCGCACAGGGTAACCTCTCGTATACCTTCCCCTGTAACGCCTCTTCGACTACTACTCCTACTACTACCACATGATTGCTACTACTACTACTACTACTACTGATGCTGCGAAGCTATCTTAACCGTAATCTTGTATCACTGTAGCTGTATGTAACAGCCGAAGTGGTATGTGCAGACGTGGTAACTACTACAGCTACACAACCTCGACAGGAGTAATGCCTATCTAATTGTCGCGTGTATGAATTCTGAATCCCGAAGCACTCGAGGATATGAACCAGATACTGAGCTAACAGCACAAGGGGACCCGTGGCATATGAGGTAATCTATATTATGATAGCCCCGGAGAGGAGGAGATCCCGTGAAGGGATGATGATGACGGTGATGACGACGATGATGATGTTGATTATGTTGGAGGGGTGGAAAAAAAAATGTCTTTACGAGCATTTTTTGCAAAAACTTTGTATTCATCCCCTCGAGGTGGTGAAATAAAAAAAAGTTTCTACAACTTCATTTTTTTTTAGCGATCGTTATTTAACCCTTTTTATTTCTTTACTGTTGATTTTTTTTAACATTCGCTTAGTGAATAATCGCGTATTAAAAATTATGGGGGTTAAAAAAATATTTAAAAATTGGGAGAATCCTAATTAGATAAGTTTGAAGGATATAAAGAAATCTGAAAAGACGTATTGGGGACATTCGACACTGATATATCGTTTTCGCTATAAATAATCGGGAAAATATTACTTTTAGGCAAATTTTAGCTAAAATGAGGACACATGGGTGTAAAGGGTATTATAGAGTTATCGACATGACACCACGAAGACCATGTTACTTGAATTTTGACCATTTTGGCTGCGGCTTCGGGATTACCGTTTTCTGTTTTTTCTTAATGTCAACGGATTACGATTTTTTAAAATTATGGTCCTTCGCAGAGTTTCATTACTGTTCTATTAATTCTTCATCTTGATTATCCTTGTAAGAAAAAAAAAAAAATTTGATACATCGGCCGCAGTCTCGAAATACACATCTTACTTAAATGGCCGTTCCTTCGCAATGGACAAGATAAAAAAACAGTAATTCCAGACGAAGTAACACCTGCGTTAAGACAAAATTCTTCTACAATTACTCCAAAATCTGGACGAATGAATACCTTTCCAGATAAAGCGCCAACAATTTTTTTTTTAATTCACCCTTCTTGAAGGAAAAATTTTCGATAATTGAACTCGAGGGTAGTTTCACCGAGTTGTTGAACGAATGTTTTCGCAGAGACCAGTTGTATAGCGGGGAAGCAAGAGGATACGGACGAATAAGGGATGACACGAGGGGGAGGGGGAGGGGGGGGGGCGATGTACAGACGAGGGACGGCCAGTAGTACTTCAGGTTGAATAATTCAAGCCCTCATTAGGGCGACAAAAGCACCCTGATGGATAGCTGCTTGGCTCGACGCGGAGGTTCGCGCGCGACTGCTGCTGCCGCCTGCCCAGTACTCTAATAACTTCTACATTACATACGTATATATCGCCCAACGGTTTCGTACACACGAATCATATCTCTCTATCTTCTTACATTCCTATTTTTAAACGAAAGAAAAAAAAAAAAAAAAAAAAAAAAATGGACGAAAAATCGTCGAAATCCTCGCGTTTCTCTTTAATGTCCTGAAAAGGTTCTAAAGACGAAGATTCTTTTTGTAATTATTATTTTGTTTTTTTTTTTTTTTTTTTTTTTCATTTTTTTTTTTTAATACGAGTTGCAAACTCCGTTGAATAATAATGGCAGAATGATATGGTTGGACACGAGTGTCGGCGAGCAAACAGACTGAGGGGGTGGCAGGGGGGGGGGGGGTGGTTGAGCGTCTCCACTGTACTTTCGTCCATTGTTTTATTTCGAATGTTCTTTCATTTCTTAAAAGGTTTGCTGCTGCTACCGGTGGCTGCTGCCGCCGGTTGGTACGCTTGATAATTAGGACAATGCGAGGCGAGGCGGTAGCATTAATTATTAGCCGCGCTAATTACCCGAGGATAAATCGCTTGCCAAGGGGGTTGGACGACGTGGAGAGTGTTGCGGGGATGAGTTTGGGCTCTTGTAGCGAGTCGAGAACACCCCGAAAGGGGCACAGAGGGGGAAGGGATTCTACCAACGGGGAGGAATAAAGCACGGAGCCTCCTGGTTGCCGGTTGCTGCGAGGCTTTCCAAGTGGGCGGTCAGACCCATTATCGTTATTGCTGCAACAAACAGCGTCCAACAACAGCGATAAATACGCGAACAGTGTACCGAGGGTTTGCGCGAATTCGCTGCTATACACGCCACAACTCCTATTCCTCTACCTCCACTACTCGGGTTATCATTATTTATCGCGCTATCCGTTGGAAGGACAGTCGTTGGCAACTTAACCCTTTGGTTATTGCGTTTTTTTACCTCGTTGTCTCAGTTACCTTAAGTAGTCAACGTATTAGATATATTTCTTTTTTTATCGACAGACGATATTAATGTTACGGAAAATCTTTCGTTATTTCACGTTACAATTTTTGTTTCTTCTGATTTTAAATGTATCGCTTTGCTCTTTGATACGCATCGAGATATGATCTTTATCTGTCGGAAAAAAAATTCCGAGATGTCTGAGAAATTTTATTCATTTAATTCGAAACCACATCGCCGCAGAGTCGAATTCGTCTGATAATACGCAACCGATTTTCTCCTCGGAGTTACGAATTTTTATCGCGATTTTCGTAAGTCCGATCTGATTATCATTTTGCATACTTCGGGTTATCACTGTTAACTGGCTATTAAAAAAATTCCGAAACCTTTAGTTCCGATATTTCATAAATAATTTTAAAAAAATAGTTGCTGCAATTTTTCATGACAATAACTGTGCCGTTTGCTCTGCAATAATCTAAAGAACACGCATTATAGTGATAATCTGCCTTCTCCTCCTACAGTTGCGAAATACAACTTGAAACAGTAAATATCCGTAGAATTCTTTCCTCATGTTTGCGCTATTATTCTTTTGACGTTACAAATGCGTGTGGCAACGTGAATGAATGAAAAAAAATTATCTTTTCCTCGTTACACATCCAAGGGACCGATAACCTCGCGAACCTTATTATACGACGTACATACAACCGCTTTCCATTAACTTTCGCACGCGTATTGATATGACAATAATAAAAAAAAAATCGAACTAAAAAAAAAAAATATAGTTGGAGAACAGATTTTGATAGAACGCATCAGAGAAGCTGCGGCGTTGAGCAAAAGCGGCATATCGCGTTGTGTCACTCAGCAAGCAATTGCTTCCGTCCGCCCGTATGACAAGAAGATCCGTTGATTGAATTGGAACCACTATAGCGCGTAGACCTCGCAATTCATCCGGTACGTAATTTGTTTTTTTTTTGTTGCCTTTCGCAATCGTAAAATCGCTCAAATTATTTAATTAAAAAAAAAATCGTCTCTCGATCATTTATCGTAAAAATCGGCAATAAATTTTTTCGATCTTTTTTTTTTTTTTTTTTTTTTTTTTTTGCGACAATATTTATCTTAAGAAATATTTGTGAGTGAGTGACGCAGTGACGAAGAAAGGTGGAATTTTAGTTGTGTCGACAGTGAATAGAAGAGATTACGGATAGAAAAAATCGTGAGTAAGCGGAACGCCCGTTTGTACGTTAGTCGGGTCAAAGGCTAGTTGTGTCGGTTCGTACGATAAGAGTAGCGACTATATTACGTTTAGGAGTTCGTACGAGTGGACTCGCCGGACTCGTCATACCGCGTTAATTTGAAATTCAATCGTTCGTTGCGCTGAATCGGTCGTCATTCCTATATATCCGATCGCGATGCGAGGACTACTCTAACATGCCGTGTCGTCGGTGTGAAAAAAAAATCTACGAAGTCGATTCGGTGGTTAAAAAAAAAATATATCTGGATTTGCTGCGGCGATCGAAGAGAAGCAAAAGTAAGTACCCATTTTTTTTATTTTTTATTTTAATTGAATTATTGACACCGCGTTTGTCGTGTGCGTATACGATAACCGCCACGTCACACACGCGGCACACGCATTGACTTCAACGAGAAAATAAGACTCGAATGACGAGAGACGATACAGACTTCCGAGTTCGTGTTACTTAGACACGAGAGAGGAGAGGTATGTGCGTTAAGCGTTTACAGAGAGAGCCAACGCGCGGAATTGCGTCTACTGTTGGTCGCAATCTTGAACTGGTATTCCCCTCTTTTGCTCTTCATATATGCGCTCTTTCCGTTCCCCACCCCATCAATGGCGATACTCCGATACGCTAAGAGGAGCGACTCGATTTACCTTCTCCCTTTTCTTACATTTTTTTTTTTTTACTTGATAATGTAATTTATACGGGAAATTATTGAAATATTTCGAGAGTTGAGTGGATTTCTGTGAGATCTGTTATTAAGGGATAAAAGTATCGCGAAGGGATTAAAGGGTCGGACATTCGAATATCGTTAATTTCTTAATTCAATTTTAACGACTATAATAAAATAAAATGGAAGGATAATTAGTCATGTTGTACGCATTTCCATATCCCCACTATGTGCCGTTTTGCACCGATATTGGCTCGTCGTACTACTAGCGCCACGATGCCGTTTTGTACTGAGGGCGTTGAGAGGATTAGACGAAATTATTCGAATTATTATTCTCAATGCATACTGCACTTGCAATCGAAGAAATAATCATAAAAAAAAAAAATGTTACTACAAAAACCGTGTAAAGAATTTTTTTTTTAAATTTTCGACTAAAATGTAATAAAATTAGGAAATTTTTCAAAAATGTAAGTTTCAAATGCATTTTTTCATAATTTTTCACAAATATAGACAAAAGTAAATTTGATACCATTTTACGTCTCACTTTGCCAAAATTTGAAATTTTTACGATTTCGAAACTGCGATATCTTTGTTTCCCGATGGAATAACGGCGCAACTAAGGTGTTTATCGTAAACTACGAAAAACAAAAAAAAAAAACAAAAAATTCCATATTGAAAGGAATATAAACCAATTTTCCGAGCAGTTTGAGTAACAAAAGTAAAAAAAAAAAAAGCGTGAGTACCTTTGCAATTTTTTCGTATCGAAGCGAAAATTTGCAAAAAATGTTGTAACCGACACAAATCCGTGTATTTTTTAATAACGAACACGAATTCAAAATCAGTTATGCTGTAGAGTCGAGCGTACTATCGATAATCGACGAAAAAAAAAAAAAAAAAAAAAATTTCTTTTCCGACTAAAGTCAATCGTCGAAGTCGGCATCAAGAGCGCAACGAAGGAGAAAAGAAAAAAAAATAGTCAATAACGTTTGTCTCAACTATAATGGATACTTAAAGTACCGATTGTAATGCTCCACTGGAGTATTACCGAATCCCCTCTCCCAATGTTAAAGAGTACCGGCTATGTGTCTCCCTCCCCACCGATGAGGATTCTTCGGCTCGGTGCTCGAACGTTACACGGTGGACATTGCGAACGGACGGACGGACGGACGGAGGAATATAGCCGGAGGGGCCACGATAACAGGCCTCGACAACCGCGTGCCCGTCTATCTAACTCTTTCTCCATTCTCTCTCTCACTCCTTCTCTTTCTCGACTCTTCTATAATTATTCCGTGTTTATTCGTAGAAGCAGAAGCGAGCAGCAACTGCAGCAGCACACAAGAGAAACCAGCGTGCGGCTAAACCAGCAGAAGTGGTGGAAGTCTCAACCAAGTGCGAAGCCTTCTGCCGGTTGTAAACGACTGAATCGGACCGCTGCAGTTCGAACTTTTAGCTCGAAACACGATTCGCTTGTTCGATATCGACGATGGCTGAACACGGACAACCGAAACCCTACGCGCTCGCCTTCTCACTCGTCTGCCTTCTGGCACTCTTCGGTGAGTTACCGGCAGTTTAACTCACTAACACACATCCTCTGCTTGTTCTGCGTTTTCTATACCTCTTTCGTTTCTTCGACACCCCCTACCGGGGACTACCGACTCGGCGCCATTCTTTGTTATCCCTTCCAGTTTTCATGACGCGCCGCGTAGAACTTTGAACCGCTCGGCCGATAATATAACTCGTATATCGTTAAAAAAAAAAAAAAAAAAAATTTAAATCCTATTCTAATATTACGAGAAAAAAAATCTACCAATTTTTTTTTTTTCACTGTACTAAAAATAATGTTCGATGGATTATTAATTTTTTTAAATTTAATTGACGAGTACTTTGAACTTTCGCGATTTTATTTGAGGTCTATAAATGCTTATTTTTATTTTTTTTTTTCCGAGTTTGCAACCGGTTTAGTCTATCCGATCTCGTGCTTCTACAGTTATAGCGTTGACTCAGAATTTATGCCGCGGTTTTCTTCACTATCTTGTACGCAGCGTAAAATAATCGGAGCTCTTTAGTTAATAAAGTACAACGGTGCGATACCATAATTTTGCATTGACGATGAGCTCTGAAAATGTTATTTTTTCTTTCCTTTTTTTTTTCCGTTCTTATGTCACACTTATTGTCCTTGTTGTTGTTGGATTGTTACAGGATCGTGCTGCCAGATGGCGCCAGGTAATTATTTTGATACGCATTTTTCAATAATAGATCGAAGGGTAATATTAGCCGGAGTTTCGAAAAGCTGTTTCTCGCGTACTTTCAAAAAGGAAAAAAAAAAAAAAAAAAAAAAAAAAAAGTGCGGTAAGCCGCAATCCACGTTATCTTACATGCTAAACTGTGAAGGAAAAGTCCGTACGCTTCTCAACGGTCGATATGTTGATTGCAATTAAAAAAGCAATACATCGAGTCGGACGCCGCTGACTAACAAACTAATTACACGACTGCCTAATCAGCCGGTTAATAAATAGACGGAACTGAAAAAAGAACCGATAAGGGAGTAATAACTGTTTCGCGGAAAAATGTATGAATCCTCCGATCCAAATGGCGCAGATACGCGCCAATGGTGTTCGATAATATATCGACGAAGACTCGTGGAATTTCGCACGTGGTCCCGTGAAAATACAAACTTAAATCTTCTTCGTCCTTCTCTGGTACACAAATGGAAGTGAAAAAAAAAAAAAAAAAAAAAAAAAAAAAAAAAACAATACCGGTAGTTGGAATTTCTAAGGAAGCCGTGTTACGCGATGCTTCGTTAAAATTTCGTCAGACAACTCATTATAACTTAAAGTGATAACGTAAAATTACGATTTTTTTTAACCCTCTAAAAAATTCCGAAAAGGGCATTTTCATCAACTTTATTTGTCTTTTCGTCTTTTAAGAAACTAATCGTTGTCGGAGATTTAAAAATATCAAAAAAATCGTGAAAAATTAATTAAAATACACGACACGACACTACTTTATTACGTTTTGATATTAATTTAGAAAAAAATGGTCCTTTTCGATATACATATTGAAAAAAAAAACCAATAAAAAAATTAATTTGCATGGATATTTAAAAATTAATATATATGCATGAGATTAATTCGTAACTAATTCGTAATAATTAATATTAAATTCAAATATTCCGGATAATTTTGATACACTGATGAGATAATCTTCGATCGGTTTTACGTATTAAATTTCGTACGCCGATATATGGACGAAAGAAAAATATGTTTTTGTATATTAATATCGCGAAATATTATTCAACGCGTAGTGCATGTTTACGATCTTTCGGTTCTTCAGCGCAAACGATCAACATCGTGTAACACGAGCCAACGAGCCGGTCGCTCGCCGATTAACGGTGGTCGGAGGGATCGCGACGGCCACTAACACTCACAATGCTATCCCGGATGGTTTCTACCGATAGCCTTGTGCGTTCGTGTGTTGTGCGTGCGTTGGTTCTACACAACACAATCCGAAGAGTGTAAAGAGTGAGCAGACGTTTGGCAGTCGTCTCGCGACTCTCGGCCGCTAGTCACACACGCTATTCACGAATCCTTGCGCGTTGATCTCAAATCATTTTCATACGTTTAGATTTACCAATTTTTTTCTTTCATTTTCCGCGGGCCGACGATTGCGCCGGCAATCAGATCGATTTATTATAGTGTTAAAGAGAAAAAAGTGCGAAAATGAGGAGATACAGTGTTTGTTTCGTGGTGTTTCTAGCCGTTGTCGGAGCAACGAGAGGATGGAATATCGGTGTCGCAGTGAAATATGAAATGACGAACACAATACTGTCGAAGGAAGCGGGAAAACCCAGAGACGGGGGCGACGTCGGCTTTCAAATGACCGGCGAACTTGGGGTCGGCGCCGTTTGGCAAGATCCGAAAGATCCTCAAACTCTGCTGCTCAGCATCGAGGTTTGTGTAAATTAAAACGAAAAACTTATAAAAGAAACGATAAAATTGCTTCATACATTTGCCTAATCGATCAACATATTTTCCTGACTTCGTTTCCCATACGTTCGTTTCCTCGAATACGCTGTCGAGAGAGTGTCCTATCGTCTGAATACTCCTCCTTAACCTGAGTTCATAGGTCAATGATAATCGGAAATTTGATAACCTCGAGATAACTTCATAAAAATTCTCTTATCCCCTCAACCGCTACAATATCAATTGCAACTATACTGCAACTTAGTATCTTTCATTTTCCAAATTTGCAGGGTGCAGTTGATTTTTTTTGTGATTTTTAAAATGATTTTTTTGGTTTTTCATCGCAGTTACGATCGCCCCAACTGTGGATAAAGTCGCGACGGGCACCGGAACCAGAAGGTTTCGTGGAGCACTCGTCGCGTCTGGACGATGTTTCGACGAAACCGATATACGCCCTTTGGAGACACGGAGAGATCCTTAAGGTGTATTTGGGACCCGACGAAACACCTTCGTCGGCGAATCTGAAGCGCGGGTTGTCTAGTATTTTTCAGTATCGAACTCTCGATGGTGATTATCGCGAACGCGACGCTTCTGGTCACTGCAACACGAGTTACATATCTCGCGGACCGCGGGAGATCCTGAAACGCAAGATTTGGTGCGACGATGTGGATCTCAGACGCAAAGATCAACATCCAAATCCGATTCTGGACGTAACGATATCGAGTTCGCGACAGTCGATTTATGAACTCAACACACTGCTCGTTCCTGTGCACGTCGATGAGACGGAACAGCACGAGGCGGTGTTGAGCGCAAAACCGGAAATCGGCACGAGAGTCACGTCTCGGAGAGTCATAAAAGAAATCGCCGGCACTTCGGAACTCAAAACATCAACGGCGCAGACTGTGGTGGAGGCAATAGCTCATCTGCAGAGTGGTTACAGAGAAGTCTCTATAGATCTGCAGATCGAACCTGTCGCGTGTCCCGATTCTGGGTGTCGAACGGTAATTAACATTTTTTCAAAATGCTCCGATTCAATGGCAACACAACGGCAATTTCAGGGATAAAAAGCGGTTTTTATTTTTTTTTATGTGCAAAAAACATCGTATCAATCATTTTCTGCGATTTTTGGTTCTTATCGGTATTTTGACTATATAGAAAAAATTTTAATGTCCGAATAAAAAAAATTGTTGAAGGAGTTTGCATTTGAAAAAAATGAAATTTCTGATACAATTTTTTGTATTCGGATCTGAGGATTTTTTTGGATAGTCAAAAAATTATTACTTCCAAAAATCGTATGGAATTAGCAATACGATGTTTTTTTTTTTTACATAAAAAAATAAAAACCATTTTTCGTCAAAAATCGTGGAATCAACTCTTCAACATCATTAACGACCTCCACTCTAATAAAACCATATTTTTTTCAGCTGGAAGAGACAATCGAGGAAAATCGCGAAGCCCTCGATAATGCAGTTCTCGGAAGTGCTAAATCAGCTTCAGCCTTTCTGAAGTTGATACCAGCAGTTCGCGACGCGTCGGTCGAGGAATTAACAAAATTGCTGAAGAGCCCACGCAACCGTGCCATCCGTACGCAATTTCTCGACGTTCTCGGCTCTGCCTCGACGCTTGCGGCTCATCAGGCGGCAATGAAGATTCTCCGACAGGACGAAGTGGGCGACGATACCGAGAGGTATCTGTGGGCGCTGTCGATGTCGCCACTGCCGCATCCCGATATAATCAAAGATGTCCTCAGACGCTCCGAGGAGACTCTGCAGAACGAAAGAGTCTCGGAAACGCTGGCGATGACCGCAGCGGCAATGGCACGTCAACACGGTGCGCCGAACGTCGTGGAAAAAGCGCGAACAAGTTTGGAACTTGGTCTGGAAAGTTGCAGCGGTGAGGACTGTCGCCTAAAATTTCTGCGCGCCTTAAGAAACTTGCGTAGCAAAGCATCGATTCCCATCCTGTTGTTCTACGCGACAAACGGTACAAGAGCGACCAGCGTCGCTGCTTGGCGAGCCCTTTCGGCGCTCAAAACCGACCAACTGACCAACGAAGTTCGGACCGCAGCATTGAGAACCTTTTACCAACACGGCGGACCGAAACGCGACAGCAGCGCTCGCACACTGGCCGCCGATGTGTTACTGGAGCATCGACCGACGGTAGACGAACTAAGAGGATTCCTCGAGTATCTCACAACCCGCGATCCCATGTTCGAGGTCCGTCGATACGTCAGTCAGCGAATAGAACAGTTAGCCGCGAAAGAAATAGAATTCAGGGAGACCTTGGATCAAGCAATGCCGACGATATCGAGAAGATTGATCAATTACAATGTACTCGCTTATCGCGGTTTAAGCACTGCCTTCACGAGGCCATTCATGACATCACCCAGCAGCAACGGAAGTCTCGTTACCGTCCAAGAAGTCAATTCAGGATTGTTGAAGCGGGGAGTAGTCGATGTTGTCATGAAGACCGGCGATCACGAACAGGCGCTCTTTTCTCTTGGATTGTTCGCCGGTGGTCTCGGAAGTTTCGTGTCTTCAACATCGCAGGAGGAAACAGATGATGACGAGACGGCTACAGCCGGAATGGAGATATCACTGCTAGGGGTTGGTGTTCGTCCTTTTGTATTTTTCTCGGGACAGGGAGAGCTTATGGGACACGTTTGGTCGGGTACAGCATCAGAGAGAACGCCGGCTTATCAGGCGATAGCGAATCTTCATCGTCACAGCGAGTTGGTAGCGCTGAATTGCGGCTTTCTCGCTGAACTCGATATCGAAGGAGCTGTTAGCTTCGATCTTGCAGGACAAATACAATTGAGTTTGTGGTCGAGAAACGCTCAATCTCTCGTTGAAATGGCAGCCGGAGTTGCTATACGCGGTGGTTCCCGAGTGCGTTCTGAATTTGTACAAAGTACAGCTGAATTCGCGCTTACAATTGAACCAAAGCTGGAATTATCGACGGACGTGGACTTCTCCGGTCCGGTGTCGCTGTGCATGAGACTTACGCAACCGGAAACAAGCGTGAGACACAACGTTTACAAGATCGAGAGGATACCGGGCAGTAGACACAGATTGCGCAAAACGAGACGCTCTGTCCTTCCGTCACCGGCGCGATCTTATCTTCTCAATCGTAAGAACAACGAAATGTGTTCGAAAGTCTTCAGTTGAATGATATAACACACGGAAAAAACGTGGAAAAAAATAACTAAGGTTACAAAGATTGACTGCGCTGGTGTGTACAAAAGTAAAACAAAAAAGACTTGTCGATATTAATAGAATTTTTTTTCATTGTTAAGTCATAGAAATATAAAATAGTCTTCTTGTATTTTTGTACCATAATGATATTATCATTCCACTATGTGCCTGTAATTTCTATTAAGCGATTGTATACTGTTATTATATGAGTCAATGGTAGATGTGTGTAAATGGAAAGATGGGCTGTTTTTGTTTAGTTTTTTTTTTTTTTATTAACAATATAAAGTGAAACACCAAAGTTTAGTCTCGAAGATTTTTTTATAATTTAAAAAAAAAATGTTGTTAACATGAATTGCTGCGCATTACTTGGAGGACGAATCCCTGATTTTTTCAGGATTTCCGGAACAACATTTCTACTGATACGACTCTCTTTAAAGATGAAAGAAACATCATAAATTGTATTAATGAGATGGAGTTCTCGGACAGTAAATCGTATAAATTGGAAATTTTCTTACAACTTCTCTGTGACGAAAATTAACTTAATTATTAAAAAAGAAATTAATTTATATACATATATTTCAAGTTTTCCATGTGAATATAATATATCTTACGACATTATCCGTTACATAACGTCGCAATCGAACTATAAAAAAAAGATATAAAAAAATTCCTGCAGCATCTTTAATATAAATTTCATTGCAGAATTAATTTCATTCATATCAGTTACTTTTTTTTATTGTAGTTGCTAATTCGGCATTCACATTAATTCTGTAAAAATTTTCGAAAAATTAGAAAAAAAAATCGGCTTCAAAAAAGTGTTTTTCTTAGCGATATCCATTGCTTCATATCCCAGTTGCTTGTTACAACTGAATGTACAAAAATGCTAATTTACAATGTTGTAAATTCATTCATACGTTTCCATTATATTATTGAAAAATCATGTCGGCAGGTGGTTAAAATATTTATCAGAAAAATTCCCGAAATTTATCAAATTCCTTGACTTTCCCTTACATTTTCAATCTAAAAAAAGTCTCAAATTTTTCCTGATTTTTTAAATGCGTAGAAAGCATCGTTTTTATTGTTATTTTTTGCTCTTCATCATCTGCACCCGCATTCGGCGACTACCATGTCTTCATAGCCGTATTGATAGGTCAGAGTTCCACTGGCATCGATGTAAAGTAAACTCGTCGGCGCCAGCTTCGTCGGAACGCAACAAGCGCGGCCGACAGGCTTGGATTTCGTTCCCTCGGCACCCTGAAGAGCTCCGTGTACCAATGTCTGAACGATCGCGTGTTTAGTTGGACTTAGATGTTCACCAAATGGATAAAAACACTTTCCAACGCACTGATAAGCCTCGTAACCCGGCGGAGCGACTATCCACTCATCGTAGGCTATCGAAGCAAAATCCACATATAGGGGACGTCGTCGGCACAAATTTCTTCGTCTCTGACGACGACCACCCTCTTCCATCCACGGAGCTCCCTCATCATGTTCATCATCGTGGGTTGCGCGGATCTTTCGAACTTTTGGCTTCGCGTAACTCAGCAACAAAATCGGAGAGAACATTTCATCTTTAACGATTCTTCCTCTCACCAAAAGACTCACGGTGTTTCCGGTTCGATCGTTTATCGCCGATGTAACGTCGAAAGCTTGCCAGTTGTCGTCTCGTCGAGAATTTCGTACGAAGGACAAAAATCGCTGATCCATTGATGCGACACGCTGTATCATCCCTAAAGGACTCAGCAATTCGGCACTTTCGAGAGTCTCATCGGGGATTCCCGCTGGAATTTCAAATTTCAAGAGTCTTCCGAAGCTTGGAGCTTTCGTCGATGAGACGCGAAGGGGTTTGAAGGCGCGAACTATGTCGGCGTTCGGGCGACGATTGTAAAGCTCGATCATGAAACGCGACACGGGACCGTGATGTTTTCTCTTAGCGTTGCTGCTTCGCGTTGTCTGTTTGTTCGAGACGTTGCTGAAGAGACGATTGGTCAGAAGCGAGGACGATGGCAAAGAAAGGTCCACTTCGATTGAAGCTTTCGCGAGGACACTGGGACTCGAGAGAGTTATCGATGATCTCCAGCATAGACAACATATCCCTAAGGTTCCCGCGATCAGAATTAAACTATAATGCGACGGAGATCCCATTGTTGATGGTTTTTTGTTTTATATATATATTATTAAAAATTTCTGGAGAAGTTCAGCGGACTCTTGTCCGACTGACGGAAGACTGACGAGAACTGAGAGCTTCGAAAAGCTCGGTCCCTCAAATAGCCGGGCACTCAGCATCCCAAAAGAGCTTATCTCACAAGGTATTCCTCTTGAAGCGAATCTCTCGTCTACTGTTTTGCACCAAGAGCTACATCCTCCAGATTTTTTTCAGGGTGAAGATAACTATGTGGAATTGTGATGGTAATTATTCTCTCGCAATACCAATACGTTCGATTTTTTACGGCAATTTACAATGGCAAAACAGTTCGCGGTTGGATCTCGTTAACTGCTGATTGTTGGGTCGGAATGCTTCGAAATAAAAGTTAAGAGGGTTGTATGCTCTATGAAAAACATACATTTATATTTTTTTTGTTTATGCAACATTTATCATAACTATACTAAAAAAATAGCTTCCTATATCGGTATAAGTTGAAGATGATCAATTTTGAAGTTTTAATGTACTTTTTGCAATATAACGACCTTTCGGTAATTTTTATACAATTTTTTTTTTTTTTTTTTTTCAACATTTTTATAAGCTTACAGACTAATGCTCAAGTGTTTCTTTCCGCTTAATGTGTGATCGTTGTTTTTTTTAAATTTCAAATACATTAAATGTACCATTCGTATTTGCAGTCTATCGCTATGTCATCATACATTCTATTCAACATAATTGAAAAAAATTGATACCAACTAAACGCTAATTCTGTTTAAGGGTTTAACTTCGCAGCTTTGGTGATTTCCAACTTGCCATCGGTGGGCGTGGAAATATTTTTATTCGTCGATTCGAGATGTCGCCACACGCACGTCGGGATCGAAAAATCGCAGGGGGGGAATAGCGTCGCGGGACATAGCGCGGTCGCCTAAGGGTAGGAACGATGACGATACGCGGGTGGCAAGCCGACAGCATCGATTTCGCTGCAGTGACGTCATGAATGGAGCCAGACGCAGAAGATACGCCAGTGAGAATCCGCAACGGTCGGGTGAAATTCAACGAGTACACAAGAACTGTGTGTGTGACATGCGGTGGCCCTGAGTGAGATTTCATATCCGGCTTTGTTAAGCCGAAATAAACGATAGAAAGCCAAACATTCGTTTCTAACACCGATTCCATGAATTTTTAACTGTCTATCGTGCAAAACGCACTAAAATCGTACTGTGGCTTTGAAAACGAAAAAATTAATTCTCGAATAGACTTCCGTCCTACCCGGCTAATCGGTGTCAGACAATTCGCACAGTGAATAAGCAATATTTTTCGGTAAACGTTCGTTATTATTGTTCTTTTGCTACTTCCGTTTTACGTTTTATTCCAAGCGACAAATCGCTCATCTACAACAGTGTCTTCTCATCGAAGTGACAAACAGTGAGTATCGAAGAATAGTTCCCATTCATAATATTTCGATGTATACGAAGCCTATTTTTTTTCTACTTGTTCTTTGTCGCAAATTAAATTCTATCGACAAGGGTTCGGATGTTTCGTAATCGGAATGTTGAAAAATTCAATACCCTCGGCGAGTGATATGCATCGAGACAATTTAACGCTGGTTTAAGCGAAAAATCGATTGTTTTTCGCTATACTAAATGTCGCGAGGGAGCATGCACTCCCTACGGAATATACTACTGCGTAAGCTGCTCCGTTAAAGGGGGTAACAAAATCATGTAAACCTTTCGTATAGACGCATTGGAAAAATTGTTCTTTGCAATGAGAATCGAGAGTCTTATCTGTTTGGGTACGTTGAGATTTTTTATCAGGGTAACGGGCCGCGCTAACGAGCTTCTTATCAACGTGATTCCGTTAATCAGTAGGAGACATACACTTTGCTCGCTTGCAATCGCGAACATTGCGGACGACAGTTTGTTGTTTGCTTCAAGAAATACTTCAAATAAGTACTTAATAATATTTAAATTCACGACTTCATTGTAAAACTTGCATTTTTTTTTTCTATGATTCTTCAATTATTTTCTTCTAATTTAATTATGTTTGCAAAATACCAATCCTTAAAGTGTTTATTTTAATACTGATAAGTTATTTTCTCGAAATGTTTTTTTTTCTTCAATTATTGGCTGAGTATAATCTTTGAATTTATTTATTTATTCAAAACGTTTATTATTTAATTATTTATTTATTAATAAAATGTTTATTATTATATCGTTAAGTTATTTTTTTTCGATTTTTTTTTTAAGGACATTTTTTACGAATGAATAAATTAATGAAAAATGATATTAAAAAGTGTTGCAAGCACACCTGGAGGATTATCTTGGATGGCCGTATCTGGGGGGAGCGGCAGGTGCCTTAGTTCTGACCGGAGTAGCTGCCTACTTCGCAACTAAGCCATCGCCGGAAACTCCGTTGATGCCGCTCGACTGTCAGTCGAGGTTACTTCCGGTGAGCGAGCTTAGCCTTCGCAAGGTTCGCGCTCAAGCGTGAATTTATCCGGAAATCTCTTATAGAATTTCACGGTAAATTTTTTTTTTTTTTTTCATCATAAAGTGCCACTATAGCTAACGTTCTGAAAAAACACGCATACATTCAATATCGGAACGGATTATAAACGCAATCGATGTGTATCCGTTCGAAGACGTGTTCTCCCCCTCTCCCTGACGAATTTCCACCCCCAACATTTTGCTTCTCACAATTCGCGATCGAGCGAGTCGTCGTCTGGCCGAAATCCAACGGCCGGGCAACAGCACCATCAGAAGAGGAAGAAGACGACGAGGAAGAAGATGAAGAACTAGCGAAGAAGACGATACTATATTTAAATTATCACGAATCGTCGGCGATGAGCGCAAGCGAGAGAGAGAGAGTTTAGTCAGGTAAAACTGAGACGAAAAGGAGGGGTTGAGAATCTACGAGAGACACGCTGGTCTCACCGCTACCTCGTGACGAGAAAATGCTCATCAGCCATCAAAAATCGCTTCGAACGTTCGCTCGCCAAAAGCTCTCCAACGCTACCTAAGCTTAGTTTAACGTGCGATCTGCGATCGTGCGGACACGATAGACGCATTTATTGTTGAACATTATTCATATTGTACATTAAGGGGTTTGATTTATTCAGTGATAAATATTTATTTATATTGATATATATATACACATAATATATATATAGATATATCTATAGAGCTTATTAATAGATAAGAGTTGAAGAAAAAAACGTTCGCGAGAAATAGAGAAGCTTAAAGAAATAAAAATAAGAGGTACGGTGGTGTCCGCGAGGGCGGGCAGTTCCGCTGGCCGGTGCGCGTGGCACCTTCGAGCTCACAGTCGAGCTTTCGGTCCGTTCCGGCTACCATCAAGCAGAGTTTCGAGCTAAAACAAGATCCCGCTTCTACGTCGCTATAATCGTTGTAGTTTCATAAATTTGTTGTTTTTTTTATTTTGATTTTTTTTTTTTTAATTTGAATATAAAAAACGGTGCAAGATTCCGCGCAGTGGTAACAGACGAACGGCGAGCCCGAGTAACGCGATGCCGGGCTGCGTCTTTCACGAGACTATTCGGCCCCCCATCCCTCTCACCGATCAATCGGAGAATCTCAAGGTGTTGTTTAATCGACGATTAAATTTCCTTTCCTTTTTTTTTTTTGTTTCTTTTAAAAATTTTATTTAAATTTTATTCTTCATTGTATCTTTTGTCGCACGAATGTGTTACAATCGTAACATGCTGATTGACGGGTTTACAAGACTTACGAAAAAAACGTGACGAAATAAAAAAAAAAAAAAAAATAGATAAAATGAGAAGAGTGTATAAAAATGGAGTGGCGTGAAAGAGTGGCTAGTGCGGTATCCAAAAATAAAAGTGCTGGTGGTCCGCCGCGGCACCGAGGTCTCCTCGTCGTTGATGCATGTTACCCGATGAGTGCCAGAGAGTTCGCGTGTTGTCTTTAGAAAATATCGACGGTTACGGGACCAATATAAATCAGGAGTCATCGATAATACGCGAAAATGAATTAATAAAATAAACGCCACGCGATTTTTATTGAATTCTAAATAGATATAACGCTCTAAATTTTGTGTATTTTTTTTCAACGAATTTATCGTTGTGCGTTGCTTATGTAATTTAGCAAAGTTTCAAGTGCGTGAAATTTATCGATTGGGCAAATTTTGCAGGGCGCCGAGCTGATAAGAGTCTCCAAGTTTTACAAGGACAGCAAGGAGGGAAGATTCATAAGTTACATACACGATGACGTGAGGACCCTCTACGATGCTTTTCGCAGGGGCGCCAAAGAGTCTAGTGAGTCGTTATACTGTTTTACTGCAGCTCTTCAGCTCATTCAAGCATTAAGTCATTCAAGCTATTTAATTGCTTCCGTCTATTGCCTATAACGCATAGACAACGATATAAACAAGCGTAAGAGTCTCGTTACGATAGACCATTCGGTTTCACAAGATAAGCATTAATTTTAAGGAATTTAAACAGTTTTAAGAGTTTCAAAGTGGATTAAGGGCTTCCTAAGAGGATTTAGAAGGGTAATAATCGGGATTACATGTCCGTGAATGCTAATCACGTTGCTAACCCACCGTGGAAATTACTTAAACCCCCCGGAAGTAGTAGAAAATCAACTCGTGAACTTGAATTTTCAAAACAACACATGTACGTCATGTGATGTTGAGTAAAACTCACTTGGTATTGCATGACGAGGATTCAGACACTGTCAATCCCTCTCGTGCGTAACAACGGAAATCCACGCGGGCAGTTGAAAATATAAATTAGCCGAGAAACAGCGTAAAATTTAATACACGAGCTTTAACGTTACACGCACGGTTGCGCTCGACCATCAAAATCGCGGTCCAGCAAACACTTGGCTCAGCCATTAACTTTCGGGCATTTCTCGCGACGGTGGGGTGCAAGAAAATGTATTTATTCTTTTTTTCATCTTCACTCGTATATATACCGACGATTTATTTAGCGACAGGTGCGCGAATAACTTCGCCCTCCCCCAACGAGATTCTTCGGCGTAACGATCTCAAGGAATTCACTGACGTGTTAGTGTTGTTCGCGCTCTGGTGTTGATCGCACTTCGAGTCTCGCGATTGAGGTGCCGGAGAGTAGGCGGATTTGGTAATAAAAGCCACGAGACTCACGTCTACTCGTGACACGAGTCACTCGTGCCACCCCGACACGCGGAAGAAACAAGCGTGAGTCGGGCTCGACGTGAATCGCACGAGGCCGGCTCTACTCGTGTACCTTGGCTAATATTACACCGCTTCAGGCGGGCATCACCTAGGCGAATTAACGGAGGTCGAGATGAAATTTGGCAGCTCCCAACTGCGTTAAGGGGGCTTACCCGAGCCCCTTAATTTGATTACACAATGTTTATCATTGTTATCGTCAAGAATTCAGACTGTATAAGACGGCACATATTTTCGCAACCTTACATTGGCAGAATACATACTGTTTAGTTAGTTTCTTTGCACTGCAATCAATACATATGAATTTAAACAATTAACTCTATTAGGATTTGATGCCAATGTAACATACTGTATAATCATTACAGGCTCTACAAGAGGGTTTTTTTGAGTTCTTTTAAAGGTTAACAACTTTGTTTTTGATTGACAAACAGATAATGGACAGTGCCTTGGATGGAGGGACGGTCCATCGAAGCCCTATCAGTGGCTTCACTACAACGAGGCCTTATTGAGGGCAAAAAATCTGGGCTCGGGCCTGATATCCTGCGGATTAAGTCCAGGACCACAGACACTCGTCGGTCTTTACAGTCAGAATTGTCCAGAATGGATACTGACCGAACAGGCATGCTACAGCTATTCGCTGGTTGTTGTACCACTTTACGACACACTCGGACCAGACGCATGTGCCTACATAATAAATCAGGCTGACATAAGTCTCGTTATATGCGAGGACGACAAAAAATGTAATCTTCTTCTGGACAAGGCTCCAAGGTACAGAAATATTTCATATGTTTAACCTTTGACACGTTACGATTTTTATCTGAAATTCAAATGGTATGAATGGTGACCTTTATATCTGTTTTTTTTTATGGCATCAAAGTACACTGAGGCATCTCTGCATTTATGCATCTTATGAATGCTTTTAGAATTCTTCTATCATTTCTGATAATGTTCACATTGTTTGAAGATTTCGTAATGACATTCCGTCCTCATTTATGAGGGGTTACTGCAAACTGTTTATTACAATTAAAAAAAATGTAACACCCTTCCAGATGCCTGAGGAAGCTGATAGTGGTGAAAGAAACGAGGCCAGCCACAAATCAACGGGCGAAAAATCGCGGCGTCGAACTGCTGAGGTTTGAGGACATTGAACGCCTCGGTTCGCAGAGAAATCATCCGGAAGTGCCGCCAAGACCGTCAGACCTATGTACCGTATGTTACACTTCCGGTACAACCGGAAATCCAAAGGGTGTAATGCTCACACATCAGAATGTCATGGCCGGCGTTTGCGCTGTCATATTACAACTCGGAGATCATAAACCAACCGCTCGTGATGTTATGATCAGCTTTTTGCCGCTGGCGCACATGCTCGAGAGATGTTGCGAAAATGGGATGTACATTGTCGGCGGTTCCGTTGGATTTTATAGCGGTGACATAAAACAACTACCCGATGACATGAAGGCACTGAGGCCCACCGTCATGCCAGCTGTTCCGAGACTTCTAAATCGGCTCTACGATAAAGTAAGTCTTACATCGGTTGACCTTAACCTTGTTCAATCTGTCATACGATTGTGTAAAATGCACTTTAGAACAACGAAAGTGGGTTAGCGACCTTTTTCCCTTATCGTTCGGAAAATCGGGGTTACACACTCACAAGGACCAGTCGAAGGGCTAACCCACTTCTCCGCAACCTTAACCTTTCATTAACCCTACGAAAAATTGGAATTTCTATACATTAATAATAACCGCGTTGCTTACTTTGTAATCTCTCGAAATACTCGTGTTTATCGGACGAATTGAGGAGGGATCATGAGTAAGACGCATTTAGTAGCTCAATGCCATCATCGAGGACGTCAGCTGAGAGGAGGAAGCTTTAAAGTGCTCTAAATATAAATTCTAAACAGGCACAGGCGACGCGTTGCATCCGTAAGATGCGAAATATAGCGTGTGGGACTTATGGTGGCGAAGGTTGTTGACGAAACGCATCTGCTAATGATTTCATACGATCGTACTTTGTTTGTTTTTTCGTCAGGTTCAAGCGGAACTACAGAGTTCGTTCTTGAAGAAGATGCTTTTCAATATGGGCATGAGATCAAAAGAGGCTGAGATTAAGAAGAGTATCGTCAGAAGCAATAGCATATGGGACAGAATAGCGTTCAGAAAAATTCAGGATTCTATGGGAGGAAGACTCAGATTGATGGTCGTGGGTTCCGCACCGTTGGCTGGGAATGTTCTTACATTCGCCAGATGCGCTCTCGGATGTCTCATCGTTGAGGGTTACGGGCAGACCGAGTGTTGTGCACCCATTACTCTCACTATTCAGGTAATACATAATCATAAAAAATGTTTTTTTAAAGTACTTGCAGTCGAGGCGCTGCCGCGCGTCTCCGGATAAAAAATACAACACCTAAGCCTCATGAATCCAACTTTCTATGTTTAACACGATTATGCCACCGGCTCTTGCGCTCCCGCGCATTTTCCCTTTCTCTCCTCGCTTACCGATTCAACGAATCGCGTCACCGTCGCGCCGTATCCAGTGAATGAACCTACCCTAATGTACGAACGCGTTACTGATCTGTTGCAAACGACTATGGACACGACACAAACACATACGTACACAAAAGCCAGCGAACCGAAATTAGAGTCACGAATGTCGCTATTCTGGGACGTCACCGTCGGGTGCGTTTCTCGATTGCGCGCGTTAAATATTTGTCTCGATTTTAACTCTGCAATAAATATCGCCAATGTACGAAGGGTTGACGAGGATCATACAGCTGTATCTCAAGCTTTCCGTGTGTCTTGTCAGAGCTTAGGACTGAACTATTGCCGAAACAGAGGCAACTATACAAGAAAAATAAAAATGTAAAGAAACCCCAATTGCTTCCCAATTAAAATGATGGCGATCGTTGGGAAAATATTTGACGCATTCGCAAAAACTATAAGATTAAAGTTCGGTATGACAAATTTATAGGTCGCAAGATTTCGCGACTGTATGTATAACAAACGTACATAGAAATATCTTGGAGCGACTCGAAGGCGTGAAGATAGATTTGACTTGGTCGCGGCGGTCAACAAACGCTCTGAAAATAGATCGAGCGCGCATAGCACCTAAGCTTGTGAATAATAAACACGTATATGCAACATAGACTCGACGTTTGTGGAGATCGAAACAAATAGTAACAGAGATAATAAACATTTGTTTCATATCAGATTGGCGCACTGTCGGCAGTTCATTAAATTACAAAATTAACGATTTAACGTTAATTGGCTCTGAATAGAAATCGTGAACTGAGTTTCAAGTGATATACACGTGGAATGTCTAAGATTAGAAGGGAGAGACGTTGACATCGTTATAGTATACCTGATGAATGACTCTTCGATCTTATTAATTGATATTTTGATCCGCGGCGTTTTTTCATTTTATTTTTCTTGGAGTAAACTACGTTTTTATTTAAAATTCATCGACGAAAATAAAGTCCGAGGTCTCCGTTGATCTAGAAAACCTTATTTATGGTTTATTCAAGGGCTTTGAAAATAGATTTTTTCATTGAATATTCACAGGGAGATCACGTTCCGGAACACGTAGGACCGCCGGTAGCTTGCTGCTGCGTAAAGCTGGTCGACGTACCGGAAATGGAGTACTACGCGATAAGCAATCAAGGCGAAGTTTGCGTCAAGGGTACGAACGTCTTTGTCGGATATTACAGAAATCCAGAAAAAACAGCGGAAGTTGTGGACGAACAGGGATGGCATCACACCGGTGACATAGGAATGTGGCTTCCGGTAAAAATTTAATTAAAAAAGTTTATTTCAATTGTTTCGCACTTTCGAGGCGCCGAAAATATTATATGTCTCTTAATAATCTGCTTCCAGAATGGCTGCTTAAAGATAATCGACCGAAAGAAACATATCTTCAAGCTCTCGCAGGGGGAATACATAGTACCCGAAAAAATCGAGAATATATACATAAGAAGTCAATACGTTCATCAGGTATTCGTACACGGCGAATCATTGAAATCTTGTGTCGTCGCCATCGTCGTACCCGACGTCGACGTCGTCAAGTGTTGGGCACTCGAAAATAAAATTCCCGGAACATTGAGCGTACTTTGCGCCAATCCGGAAGTCAAGAGACTCATACATGACGATATGTTGTCGTGGGGAAAGGAGGCGGGACTTAAATCGTTTGAACAGGTTAGTTAACCGTGTGAAATGAGATTTTCATCGTCATAAGTGGGTTAAGCACACTATATTAAGATCTAGAGTTCCAAAAATTTTAATACAGTTTCCCGGATAGTTTTCATAACGCTAACCCACTTTCTAATGAGGCTAAACTTGCATTAACCTCGTTAACCACGAATTTTAATTTTTTTCATAAGGTTAAGGATATCTATCTACATCCCGATCCATTCTCCGTACAAAACGGCCTTCTTACACCGACCCTGAAGACAAAACGGCCTCAGCTCAAAGCATACTTCAAGCCACAAATAGAGGAACTCTATCAGCGTCTCGACTGACGGAAAGGAATCGAGAATAATGAGAAAAAAAATGAAAATTTTAACGGAAAAGGCCACAATCAATTTAGTAATTTTTCCTGTCCGAATAATAATAATAATAATGTAACCCTACGACTATCGTATCCACCGCCGTCACCGCAGCCGCCGTTTACACGACACCAAACACGAAACAAGCTCTCCTCTATCTTTGTCTTCGTAAATCGATAATTTTATTATTATTCTTATATATATCATTTTCACTTGATACACGATTAGTCGCTCAGAGCAAAAAACACTGAATAAAGCTACGTTATAATTGTAAGGTAATTGATATACATATACGATATTATACATTAAATAAAGCCGAGTTATTGTTAGGCTGGTCTTATATATATTTATTTAACTCCCGATCTCTCATTTACTTTTTTTGCACAATTCCCTGAAAAATATTAAATGACTAATTGGAATGTGAACACGCCGCGAAGTTCGGTATCTTAATACTTTAAAGGGACAAATTTTGGTATTTCTTTCACCGATAGTTCGATTCGTCAAAAAAAATATTAAACGAGACAAATAATTGCGCGCAGTCAAAAATATCTCAACGTTATTGAACAATTTGCGTTTTTGACTAAAATATGTGTCATATATATATATATTTTTTTTTTAAATTGTAGCTAAGTCAATTGGTTTAATCTTTGGATCTAAAGCTGTAATACAGGACGAAACAACCGACGATTATTAGAACGATAGCAACAATCGCGAGGATGAGTCTCTGCTGTAGCGCTCGGAAAATCATTCCGGACAATAGTCGCGAACCTCTCCCAAGTTCAGCGTCGGTTTCTCGCAACTATGAAAAAAAATTGCCAGGATTATTATTATCTGTGATACAATATACGAAATATTCTACAAATGTAAATTAATTTATCCTTATTTTTTATTTGTTTTTAATAATTACCCTGCCGCGGCTCCTCTGAATTGTTTCCCTCTGATCGTGCAGATCTTTCAATACTTGCGTTCCAATTTCCTCAGTTTCCAGAACCATACGATAACCGTTCTGCAGTGTCCTTCCAGTCCTATCGATTCTCTCCGAAGTATCCAACAATTGGGTTCTCTGATCTTCCGTTATCGTGCCGCTTTCCCACGTGTCATCACCGCTAATATCTACTATCTCGTCTTTTGGTTTTTTTGCCGTTTGAAACTCCCAACCGAGTCTTTTCAACTCGGCTCTGTGAGACTCGACGCGACCACCGAGTCGACGACGCTGCGTGCCGGTTGTACCTCGAACTTCCAGTTCCATTTGCTCCAGCTGAACCATTGTTTTTATTAACAATTTATTAAATAGCTACTTTTTTCAACTTTTTAGTCTATAGATCGAGAGAAATCGATAACAAAATGATAAATAAATAGGTAATCGACAGATTTTACCAATGCAATTAATTCTTCGATCGAATAAAATATATAATAAACATAAAATTAGTAATAAAATATTTAAATGAAAATGAAATCATTTAAACACATTATTGTTTATTATTATTATTATTAATTTTATTATAATCATATAATGAAAATAATAACGATTATTATTTTCATTATTTTTAATATTGATTTTTAATAGAATAATAATAATAATAAGATGAAATTATTATTTTTGTATCGATCGGTATCGATGTGACTGGACTTACCAGCTCCTGAGCTTCTTCGAGCTGACGATCGACATCCTGAACGAATTCCCGCTTTTCACCTGTGCAAAGATTATTCGTGTGTCGCATGTGACGCCACGAAGTTATCGATTATCACAAGTTTGACGGAGAGGTCGCCACCTTACAAGTTAGCAGCCGCAAAATGTCAAGACTACGAGAGTATCGATGTCGTTGAACTTAATTATTTCGATTACAGAACGATTGGGTCACACGAAGTCGTGAAATATCGTCATTATAATTGCTTTTACTTACCGCCCGTGAGTGCCGCTATTCTACTGATTTTCGCTGTTATGTCAGCCGTCAAAACTGCGTATTGTTGCTCGTAGTTGTCTATTAACGTCGCCATCTTGACAACTAGCATGTAACACTGCAGAATTTTCGTGGCAGATGGCGATATCAAAGGGAGTAGCTTACGGCGCGATACGATAATCGAAAAAAAAAAAAAAAAAAAAACTAGTCGTATTTTCTATTTTTCATTAAAAAAAGATTCCAATTGCTATCAAAACAAAATCCATGTTTAATTTCGAGTAAAATAAACAAAGTTTCGCATAAAAAAAAAATGGAAAAAAAATTATACAGAGAATCGCTTGACCGATCGATTATCGAGCGCTGACGTAGACTGACACGTGGATGCGCTTTCGAAAGGCTTACAACAAATGCAACAAAAAAACTCAAATATCTTTAAAAAAAAAATGATTTTCGTTTATAAATTTAATTCTTATTATTCCAAGGAATTTGAATCACCGCTCGCGGCTACGTAAATGTATTTTAATTGATAAAACGTGGCTGAAAAAAAAATCGCCGACGTCGACGAGTTTCGAAAGTCGTGGTGTGGAGGGATGGAAAAAAAAGAAAAATGGCTGACACCGAGAATCGACACGTCAGTTAGCGCCACCAATGAAAGACGAACGAACAAGAGACTCGTCCAATGAACCGTCGAGGCTTAGATTCTCGGATTTTTTGGAACGAGCCGAACGAGAAAACGCCATATAGTATTAAGGTGCTCCCACCGCGGTGCTCATTCCTGCCGGACAGTCGAGACAAAATGAAGATGGCTGCCGAGGTGAGGTGGCTCGCGCTATTTACAATTTTTGTCGCTTTAACCAACACCAATGGCAACACGATTCATCGAAAATTTGAGTACAAATACTCGTTTAAACCTCCGTATTTGGCGCAAAAGGACGGAACTGTGCCATTCTGGGAATACGGCGGAAGTGAGTAAAACTTTTAACCCATAAAAATCCTAACCCATGTTGTTGCCGCGAGCGCAATCTCGGTACCTTCCGTATGTTCATCAATATGCGAACAAAAGTGTCTCACAAATGTAACTAAACACCTTTAATCGTGTTTCGTTATCTCACGCAAGCAACCATTCATTTTTTTTATCGGTGTTTTCTTTTTTTTCCGAGTGTCATAATTCATAATAAATGCGCTCCAATTATCGACGCTTGTCGGAAACACGATGTTCTGTGTACGTACACGTCACCTGTTATCGCGATCCCCGGCACGTTTGACAGTCTTCCGTTATCGTTTACCTGCTTTTTTTTTATCGGATATATCTGATTTCAAAGATTAAATTACTTGTTTTTTGGACTTTCTTTTAGTCAACACTACAAACCAAGGCGAATATTGGTTTGTTTGATATTCTTCAATTACTTCGCGAAATATCGGTAATTTCTAATCGTTAATTCGATACGAAAGTACTGTACTTTGAAATTTTTTTATTATTTTTTCATTTTTTTTCTCGCTGAATTTGAGACATATACACATGTAAAAGATACGGAAATTCCTGACTTTTACACATGAAAAATAATTTTCTTAATAATTTTTCAAAAAAAAGTTCGTAATTTTACAAAATTTATTGATAACTTTACAAATATTTTTTTGTAATATTAAAAAAGAAATTTTGTGGATATTGGAGGAAAAAAAAAATTGTTAAGAATACACATATTTTTTATCATCGAAATTTCGAGAAAAAAAATTAGAATTATACGAAAAAAATTGGTTGAGGGATTGTTGTGACGATTGTTTATTTTTTTTTAGATGCGATCGCGAGTTCGGAGAACGTAAGAGTCGCGCCGTCGTTGCGGAGCCAAAAGGGCGCGATATGGACGAGAGAACCGATAAATTTCGACTGGTGGGAAGTCGATCTCGTTTTTCGGGTAACCGGAAGAGGGAGAATCGGCGCGGATGGTTTGGCCTTTTGGTATACAGCGTCTAAAGGTGCATACAACGGTACCGTGTTCGGTAGTTCCGACATGTGGAATGGTTTGGCAGTATTTTTCGATTCATTCGACAACGACGGCAAACACAACAATCCTTACATAATGGGTGTACTTAACGATGGAATGCAAATATTCGATCACACGAAGTACGTGTCGTTAGTTCATTGCATTATTATGCATTTTCTTGATTAATTTTTTTAATCGATTTTTTAATTTTTTTCAAATTTTAGCGATGGAAGTACCCAACTGTTGGCCGGATGTTTGAGGGATTTCCGTAACAAACCTTTCCCTACACGAGCTAAAATAGAATATTATCAGAACACCCTGACGGTTGGTATAATAGAAATCTTTTTTTTTTTTTTTCGATTTTTTTTTTTTTTTTTTTTTTTAAGATTATTTCTATAATGAGATTTTTCTTTTTTTTTTCGCAGCTATTATTTCACAATGGAATGACGAATAGCGATCAGGATTACGAAATGTGTTTCCGGGCTGAAAATGTCTTCCTGCCGAAGAATGGACACTTTGGCGTCTCCGCGGCTACAGGTACGAAAATTCTATTTACGAAATTAATTTTATTTCGAAATTATTATATAAAAAAAAGTATCGATAAAAGTCCATGAATACTTTATTCTTTTATTATTTTCTGCATTGCTGTGCATCGTGTATAAAAAAAACATCATTAGCCTTTTTCTCTATCGGTGATATAAAAACGTATTAAATAACTTAGAATTTTTATACTTTGAGGGCATTATACTGGAATGCAATATCGGCATATAAAAACAATTGTTTTGTATATCACTGATATGATTTCGCAGGAAATGTTTTTTTTTTATTTTATTTATTTTTTTTGAATTTTATTTTTACAATTCCGTTCTTAAAAAAAAAAAAAAAAAACAAAAAATTTCGTAATCATATCAAGAATATGGAAATCAATTATTTTTGCATGCGGATACATTTCGATGAATCTATTATAAAAACTACTGACCTTATAGTCGCAGTGATGATATATTTGTGAATTTACTGTTTCTGTTTTTTGCGCCAAACTGACGTTATCGTCAAGAAAATAGATTTTTTTTTAATTGTCGAAGGACAAGTGCGCAATTCATTTTACTACAGACTTTTACAACTTTAAATAAATTTTTTCAGGTGGTTTGGCCGATGATCACGACGTTCTCCACTTTTTGACGACTTCCATGCATGCGCCGGGGCAAATGACGATCGATGGAAGACGAGTGTCCAGCGAGGATGAGACAAAGATTACGAAAGAATACCAAGACTATCAGAAAAAACTCGACCAGCAGAAAGAAGAATACAGAAAGTGCGTAATGAACTTATTATCCCAAATTGCTGTAACGCATCATTGCGATTTTCTAAATAGCGCAACTTTGTGACCCGTAATTCGCAAATTGCAACTCAGCATCTCGTCTATCAAAGTTATCATAGTTATATTTTATAAAAAATCATTGATAACATATTATTTCATCGAATTTCCATTTCTTCCAAATTGAAAAAAAAAAAAAAAAAATGTTCTCCAACGGAATTTCGACTGTAAAAAAAAATGTCGCGGCGACAACTCGTCACGTGTTTCTCTTAACACGCCATTAATTCGTCTTTCATCAACTCAACAAGTTTCTCATAATTGCGCAAAATTAGGAATTAAAAAGAAAAATATATATGTTGCGCTTTCATTTTGCAGAGAGCACCCGGACGAGAAGGGCAACAAAGAGGATTTCGATGAATGGTTTGAGAACGATAATCAACGGGAATTGCGTCAAATATTCGGGGGACAGAGTCAAATGTTCGAAGTATTGAGAGAATTGCATCGTAAATTGGACGAAGTCGTCGGCAGGCAAGAGAGAACTCTGAGTCTCATATCGCAGGTTCAGGTCGGAGGTAAAAAAAAAAACAAAAGAAAAATACGAAACAAAACAAAACAAAAACTCACCTAACCCCCGCGTCGTCGAGCGATACTCGCATCGTTCGTTCGCCATTTTCCGTTATTCTTCACTCGCCGACACTAAACACAAGAAAAAAAAGCGTATTGCTTTTTTTATTGTTGTCACCCATTTTTTTTCACGTTTATAGGTGTCCAAACGGCCGGTGGACAAGCCGGCGGACAGCCTATACAACTGATCGACACAATTCGTCGACAGGAGGTCGACGCTGTACTCAACAATCAGAATATCATACTGAATACCGCGCGCGAGATAAAGTCGTTCGTCGGTGACGTTAATTCAAAGGCCGAGACGATTATTAACAATCAAGTACGAGCCCCGACGGCACAGGTACGTGTGGTTAACGGTTTTCCGAAAGCCGGCCGGCGGAGGGTGCGCGCGCATCTCGTAAATATCACTGCGCGTAAAAAACATATACAACGGACTATTTATCGTTCATACAAACATAACGAAAAATTGCGCATTATTATATCAACGTTCTAATATGAATCTTTTAATTATTTCGATGTTCGAGATTTTCGCGCGAAATTTGAATCCATTAAATTACGTAAATAAATAATATTCAATTTTTTTTTTTATGATACAGGTACAACCTATCGGTTATGATTATCAAGCGCTCGTAGCAGAGATGCGCGACGGTCTCAACGCGGTGAAACGCGATGTTGCGCAAGCCAATGCGAAATTAGGTGGCGGAACTCAAGGCGCTCAGGTTGGCGATTGTCCAACTGGAAATTGTTTGACAACAACGATGTTCCTCGTGTTCCTCGCGATCCAAATGGTCGTACTGCTTGGTTATCACATCTACAAGGACAACAGAGAAGCCCAAGCCAAGAAATTCTATTGAATAAACGATTAACGACAATAATTATCGCCGAGGCGAGGGATTAAAAAACGATATTAAGGAGATACGAAAGTTCCGAATTGGGGCTCTCGCATCCGCTTGATTATCGATTATGGGCTCGAGAAATGTTTAAATTCGGCGTATAGCCGTTGAAAATTCTTTATCAAAAACATCTTTACTACTTGTTTTCTAACTCGTCCCCTTTCTCGATTCATATGGCATATATTTTTCTACTCAATTGTCCCCCGCCCCACCCCCACCCCCTCCCCCGCATCGAAAGTTTTGTATTTCTTTCATCGCCGAACAACGAATTTCGTTTTTTTTTTTTTTTTTCTATCCCGTATCTCAAAATATGTGAACGTCACATTCCTCGGCAGATTACAACGATCTGTGAATACGATTACATATATTATATTTGAATAAAATTCGATACTCGTTTTTTTTTTTTATATATATATATCGTCGTAATAGTTTGAATCATAGTCCCCCCCCTCCATCGAACAATTATAAACGAAAAAAAAAAAAAAAACTACACGCGAAGCGCACATTCTCAGGAAGCAGAGTCTTCTACGTGTTTTGTATCTTGTAAAGGTGTAAACATTATCAGTACGATTTTTTTTTCGCTGTTGGATTTACATGTGTAATGTTTTTTTTTTCTTGATATATTGTCGATTGTGTACGTTTCCGTTTTTTTTTAAATTACTTTTATAAACGAACCGCGAGCAGTGTGTCGCGGTGTATGCAGAGAAAATGGAGAGAGTACACGTATATAGTATATTAGAGATTATTGTATTGGGAATTGATAGTAGACAATGGTAATGAAATAATTAAATTAAAAAAAAATAAAAAAAAAAAACACGACATGTAGTCGTCGCAGTTATGCCAGTTTATTGGAGATTGTAAATGTACGATAAACGTATGATAATAAAGATTACGACTGGATATTCAGTACGAAAAAAAAAAAAAAAAAATTGTTTCATCTCGGAATTATTAACTATAGATACAACCAGTAAAGACATTTGTTTAAATAAAAATAAAATCGGAATGTTTATGCGAATAATAATTTTTTTTATTTAAAAAAAAAATTCCTCTCAATCTAAATAATTGTTTCTGATAAAAAAAAAAAAAAAAAAAAATTGGTTCATCTCGGAATTATTAACTATAGATACAACCAGTAAAGACATTTGTTTAAGTAAAAATAAAATCGGAATGTTTATGCGAATAATCAATTTTTTTTATTTAAAAAAAAATTCATCTCAATCTAAATAATTGTTTCTGATAGTGTAGTCGCGATGTTTTGCGGTGGGGACTCCCCATTCGTGTTTCTCGACAGCGCTATGGGGGAGTAAAGAAAGATCGAGGGCTCTCGTAGCCGAACGGACGCGAGTCGATCGTAAATTAAGGAAGACTCGTTGACCCGCTGATGCGCGAGTGCACACGGCTACGAAGATTGAGATTTATGGAGGCCGGGATCTCGTACGCTGGACCACAATTCAACTGCTGGAGTTACGCGAACGAGAATTAATCGCAATCAACGTTTCGACGCTACCAGTTCGAGTTAAAGCTTAATTTACTTATTGTTATCTCCTAATCGGCTTGAGTGTTGCGAATTATGCAATACTTTTGCATTGTGGATGAAAAAAAAAAAAAAAAAAAATAGATCGCGAAACAATTGAGAAATTAAGGACGGATTACGTCTTTGACGATTTTGGGGTTATAATTTCAGTGTTTATCAACGCGAAATGAAATTGGTTATAACTATTCCGGATATTGAAAAAAAAAAATGTAGTTGGGGGTAAAATGGAGTATTCCACGAAGAATAGCAACGCCTTACAGATTCAAAATAAAAGATTTACAATATCATAAAATGCCTCTCACGCGCCTAATGTCGAATATAAGTCCGCGGCTCCCGATATTAAAAACTGTTGAAGAAATGCATCGTATTAGCGTTTCACCTCTACAGCTGACTATTCGCGGATCGATTACGAATAAGTCGGCTGGGATTCTCGCTCTGCAAGACCATCGATTCCAGACGCGTCGGGCGGGATTCTCGTTCAGCAGAAACTCAATCGCGCAGTATGAAAATTGTTATGTTTCGAAAAAAAATTGATGACATCGATAATCGAAAAAATATTTTATGAATGGTAATGTTAATGCTATTATATTCGTGTAATATAATGTTATTATGATTAATACGCATAGAGAAGAATATTTCAACTCGCACCCAATCTTCACGCTCTTCGTTTAGGGGATCATTCAAGTGTGACGAGGAAAAAATAGCTGAATTTCACGATTTTTTTTTCGAAAGATAAAATACGCTAATCAGTCTCATTATTTTAATGTCAAATCAAAGTATTCATGAAGAACAGAAAAAAAATTTAAAACGTTTATTTTATTTTTTTTTTACGGTTTTTTAGATGGTCGAAAATGGGGTGTAAAAAATTGTCTCCCGACGGTGTACACTCCTCTAATCGTAAATATTGTTTAAAACAAAATTTGAAAAAAGATTTTTCATCAGTATGATCGCTACTAACGCCCAATGGAGGATTTTTTTTTTCGATCAGAATTGACAACATAGCGGCGATTTGAAAAAATAATTGCGAGTTTAGCCTTTTTTTCGACACCTTTTCGTTTTTCGTTAAAAAAATATGAAGGTTTAAAAAAAAAAAAGCTTCAATAGCGCGATAAAGAATGTCGTGAAAAATGTTGTGTCAAAATTTGAAACGGATAACTTGAAACCTCTTTCTTTGAGAGTGTAAATCGTGTACACCGAGTATAAAAAGATTTCAAGTCGAAAAAACAGAATTTCACACATAAAAAAAAAATTTGATAAGATTTTTTTTAATCGAAAACATTAAAAAAACACGTTTTTTTACTCGAAGTCCCCACCTCCATCAAGTAAAAAAAAAACAGACTTTCACACATAAAAAAAAAATTTGATAAGATTTTTTTTAAATCGAAAACATTAAAAAAACACGTTTTTTTACTCGAAGTCGAAATCAAGTCGAAAAAACAGACTTTCAGACATAAAAAAAAAAAAATTTGAAATGACAATCAGATAACGAATCAAATACTCTGAACATACTATACACTATAAAGCGTAAGCGCGTAATCCTATAAATTCGTTTTTGTCGATATCTAAATGTTAAGGCGTCTCGAATAAGCCATTTTCTTACATAAAGATATCCTTAGGATGATCGCAAAAGGTTCTCTGCGAATTTATTCGAATTCCGCTCGAATAAACGAGAAATCGCCGCGCTCAGCGGGCGCCTCTTGGACGTCTCGCTTAACTTACTTAACTCTCGGCCCTTGATAAATAAAGCTTGAGAAAGAAGGTGGGGCAACAAACCACAAAAGCCAGAACAGCATCCAGCACTTAACATGAGTCAACAGAGCGGTAGCGAAGCCAACGCGGGTAGAATTCACCCCTAATCCACTTTGTTACAGCTATAAACGATACTAAATTTCCCCTCCTAAGCGGCGACAGCTGATTCCATCCTTCTAATCATTTACTCCTATTATTTTTTGTCTCATTATTATGCCACGCGGAAGGTATCTCAGCGTAGAAAAAGAACGAATAGTATTCCCTCAATGATTATTAGCAATGAGTAACATAAATGCTACTCGCTTCGTCCTCTTTAATATCCTCTCGACTTTCTGTGTTACGATAAAACTCTTTTTTTTAATTTTTTTATTCCCGTTTTATTGTTTTTCTTCGCTGGTTTCGCGAGCGCCATTTCGGTTTTTTGTGATTTTTTTGATCCTCGAGTCAGCAAACAGCAGCCATTATTGACGCCGCCGAGTCTAGTTGGCGAACGGTCGGAAACCAACCCCCTGGAGAACGTTCGGACCAATGGGATAACGCAGAGATCGGGCGCAGAATCCGCCAATTTCACCCCCCGTCGCGACAGGTGCATTTCCATTGGTCAGGTTCTCCGACCAATCCTCGACTTCGCGATATTGATCCTCACCCCTCCTGCGAAATACACAATCCACCCTCGACGATAGATATTGTTGAAAGTTTTTTTTATCACCAAAGTTGTAAAGTGGTTTACGAGCGTCGGGCGAGTGTAACGTCAAGAGAGAGAGAGAGAGAAATGCAAGGACGTTACAATGGCTCTCGTACGCTCCGTGAGTTATGAATATCGCTGTCAGCTCGGGGATGCGACGTTTGAAGCATCACTCGGAAAAATAAATAAAATGGAGGAAAAAAAATAACGAGCTGACTGCGTGGACTCGCTAAACAATTTTATATTAAAATAACTCGTATCGTTTTTCTTTTTTTTTTTTCTGTACATTTTTGGCCATTTTTCCCCGCCATTTTTTTTTATTATTATTAGCGTTGATTGAAAAAAATTATTAATCTGGACAACAAGAATTTTGCGGCACTAAAAAATTTGTTTGCGTATACAGCAAAATCCTTGTTGTTACAATAAATCATTTTTTCCAGTGCGCAATAGCGTTTTTAAAGATAATCTGCGCGACAGAAGAAAATCTGTGTTGCGAACAGTTAAACTCAAAATTATCGGATAATATTTTGTTTTTTGAATTTTTCAATTGTATTTATCTGATTTATTGAAATTTATAAAATTTATTTTATTGATTAAATTTATTAAAATTTATTCAGTGTGTCACATCCTGCGAGAGCGAACATAACGCATACTTTCAAAAGCTTCCATTTAATAAATATAATTTTTTTCAAATGCATTTTTTGGCCATTAAGGTAGACGTACCGTTTTTAGCCATCTTGGGTCCGATTGTGGTCATCACATTCGAAGTAATAAAACAAAATATAATCGAATTAAAAAAAATACTTCGCCGAGATCATTCAGTGAATTTATATGTGAACTTTCCAAAAATCGACATGCGGTTTTGAAAAAAAAATAATTCGAAGAGTATAATAATAAAAATGGCCACTAACGGTACATCTACCTTCGGCTTCGAAAATTTTTTCTTTATACGTCGATGAGGCGGAGATATTGCTCGTTCGCGTAACAAATGAATTTTCATATCCAGAATTATTGTTGCCAAACGTGATTAGTTATAAGAGTTAAAAGGCCCTAAATCCAACGAGCAATGTATCGTAAAAATAATTTGAAAGATTGAATCGATATCCGGAAGGTCTTTTAATCAATCCGATCGTATTTACTATCGAATCCCCGCACCAGTGCTAAATCAAAATCTATTGCGAGTGGTGTACTCGTTGACAAAATTGATGGGTTTGCTGGTTCGATACGTTGCGCATAGCTTCGATAGAAAGCATTAGGAAGTTAGATAGCCAACGCTCTGTGTAATAAAATCATAAACCCCACTGCGTTACCGCCCTTGCTGCCGTGCAACGACGAGCCAACATTATCTACGGTGTATTAGTCTTGTCGTATTGGGTGTCGAGGCACTCTAGCGTCGGTTCCATATACACAGAATTCATTCGTCATGGCTGGCAAAAAGGGTCCCGAAATAGATATATTTATGTGCGTCTCGAGCTATCGACGATTCGACACGCCCGAGCAACGAGAATTACATATACGCACAGTGATTTCGCTACCGTAGCTATGACGATCTCCCCGAATATAAAATATTAATACAAATGGTATTAAAAAAAAAAAAAATTCAAATTGACAACGGTAATTCAATATATAAGTTCCTCGACTACAGAGAAAAATAAAAAATAGTTTACGAATATTCCAATCGTTTAAAAAAAAAAAAAAAAAAAAAAAACAGCTTTTTTGTTAAATGATGAAATTATTTTAATTTTGGGAAATTGCCCTTTACATCGAAAAATTCCCGTTAGAAAAAAAAGATCTTCGTTCCCGCCGGCTGTGTTTTGATTTCCGGCACTTTTTTTCTTGCTCCATAAATGCCCTCACGCAAAGTGTCTAATATTGACGGGGGATAAGAGAGGCTGAAAAAAAGCTCACTGCGATATGTTTGCACAGCGAAGTGACGCTAATTTTTTTTTTTTTTTTTTTTTTTTTCGTTAAATTGTTTGCACAAGTAGTCTGCGAACCCCATTGTATCTCCCTAGCGACGCGCGAGGGTAGTTTCCATTTCGTTAAAAAAACAATAATATTAACTCAGCTTCCGAGATCGCGGCTGCGATTTAAATTTCTCCAAGTTGAAATCTCGAATTTTTGAATTTTTTTCCCATATTAAAATTTGTACAGAATTTTTTTTCATCGGATAGAGTAAAAAAAAAAAATTAATTTCGCGTGTTACGAAATATCGTTCGCGGCATCGAAGTCTCCGAAGGCCCGTTACATTCTACATGAGACGCATCTCGCATGGATGAGGCTATTAAATTTTGGCTGTGAGATCGATCTCTCTGCGCGGTGAAGGGACGACGGTCAAGATTTACGCGATTTATAAATCGGTCAATTTTTTTTTTTTTTTTTTTTTTTTTTTTTTTCGGTAACCCGATGAAGCCATCGAAATCGAATAGCGCGAAAAATCTATGTCCAATCTAAGTGAATAACGACGCGCCGCCTCTCTCTACATCCTGTTTTCTCCTTGGATCGCTAGATATACCCATAAATTTACGAGAAAAGTATAAACGGCCTCTCGATTCAGTGAATCGCATCTCGTAGAGAGAGATTAAGCTTTTACGTGTGCAAGGCGAGAGAGTTATATATCTCAAGGGAATGAGACTTACGCCCACGAGAAAATCTCCTCCCCGGGAAGCTTCCTTTTCTACTGCAATACTGACAGCGAAAAATTATCGTTGTCCACTATACTTATATGATGTTTCAAAGCTCTGCACTCACCACTTAATGTTTCGATTATCGCTCTTCTAATGGTCAATTAACAACAGCAGTTACTTATGTTTATTTATATATTTAAAGAAACGCGATGTTTTTTGTTTGCGACGCAAAAGTCTCTATAAAATATTAAAATAGGAATGAAATATGTGGTGACTCGTCATCACCGAAAAAACTCCATCGTATAAAGCCAAAAAACGGTCCGCGAAAAAAAAAAAAAATTAATCGCGATCTATTTTGCAAACAATAGCGATCGTGTTATTTTCGAATTCCTATATATTTGCTTTCTGATGGAATAACGAAAAAAAAAATTGGATATGCAACCGGTTCTACGGTGCAAAAAAATTCAAGATATAGTAGTTGGCAAAGTCACAGAACCACGTTTTTCGAATTGTTACACGTTAATGAAAAACTCAAAAAAAAAAAAAAAAAACCAGAGCATTGCGGTACTGATGCAATTTTTTGTGGCAAAACTTAAACGATTTAAAAAAAAAATAATGTTAGGTATTTTTATTTAATTTTTTTTTTTTTTTTTCGTCCTTAATACGAATCCCATCGCGATTTTCTCCAAAGTTACGCGGGATATCGTTAATCGCCAAATACATATGTATATACAATACATATATATATATTTATCGTTTCCGGTTCGACAGAATGTTCTCAGCTTGAGGCCTCCGTCTCCTATATGAATTGATCTAAGCTTGAGCTATAGCTTAAACTACCCCTCATTACGACATGTTCGCAGTTGGTACAACTATCGTCCCTCGCGTCTGTCCGCTGTTTAACACACGGTCCATATAACTCGGTTGAATTTCATTGCAGCACTTCTCGCTATCCTATATTATCCTTGTTGAGTAAATGTGTACGATGTGGCCAAGTCTGGGATGATCAGCCTACCAGGACTAATGCACCGCGCGACCAAATGTTCAAGTCTCGATTTAAATGCCCGCTAGGGGTAGTTTAGCGCCCCGTCTCTACATACCGTACTGTACGGTGCATTCAGTTTATGTACACCCTTAGGGGGGAGGGGAGGCTTTGCTTCACCACGCACACGGTACTTAACACCCCGGCACCATCCCTCTTCGCATTTACAACCCTCGAGAACATTTATGCTAAGGGACGTATCTGTCTACACCTTGACTTGATTTTTTTTTTTTTTAATTCCGCAACAGTCATGGGGAACTTGCACTTACAGTAATTGACGAAATTCGTTCTCAAAAAATTTAAATGTATTTTCAAAATCATATTGTCGTTAGAAGATTAATGGATGATTTTTTTCGTATCGGTTAAAAAATCTACAAATTCGAATATTAAAAAGATTTTAGTAAAAAATCCAAATTTTACTTATTATGCCTTTTTTATATTCTTTATAAAAAGAAAAAGACAAAAAAACAGTAAAAAACAGTAAAAAAAAAAAAGGAAAGTTTTTTTTTTATATTTTGAGATGTATTATTTAAATTTTTTTTAAAAATTGTGGATGAGATTTCTATTTTATTCAATATTGCTTTTTAATATTCTTCATAAATAAATAGTGTGCGTCTTGGCATTTTTTTATTATAATTTTTTTATATGATTTTTTTATTACCGATAATAAAAATGCAATACGTTGATTTTCTGTGTCTGTTGAATGTTATTAAAATAAAATTGCAAACGATCGAAAGTAGAATAAAAATTGGATAATACGTTTGTATTAATCACCAATGTAATTCCGTCGTAACGATTAATAACAATTAAAGAGTCGTCTCGTTGAGTTATGCAGCAAGAGGAAGGGGTGGAACCCTTGTCTTTCGAGCAAAAACATCGTTGATCAATGGCTCAGCGGCGGTAGGAAAGATTATGAGGCGTCACTCGACGACTTTTTCAATTCCCCCCTCAAAGAATGATTTCCACTTCTCGACGTTATAAATATATTATTCGTTGCCGTAGCGGAGGGATCGTTCTGTATCGTTTTGTTCCTCCCAACTGAACCTTGACGTGACGACATTATTTCTATCCCAAGCTTTGCAGCATTCTCGTTCCAATGAATTCTTTTCTCGTCGAAGATCCGTGAAATAAAAAAAAAATTGCTTTCTCATCGCCAGCAGTTCAAATGACGTTTTACCCTCTTTTGCATCCCTTGCTGTTGATCGCAATACGCTATTTATTATCGAGAATTAACCTAATAATAATTAATTAGAATTAACCGAACCTTCAACCTTCGGAATATTAAAAAAATTGATAAAAATTGTAAATAAAAAAAATCGCCGTTATTTATTTAAGATATTTATTAATGAAAATGATAATAATGATAATTATTTATTTGTGGATATTAATTTAAGGTACAGTTTTTTTTTTTTTTTTTTCATTTGACTCGTGTAGAAAAAAAAATATACCACATCGTTGTCGGAGTCAAATAAAAATTAAGACACAGCGATACATCGAAGATAACATTTTTTCAAATGCCTCCTCAAGCGTCCGACGTACCCTCGGGATAACTAACGATATAATAGCACTTGACTCATCATGCATAACAGTTTCGCAACAGCGATGCGCCAACTCGGGTACTAAAAATCGGAGGATCGGCGCGTGTCGCCAAATTGGCAGTATAATTTTAATGCTCGTACGAGGGCCGAGCTGATTTAATGAACCCCTCGAGAAACATACAAACAATGGTTCGCGATCTCTCGAGTCGTATACATCGTAAGCATTATGATAAAAATTCTGTCTACGAGCCACGAATTTCGCGATGAAGTAAATCGAGTAAATCCTCGCGGAGAGAGACTCCGTCGACGACGTTTCTCGACTTCCTGCCTATACGTTTCCGGAAACGATTTTTATTCCACGAGGGGATGAGGGGGTTTGGCGGATCTGAGGCGAAAACCAGTCATACGTTTCAACGAGGGTTCCCCGACTGGATGATTGTGTACGAAATCTGAAAAGTCACTGAAGCGAGACGAAGGAAGAAGGGACGCTGCAGGAGGGTGAAGAGAGAGATACGGATGTCGTCACTTCCGGCTAACTCGCAAAATCCCGAAGAGTCATTTGTCAGCTTTCTACGGGGGATCGAACTATTCTTTTCTTCTTCGATTATACACTGTACTGTACACATACGTGTGCCGCGATCTCCTTTCTTTCTATTAGTTGGTACCAAGTTTACCGGAACTTTGCCATTTGTATGGTCGCGTGGCTTACGCCGTCAGCTCTTCTGATAGTTTCTTTTTTTTGTCTTCCTGACTAAGCTAAGCTGCCATAACGTGAGACAACAAACATGGGTACAACGGTAAAATAATGCAAAAACTGAGGCGTGATTCATCGTATAGTTGGTTTTTTTTTTTTTTTCGTCCTTTTCTTTTTGAAATCGGGATGGAAGGTCAGACGAGTAGAAAATTATTCGTCGAATCATTGCAACGGCGAGAGGCGAAGGTTACGCTTGCGAGAGTTTGAGAAATAGCCTCTTTCGCGGGCATTTTTTTTACTTTTTTTTTTTTATTTTTTTTGCCCTCCATTGTCCCTATTCGTGTTTTACAACGCAGCGAAAAGCCACCCCGCGGTGTATTCGTTTTCTGTTCGTATCATCCCCCTGATGCCCTCTTAGTTTCTCCCTTCGCGAAATAATCGTAAACTATATGAGGTAGAAAAATCGGAATATTATGAATAACGCGCCAAGCGAATCGAGTCACGGTACAGAAATGGCCGCTTCCGTTTCAAATAGACGCGATTCATCGAGAGTGGAAATTTCGTTGTTTGATATTGAATTTTCATAGTTTTCCTTCGGCGACTGATTATTCGCGAAATTCGAAAATTCAATATTCCAACGAGAGTTACAATTCGGGGGATGTTTCCAATCTATTCGATGGTCCGGGAAAACTTTCGTATCCTTGGCGATTCTCGAAAGTTTCTCGTAGACAAATTTTATCACACGGGCGATGTAATACCAGAAGATCGTCCGAATGGCAATTGTGTTTCCAAACATCTCTTCCACGAGAGAGTCTGAGATACGAGCCAAAACCTTTCAGAGAAATGAATTTATTCGCCGTTTTATTCCGGGGAGAGAAAGAGAGAGAGGATGACGTCATGGTATAAATCATATCGCAGTCGGTATAGCTGCAGAAACCGGTTTTATGATTTATATCTTGCTTACAGGGGAAGTAAAAGTTTTCCTTCGGTTCAGGGCACTCCGGGTAATCGAAGATATCATATTTTTCCATCCCCTGTCTTCGTTTTGGTATTTCTTTGTTGAAAAAAAATATTTTTTGTTCTGCTTGTCGTGAAGTCGACCGGCCGCGATGTAAATAACATATTTGTCGATTCACAGAAAAAAAAAATCGGCTGAATCAACAAATCGACGCTCATCGACAAATTTTCGGTTGATTAAAGGAAATAATTACGGTATTATTACGGTTTAATTATTAATTATTTGTTTCGTCACCCGATTTCATCGATTCAACCGAATTTTTTCACAGTGTACGTAATACCGATCTGTTAAACATTTTTATAATTTTTAAGACTTTGGGATCGTAACGAATTTAATCAATTTTTATGGTCGTCTATTTTTCCACCCCTATCTGCGTCGAACCATTTCTTCGGCTCAAATCAATATTTTGCTACACATTTATAGTCAAATCGATTCGCCGAAATGCAAGCAACGCATCTGTCGACATTTCACGCCGATTTATCCATCAGTATACAAATAAAAAGCTCTAAAAGTCAGATGTTTCGTATTTCGTACTTTCGATACCATTTCTTCACGATTACTTCGCGATTTCGATATCTCAAAAATTATTTTTCTATGGGCGTTTTCTCTCACAGCTTGACATATATTTCTAAACAAAGGGTCCGCGAGCATCGCCCAGCCGTAGACCGCGATGGATCTTTTTTATTCGAAATATGAAAAGAACGAAGAATAATCTTGAACTCGAGAAAAGCTCTCGCTGTTCTTACGGAGAATGCTCGCGGGAAATGAGAAGATAGAATTGACAGGAGGAATGAGGGCGACGGGGAGGGAACGGATATCTTCATCTTCTCTAGTTTTCCCAGGCGGAGATGCCTCGCCTCGTCGTTCCCGGTTGTAGCCAGTCGTATATAGCAAGTAGTGTCGGATGGCTCCAGACCCCCTGGCGCCGTCTCGACGCTTTCCCTTCTGCAACCGGGGTCCACTGCCAGCTTTTTGGCAAAACATCCACCGAACTCTCGCTCTGTCCGCCCCTTGAACCCCCTTACCCCTCATCGCGGATATGGCGACGAGCAGACCAGAACGAGCCGACGAAACGTCTAGAGCTTTTTTATAGCTCGTTTCGGTACGATTCTTCGTATGAAACGCATAGATGCGCGTATATATGTTGATAGATAAAATCTATTCTGTTCCCTCAATTTTTTCGTATTTCTTATAGCCCTCGGGTACCAATGGAAACTTATTCTTTTTATTCAGAAAAATAATAATTTTTTTATTAAAAAAAAAAGTAATTGTTGTTGAATTTTTTTTTTTTTTTTTTTTTGAGGTTACGATACTAAAAATCGATTAAATTTTTTCGGAGTTTCATGGCAATGAGTACGGATACCGTTTGCGTGCTGATTGCATGCCGATATGTTGAAAATACGATATTATTATTGGAAGAAGCCATTTGTCAGCCTGAATTGGTCGCAGATAAAAATCAACTCATTTCAGGGGCAAATGTTTCGGGACAATCGGACGATTCACCCCGCTATCTCGACAGCAATAAATATATACAATGCTACAAGAGAGATATCCACTTCCATGCTATGCATCCCCTCCCACGAGTTCTTTTCATTTGACGCACACTATATTCCCCCCCGAAGTCGTTGCTTTTCTCACGACTTTGTCTTCCTTTTGTTCGCAATTCGCTACTACTCTTTTCTACGATATCTTGCGTATCGGTTCTTATTTTTTTCTCGTATCTAACGAGAGATACGATTTTACGCGGATACGTACGCATGATACACGAAACTTTTGTCATCAATTTAACGATGCAATTTTATCGTTTCGGCGATTTTCGGAGTTTCTTTTACTCAACACGATTACAATAGGCGTTCGGGAGCTTCCCGCGTGTGACAATAATCATGCGAATTTTTTTTATTTTTTATTAAAATACTTTCCTATCAGTAACATTGCAATTTACGATACTATTTTTTTTTCCTTTTTTTTATTTTATAAGTTCCCTGTATGAAGAAACGAAACGGAGTCAACGAAAATATCCGATGAAAAATGACGCGGAAACAATGTAAAAAAACATACGAATTATAGTGCGAATCGATATTAAAAAAAAAAATTCAAAATTGGATAAAACTTTAGAATTCCGATCGATTCGCGCCGACGTTTGTCGATATATCGATAAAACAATGTTTCCTTCATGCAGAAGAGAAATGTCCGATACTCAGGGCATTTATCACGAAATCCATACTACTATCCCGCAAATATAAAAATTATCTTTTGATAAAGAAAAAAAAATTAATTAACGCGTTGTATATGTCACAAGTCTAAATATAATCCGCGAACATTCATGCAACGAATACCATACGGAGATCTTGCAAAATCGATAGTGAAAAAATGGTTATTATTATTAATATCAATACTCGTGTTTACGTTGAACGTCTTTTGTTTAAAAAAAAAAAAAAAAAACGTAAAAAAAAAATACTTTAATACGTTTGTAATCTAATCAGACCGCCGAAAATTAACGAAACTTTCGATGTATATAGAGTATTAGTTGTTCCCCTTTAATGTATCGGGTTTTCGCAAACATTCGACAACGAACACCAGGCGCGCGAGAGCGCGAGTCTCACCCACTCGTTTGCTCCGGTGTTCTCGTTAACGAATGAGCTGCGAATAACCGGGGGTGTAGCTCGACGGTATTCTCTATGTGTCGCAATAACACAACATAACGGGGATCAAGTGCACCGATCGCGTGGAATTTCGCCCACATCGGTATCGTCGCGATGTTGCAAGTACTACGAACGTCGATGTTGAACGTAATAATTTCACACAAATGCATAACAATCGCGCGGATAAGGCAATGAAGAATTTTATAATCAATTTTTTTTTTTTTTTTCATTGAACTGCATAACATTTTTTTGATATCCGCTCTTTCGAGTTTTATCATTTGTGAGATCGAAAACGGATACTTTCGTCGCGGACCTTGTTTGGCCAGGAGAAGGAAACGTCGCTCGACCGCTTCCTGGTCTCCTCTCCTCTCTCTCCTCTCCGCTCACTCGTTATTACAGAGCGCAGATATCTAACATCCGGTAAGAAAAAAAAAAATCATAATTGTTCTCTAATAAATAATTCACGTCCGGCAACGGTGTGCTTTATGCACGCGAAAGTGATAAGGAAATTTCCGCGCTCATCTCGTTGCAACTATTTTACCTCGTCGTGTGTTTTCTCCATGGACGACGGGAGATAAGATATAAACGCGAGTAGAGCGGCGGAGGAGTTCAGAGAGCGGAATTTTGTTCTCTTTCACTCTTTCTCTCTATCTCTCTCTATCTCTTGGGTTGTTCGTGGGATTGTTGCATCATCGGCCGGCTACGAGGAATACGTATACAGAGTGACTGAATGGGGGTCTCCCGACATGACCAAATTTGGCGCGTTCGACTCCGCTCCGTACGGAGTGAAAAGAAATTTTTTCTTCTCTCCTTTCTCTCCTCAAGTTAATTCGCAAGTTTAAAAAAAAAAAAATTTGTAAACAAAAAAAAAAATTTCGTATCACTTAAACTATAATTCATCTTTTCAAAATTAAAAAAAATTGGACTCCGTATTCATATTTTTTTTAATAAATTTTTTTTTTTATATTTTTTGAATGAGTGTTGAATTGATAGTTTTGATTAACGCGAATTTTATTTTTGTAGATAACATTTTTTTTTTTTTTTTCATTCGTCTATATCCCCATTGAGAGCGTAAAAACAGAGTACGGCAAGTGGCGCCATCAGTGTCGCGTTCCATTTCCATCGATCTTCGTGTCTCGTCGTTCGAGCGAAAATTTCATCGGTTCGATCTCAAAAGTTAATTCAAACACAAAATTCAAAGAACGAAACGTAAACTATTCTTATATATGAAAACAACAACAATATACGTATTCGATCCGCATGAGAAATATGAACATTTCGTTGGTAAATCGTAATATTCGAGTCATTTCTCGGAACTGAATAAGCGCGTTCCTTTCGTTCAACGCCAGTGGGACGAGACATGAGAGGCTTCGGGAGCTCCGGGTATAGTCTCTCTAGTATTCTCGTGAACGTGTGAAACAGTCGGAAAGCGAACCGTGCGTAGAGTCGCAAGAGTGTTGTGTGTTCGAGGACGTGAGGTTTTCGTAAAGCCAAAGTGACAAATTGATTCGAAACGAAAGCGTCCAGGAAAAAGAACGAAAAAAAAATTCGTTAAAAACATAACCATCGACGCTTCCGCCACATATGGATATTGTTAAAGGTGAGTCGATAATTTATCTCGAACCGATGATTGACGAAAGAAAGAAGAAGAAAAAATATCTTGTACAACGATAAATCGTCGTGTGTTCTTATTGATTTTTCGTGATTTTCACGACAGATGGGCGTGCGCCGCTCCGCTCGAAATTCGCGTACAATTCAATTAACCATTATCTACGTAAATTAATTTTTTTATCGATCGATTAAATAGAGAAAATGGCGTTCTTTGGAATTGTTAAAATGAATTTTTATGTCGGACGGATATTTTATCGGTCGGGGCTGAGATAGGTGCGTTTAATATAACCTCCAAGTCAGTCGGTATCATCCAACGGGTGTCTACGGAAATAGAAATGATTCATAACAAGGGTAATATAATTGACAGGCCGCTGTTTCTTCGGCTCTCTAAGGCTTGCGAGCGAACGTCTCGTATTTCGGCTTTTATGTATTACGCGATTGAATCCAGTGATTTTTTTTTTCTTTTTCGTCTTTTTTTTTTTCGATGTATTTTACGCGAGAGGGTAGCGTCAAGGTAGCTTTCGGGTTTTCCCGTTGGACAGGCAGGCCATGCGACTCTCTACGTGCCAAAACAATAGGGACCCGGGGAAAATCAATAGACAGGGTGTAAAAGGTTAAATAGTGAACCCCAACCACTGCAGACTCACTCCCTAACCCTTCTTTTTTTAATTCTATTATTAAGCCTATCAACTTCATTCGATTTATTCCGAATTTTCGTTGTTTCACGAGCAGTACGCGTATCGATCTTATTACGATACAAAAACGTCAAAACAATTCCGAGGTTTTGAAAATTTACAGAATTTATTATATAACCTTTAAAAAAATCGTAAATTTTGTGTACTGAAAACAAAAATGCCGAAAATGGTGAATAAACAAATTTTGAAGCTTCAAACACGAATTTTTATTTACCTTCGTGTTTACATTGAAATAAAAATGAATTTGTGTGTTAACTTTGTATAAATAAATTATTGAATAGTTTAATATACGAATCAACGGCTTTCGTAATTTTATCTGATTTTTCTATTAGCGATACAACGATAATAAACGATTTTTTTCCCGCAAAAACATACATCTGCCAAAAGACAAACGTCTAAACATATCGTGTTTTGTTTATTTACTTCGGAGAAACGTTAAACTCATCGGGATGTTTGTTTGAAAATGAAAATTATATGACGCCATTTTCCGTTCGGGATAATCAAATTTTTGAATGCGAAAAAAAATAATACGTCTGTTTGAAGATCGAAAGATTTTGTTTTCTTGGCCTCAATTTTTCTGTCGACGCGTTACCATTTTTTTCTCTCTCTACAGTGGGTGTTGAGTAGTACACCCACGAGATCTGCTGGTCTAACGGGTGTTCCTTTCGATGTTTCTTCGTGCAGATTTTCGTTTTCATTTGTTTTTTTTTTTTTTTTTTTTTTTTTACTGACTTTTGTAACTAAAGAAGCAAAAAGGTTCACGTAGATCTGTTCGAAACGCGTCGGAGTAGTCGCCGATGTAAAACGGAAAGTGAAGTTCCGGTGTACGAAGAATTATAAATAGCTGCGTGCGTAATGCGTAAGCGCCGAAATAGTGGAAGACTCGGTGTTTATACAGAGAGAAAGAGAGAGAGGTAGAGAGAGAGAGAAAAAGAGAGAAAGAGAGAGAGAGAGAGAAAACTCGCGTGGAGACTGCGAGAGGCGCGTGCGCCGTCTAAAATCCCTTTACACACACGACGAGTGTTCGCGGTATATTATAGTATAGCATTCCGTAGTATACTACTTCGAGGAAAAAACATATAGAGAGAGATCCGAGTCAGCGGTGATGCATTAACTACAGAGTTTCGCGAGAGATGACGATATGCTGATACAACGGTCATCAATGTAGTCACCGTTTGTCGCGAGTGATAGATCACGATTCACGGTCACACATGCGTTATTTTTTTTTTTTCTTACGTCATACTAATAACACACATCCTTTTATGTACATTTTTAATTTACACCAAATGGTGTTTCCCAAGATATGCACCAAAAATTCATATAAACGCTAATAGAAAACGATATATTGAATTGGAAACAAAAAAAACGATCGAAAAAAAAGACAAATATGTGTCTCGAGGATAATCTATTAATTTCATAATGATTCATTGAGTCGTTTTAAACGATTCACGTCTCGAGGATTAAAAATAAAAAAATTTTCTGCCCGACAATGGGATTAAAAAAAAATAATTTTTTTTTTTTTTTTTTTTTTTCATAACCTATAAAGAACCAATTATTCGCGATTGAAATTTGATGAATTTTGAACCCTCGCGACTCCCCTGACGAAAATTCGATCCACGAAATTGTATAGCTATATATATTGATACAGATTGGAGCGATGCATGCATGTGGAGTTGAATTATTACGCGGTTTTTCGTTACGATCGGGTTTTGGTCTCATTGTACACTGTACGCCGGCGTTAAGCGCGTACCCCGGTACCCTGCGTGCAAACTGCGGCACGTGTTCGTTTCTCAAAGGGGGATGAAAATCAAAGCAATTTCAAGCAATCATCCAATTCCGTCGTACGGGGAATCGCGTCTTGTCTCAGAGCACCGGACAAATAGCTTCGTTATAGTGAGAGAGATATATACCGCGGGATCGTTATATCCTTTAACAACGACGAGATCTCAACTCCGCGTGATACGAAACGATAATTAGCTACCTACTCGCAATAATATGAACCTTCTATTAGATGAATATAATATACAGCGAACTTCTCTTCTTTCACTGATAAAACTTTCGACACCCCGCGCGTTATTCGTAAACCCATAGAAACCAATAGATTTCCTCAATAGAATTGGCATATTAAAAAAAATTTTTAAAAAAGAAATAAGCCGCAGGAAACATTTTTAAAACTATAAAAAAAAAATTGAAATACTTGAATTAAGTTGACGAATAAATTTTCACAAAAATAATAAATATTTTGATACATATCAACAAAATACTAACTTCACGCGATCAACAATTGGGATGCGAAAGTCACGAGTTGCAAAACGCCAGTAGCAAATGCTTCGTGTCGAATTTTTTTCATTTAAAAATCTTGGTAACCATTTTTTATGCTAAATAAGTGATTTTGAAAAAAAATCGTTCAATTTCGTCATCTTAGGGTTGAAAATTGAAAAAATCGTACTATTTGCCAAAATGTCGGGATATGTGATAAGGCAACAAATTTACGTGAAAAGTATATTTATGTAACACAATTTTTGTTATTTTTCGCGCCAATATTATACACGTTTCAAAATAACACAGAAATTCCCCGTGATACCCGTGATTGCGATTCACCCTCATCCCCGACCCTCTTGTTGAACAAAATTCTATTGAATCGAAAAAAAATCGTTGTTACCAGTGCAGTTTATTGCTCACGAGGCTGAATTCGATGAGGTAGGAATGTACAAAGCTTCGTTCGATGCCTGCAAAAAATTGATTCTTCAAAGGCACGACCCCAATAAAACTCCGAGTCGCTGCACCCGACATAGTTTGCTACAAATGTCGAATTTGCTTCCGACTTTTTTTTTTACTCCTTCAAAACGGAGCGGAACCCTTCGACGCAAATTCTCAGCCATATATATGTATGTTTATCAATGGCTACGAAGCGAAAGGGCTAATTTCGCATCATTTAACATGCAAAACGATAAATAAAAAAATGTGTAATTGCGAGAAAAGCTCTATAATCGGGAAAACAACAATTGTTGTTTCCCCCAATTTTAGACTTTTTTCTGTGCGGAGAAAGCGCTCATCTTATTTCTTCGCAATTGGTATATAAAAGACTGTCGATTGCGTCTTTTATATATAGTTGAAACTTCATGATATCTCCTCGCGAAGAGTATTAACAACGAGGAAATAAGATAATACAGTAAATAGTAACTTTATCCGTGGTGACGCATTAAGACGAAGAAGCGACCGCGAATAACGAGAGACCTGCAATTCGAACTCCTCCCCCAATCGCATCGAATCTGGACGTTCTCTCACCCTCTAAGGATTGATGGAAAACAATCGCCTAAACGTGGACAATGTCAGGCGTCCCGGAGGGATGAGTGGACGAGTGGCTTTTCTCAATGGCTCTTTCGCCTTTTCTGTTTGTCCCTTTCAGACATCTTTTTTTTTTATTTTTCCTCTTATTCTTTTTCCGGATAGCGAAGACTCCTTTTTTTCACCCTAAAAGAGCGCAACGATTTTTTTTTATTCCACAGTTCGCGATTTTTATAATTGTCTTTACATCGGCACATTAGATCGATAGATACATTGCTTACATCTTCGCAATATCATTTTTCATGACGATCGAGACGGGGATGAAGAAAATATGATGTTTCCGGTATAACTCTCTCTTCGAGTCTGAAAGTTAGAACGCCTTTTCTGTTTATCCCTTTCAGACATATTTTTTTTTAATTTTTCCTCTTATTCTGTTTCCGGATAGCGAAGACTCCTTTTTTTCACCCTAAAAGAGCGCAGCGATCTTTTTTTATTCCACAGATCGCGATTTTTATAATTGTCTTTACATCGGCACATTAGATCGATAGATACATTGCTTACATCTTCGCAATATCATTTTTCGCGACGATCGAGACGGGGATGAAGAAAATATGGTGTTTCCGGTATAACTCTCTCTTAGAGACTGAAATTTAGAAAGCATTTACGGAAACATAGATCTCTCCTACACCTGTGTGTAACTTTCACGGATTATATTTCGTTTAACCAATGTCCCGATGTAAGAAACAGTCTGTACGGCAAAATTTGATCTTTTCCACGGTAATATTTAATCCGAAAGATCGCCCTTGTTTGCTCAGTTTTGGGTTACAACTCGTCTAATGGATTATCCTTATATTCTCTCCCTCCCTCCCGTCAATCCACACACACGCGCCCCTCGACCATTCGCTTCCTCTTCTGCGTTATAAGTTCTGTATATATATTTCTCGATGTCCTGTCATCGAACGACGAAGCCACGCGACCGTACGACATACAAAAATAACACGCGACTCTTAATATTTGTCGAACTTATTAGCGAAGAAAAGGTTCGAGCGAAGACCACGATGTTTGCTTTTATCTCGGAGAAGATGCATTTTTTTTTTTTTTTTATTATTAATATTTGTCGCCTCCTAAATACCACTGCAGCGGCCTATATATATTTTTTTCGTTCTTTTTATTGCCACACGATGGGGGAAGTTGATTGAGAGAGAAATTTACGATGTATCGTAAATATTCTATACGACTAAATTCCTCATGCGATACGTGTCATATCAGATCATTACAAGATTACGTCGTATGATCGTCGACTTCATTTCTTGTTCCATATCTTTTTAACAAAATGACTCGTAAAATTGCGGGAAGAGGCGTGTCGTTTTTCTGGGGTAACTCGCGGGGCTATTTGACGCAATCAATATTGCAATGCTTCCGGTTTGAAATTTTAATTAACTAACATTAACTAAAATCGAAATAACAAATGAAAATAATTAAATCTGACGGCATTTGTTTCATTAAGGGAATTAACACTATTTTTCGATGTGTAAAAACACATTGTTCGTTGTGCAACACTATTTTTCGATGTGTAAAAACACATTATTCGTCATGCAACACTATTTTTCGATGTGTAAAAACACATTGTTCGTCATCCAACACTATTTTTCGATGTGTAAAAACACATTGTTAGTCGTGCAACACTATTTTTCGATGTGTAAAAACACATTATTCGACGTGCAACACTATTTTTCGATGTGTAAAAACACATTGTTCGTCGTGCAACACTATTTTTCGATGTGTAAAAACACATTGTTCGTTGTGCAACACTATTTTTCGATGAGTAAAAACACATTGTTCGTTGTGCAACACTATTTTTCGATGTGTAAAAACACATTGTTCGTTGTGCAACACTATTTTTCGATGTGTAAAAACACATTGTTCGTCGTGCAACACTATTTTTCGATGTATAAAAACACAGTGTTCATCATGCAACACTATTTTTCGATGTGTAAAAACACATTGTTCGTCGTGCAACACTATTTTTCGATGTGTGAAAACACATTGTTCGTCATGCAACACTATTTTTCGATGTGTAAAAACACATTGTTCGTTGTGAAACACTATTTTTCGATGTGTAAAAACACATTGTTCGTCGTGCAATAATTCAAATAAAAAATTCTAAACATTACGAAATGTCTCAAGTAACTTCGAGTGCCAATGTGTCATTTGAACATAATGACTCCTGAAATCGCGGGGGCAAACATGCAGTTTTTCTCAGGTCACCGGGGTCAGTTGACACAATCGATTGTGCGATGTTTTCGTCGAAAAAAACAAATGCGAAATGATTAATGCTTTCGGGATTTTTTTTTTAATAAACGAATAAAGATTTTCTTTGCACATCCATGACTCGAGGGATTCCGGTATTGAATACGTGTATTAAATAGTACGATACACTCGTTCTTTTTTATTTTTTTTCACACATTCCTTTTCGATTGATTTCGCTTCACATTAATTTCCACCTTTAGCCAAATTAACGGGTGCCAATGAAACGACAAATGCATATCAAATTCTGTTTCCTTCGCCAGCGGCGAAACTATTGTTTCGACAGGTGTGCGAGTTGTTTACGATTAGGGAATTGGCAAACTGAAAGTTGAAGGATTAAACGTCAGTTCTGTGATACAACGACGAATTTCAGATTTAACGAAGCCGCGTGCATTTGGCTGTTCGCGATAGTAAACCCGATGAATTCAATAATTAACCATCAGGGAAATCGAACTGTAGCGATCAACAACGAAATCAACGGAATAGACAGACGTTGTCAGATCCAATCGGCTAAAGATTATTCCTTGATGCGTGCCAAAGGGCAAATCGTTCGTCACGCAATAACCAAAAAAAAAAAAAAAAATCGACGTAATGAAAGCCTCAAGTAACCCCACCGATTACTAATGTACATCATTTGCTAAGAATGACCGTAAAATTGCGGTTATAAACCTGTGGTATTTCTCAGGTCATCGGGTCTGTTGAACACAATACATGTTGCAACGTTTCCGCCTTAAATTAACATACTAAAACGAATAAATTGTTTGGAATTTTTTTTTTTTAAGCGAATTAAAACGATTTCTCGATGTGTGCCAAAAGACAAATCGTTCGGCGTGCAATAATAAAAAAAAAAATAAAAAAATTGTAAACATTACGAAATGCCTCAAGTAACCCCGGCCTTCGGGTACACCAACGTATGCACACAGCGAGTATATACATACCTCCTATAGGTTTATAGTGCGAGTTGGGGACGTGAATGTGCGAAGAGACGTGGGATGCTGCGAGGCGCCAAAGCGTCGCGGCGCCACCCCAGGCGTCCGCCAAACCGACGCCGAACCCACCCCTTCCGCGTTCTCTACCCCTGAAGCTGTACGCTTCTATACCACTGCTGTATAAAGCCGTCAAAAAACAGGCGTGTCGAAATAACCCTTACAAACCTCAAATACACAAAACATACAAACAATGTTACAATATTCATACATTTAAAATATTTTTCTAAGATATCCCAAAAAATAAATAAAAATTAATCTCTTTAGATGACTTTTCCGCATCAATGTGAAGTCGCGAAGAGCGTTTATCTTCGATAAAATCGTTGCCGCATCACTTTTAAATAAATTAGTCAACTAAATTACAGGGTAAATGTTGTAAGGGATGCTATACATTTCTGCATATATGTATATAGGGGTACTATACACATTTATAGTTCGAGGGATGAGTCACGCCTCGAGAAGAGGTGATCAAACCTTCCACATGGCCAGGGGAGACGACACAATTCGTATCCATAAAATCCGCGTTCACATTCGAGTACCTCTACTCCGCGGGTAGTTTCACGAAAGCGCTGTACGCAATTCCACGGCGACTCAATATGAAAATAACTTCCGTACCGCCGAAGGGTCCCTTAAATATAATACTTAATTGCGACAAATATGGCGCGTAAAATTTGAATAGGAACGCAATGACGAGGCCGAGGGGTTGAAATTTCATCCCTTCTCCGGACCATTCGACGTCACACATCGCGGACAATTCGCATCTCGAACTCGAAGGAATCTCGAGCTTATCGTAGTACCGCAACGATTCCGAAGAAAGTTTCATCCCCATTCCTCCCCCACAAAGCGAACAGGTGGACTCTGTAGCCGCTAAAACTCCCTCCCGATTGTGAAAATTGACCGATGAATCCGATAAGATATACCAACCGCAATTTAACAAATGGCCGAAGAGTCATCGGACAGGCCATGCGGTCCAAAAGCTGCACAGCTCAGTAAAGTCGAAAATTGATGCATTATCTTTAATCTCTACGGCCAACACAGTGCTTCGACGGCATCTGTCGCGTCCTCTACAAACCGCATCACCCTCGTGAAATTTATTTTCTTCATCTTCGAACAATGCCCGACGTTTATGTCGTTTTAGGCCTTTAAACGCCAAATAATTTGTCACCTTTGATTATTATTATTATTAATATTGTTGTTGTTTATGCATTTTTTTTTTTTTTCAATTATAAAAAACTGCGATTTTGCGAACTATTTTCGTGTATTTCGTGAAGTGCAGTTGAACATTTTTAGAAATGAATTTCGGAGGTGATGAACATCAATGAGTTATTTTAGATAGAAAAAAAATGGACATGCAACGCGAAAATAAATACCAAAAGTAACTTCAGCATTTGTTTTTAATTTGAAAAAATTCAATCGTGTAAATGAAAATCTTTTCTCTATTATGTGGTATTCTTTTACACACTTTCTATCATTGATACAAATAAAAATTTTAAATAAAAAAAATAAAAAAATTTCGCACAATATATGACTTTATTGAAAATTGATTAAAATTACCAGTAGAAATTATTTAAAATTATAGGATTTTTCAATTAATGAAATATATATATTTATATACTATATATACCATGAATTGGGGAACACGCGCACTTAACTAATGTTAAAAAATTACAATGCCGCTATTGAAACTCGTGACTTTCTTATCACATTTGTGATTGACGTGAAGTTGTTGCAATGAGATTGAATACTGAAAAAGGAGGTCAATGGGGAAAAAATACCGCGATAAAAAGTTCGCGCGCCGTTAAAATTACACGCAACTTATATGCTGCGTCCATGAAAATATAATTTTTTGTATCTTTTGAAAAATTTTAAAAAATTTTATTTCGATTACTTGCGATCTATTTGGACTCAATCCGCCCTCCGCACTCCCTCCCTGCATTTTGCACATATTAACGTTTCCTAAATCATTAAATATTTTTATAGCCACGCAAATCGAGTAGTTTTACGGTCGCGTAGTTTATGATTTTCAATATTTGCTTACAGTCCAATTGTTCCGAAGGATAATTGGTATTTCTTCATTCAACGAATTATCGATTGTATACAATTTTTAGTATACCGTCGTCCTTTGGTTATCATTATTTTGTCAAATGTACGGATTCTATCCGATTGGACCGCATTACTTGTTTCGTTGCGCCCACAAGTACCAGAAAATGTCATCATTGTGAAATAAGGCGTCTCGCAGTTATCGAAGTTATTGAGATATCAAATAATTCAATAATTTTATTAATTTTTTTTTAAATACAATAAATTAATACAATTTTTTAAAAATATCCTTGCGATTTCATGCGCACTGATGTATAATAATTATAATTTTTTAAAAAATGTCACGTTTAAACTAATGGCAACGAAATTAAACGCAAAATTCGGCATCTTAACTAAAAATGCGCAGATGCGAATTCTTCACAATTTGTACGAAGAATGTCGCGAATCTATGGAGGGGATGATTCGCGAGCCAATCATAGTGTTGCAGACAGTTTGGCGCCAATTCTAGTCCTTCTATACAACTCTATCCTCCCCAATTCTCTGTCAACGAATAACAAAACAATGATTTTCCGCTACTTTCATTTTTTTTTTTAACACGATCCCTCGCGTTTCCGGCATTTACCACGTCTGTTAAATAACACAGCGTATTTGTTCTCTTCTATTTCCTTTTGCGCTTTCGTTTTCGATTGATTTCTCTCCCCGTTGACTGTCTTCTTTAGCCAAATGAAGGAATGTCAATGGAATATCAAATGCAAATCAAATTCTGTTTCCTTCGCCCCGAGCGAAGTGATTGTTTCAGACAGCAGAGTGAAATGTTTACGATTTTGAAATTAGCAAACTGAGGGTTGAAGGTTTGAATGTCGGAGCTATGATACCACGCAAATTTCTGATATTCGTGATATTCGTGACGATGACGAAACCTCGTGAATTTAGCCATTTGCGATGATAAACACGCTAAATTCGATATTTGACCGGTAGGGAAATCGAACTGTAGCGATCAACAACGAAATCAAGAGAACCGACAGGCATTGTCACTTCCAATCCGTACCGTGATAAATACGAAATATACCAGTAGCCGAATTTGATTGACGCAACGCGCGATAAGGATTGACGTTCACGAATTGACGAAGGTAGATATACGGAAAATCAGAATAACAAGTATGTAGGTAACTGTATAACTATATGTATCATTCGCCCCCCGGAAACAATAGTTCGCGGATTAAATAAAAAATAAGTTCATCGATGTTTACAGTCGTCGATTCATGAAAGTTTTCATGGTTATTGGGTGGAAATAAGCTAATCGATGGCAGTTTTATTACTTTTCCAATAATTTTCGAGACTTTTTTTTTTTTTTTTTTTTTTTTTTTATTGGAATGAAAACGACACTCAACGCAATTGCGATGGTAGATAATAGATAAAAATATCGCTGGAAATGCCTCGAATCTGTCTGCTCGCGTATTCGTTGTCGCGCTCTTGTCTTCTGTATCACAAGAATACTATCAAATTACCGAGAGTAAGCGCAGCGGGGGGTTTTTCTTTCGACCCCCCGAATTAACTGAGGTGAAGGGCAAAAGCTCGCTTCCTGGGGGTTTGGAAGGGCTTCCAGGGTGATAAGGTGAGAGATTTCTACTGAGAGAAGAAAAAAAATAGAAAAAAAAAAAAAAGTATGTTTGCCTCCGAAACGAAAGGGGATGATAATGCGAGTACGCAGCAAGGGGTGAGGAGCATGGGGCGCGACGTGTCACTCAGAGCCACGACGTGTAAGAGAATGGTCACCGCTGGGGGTGAATTGAGATGTACAAGCTATTTATGCAGCGGCACTTTCGGCCGGAAGTTAAGGGGACGCGAAACTTTCGATGAGATTAAAGATATCCTTTCCTTACTGTCGTACTTTCGTTTCAAATATATATTCCGTCGTCGAAAAAGTACTTCTAGACACAGAAAAAAAGAAAAAACGAAACATTCACATCGTTTTAGCATCTTGAGGATCTTAAATAATTAAATACAACTGTGAAATCTAAAAAATTCACTTATGGTGTGAATTCTGCTATAAAATACGAAGAATGAAGTATAGCGAACGGTACAATTGTGATTCGTATAAAAAAACACATTGGATACAGTTAGATATGACAAAAAAATAGGTAACCGATTTGATAATTTCGTTTTTGTTTAATTTTGTTTGTTGTTTTGTTAACTTCCGACTGCCTATCGGGCAAAATACGGCATTCGTACGATTCGCCGTGAACATGCGATTTATTTTTACCGCGATCTGTACCTTTTTTTGAGTTTTACGATAATTAAGTCCGAATCGACAGACGTAAAGCATTTCACAGCCGGGAAATTTCACATTGAACGGCGAATAAAACTCCCGAATATAATATGCGAATAATTATTTGCAAATTCACGAAAAACAAGAAAAAAATACATCGGATACCGCTTTCAAAAAAAAAAAATATTTCGATAAACAAATAAACAAACAAACAAACATTGTTTTGCTTTTAACAAAACAAATATTTTCGACTCATCTTGTAAAAAATAATGATTCTGCGTATTCTAAAGCAACAATATCGTTCTACGATATTCTACGCTGTTCTGCGGTAAATTATTTATAAATTACGCTACTTGCTGAAGTTATAGAGTGTATGGAGAGTATAGAGTTTTGATACAGTGTTTTGAAGTTCCAACAAGCCGATGAAACGCATTAAAAAAAAACTCTATAGTAAAGAAGTGCGCGTGCATTTTTTTTTTTTTTTTTTTTGAGAATGAAAATTTTTCAAAAAATCTTTGCGAACACCATCTGTTTTTTTTTTTCGCTCTGAACTCCAATCCCACACCCATTGTGACCAAAAGTTTATCATTGATAATCATTTAAAATATTTTTTTGTTTTTTTTTTGTTCGATCCAATTTTTTTGACGAACATTTTTTTCCGACTTTCATCTCATAGCGCTATATTTTTTGAGTTATAGAAAGAGCAGCCAAAATAGTTGTCTTTTTATAGAAACAATTTTTTTTATCATATGACATGATGCAGCATCAATTTTTCTCGTGGGGGTTGATTTAATCCGAAGCAATTCTCAGCGAGTGAAGAGTAGGGATGATACGCAGTTCGAGCGCACGTGAGTCTATGGTAGGGGTACGATGACACGATAGCCACGGTAGAGGGAGAATAGAGCCGCAATTACAATTCTTACGAGTAAGGGTAGTTTCCCATGGACCAATAGGGTTGATAATGCGTGCGCAACCCTCGAGAAAATCGTCTGGGTGGCGGGCGCAAGGCTACAAACGCATCACTTCTTTGGCGACAGCCGTCGGGGTAACATCCTCGTTCTCTCTACCCTCGCGATCATCACCCCGCTGACTCTTCTATAAAAAAACATCTAACACTAAACCATCCCTTATCTCCGTTAAAAAAAAAGTATAACTCTAACAAAATTTTCATCAGTGACTCTGTCTTCACATTCAAGAAATTCTCTTCACTACAATTCGCTAACTCTTACCCTCCCCCCCCGATCGTCATTACCAGAGGTTGTCGCTGCAACTCGTTTTAGAAGTGCCTTAATACTGCCGTCCAAATTTTCTTTTCTTCGTTGTTGTTATACCAATCACGCTGTAGCCTTCAATATTTCGATTTAAGAACCCGTCCTTTCACATCGTGCCTTCGATAACCCACCAGTGATCTTTTTTGAAATTTTTCTTTTTTTTTTTTTATCTTCGGTTACTTATTATTGTTATTTTTTAAATAACGATTGATATCGTGATTTGATTAGTGATAAAATCGCCGAATTCAGTAAATTTCGTTGTAAAAACGTTGATAAGAGACGAGGTAGGCGAGACGAGAACATCATGACAATAAATTGGTGAGTAAACTTCGATCAACAACCCCTTCAATTTTTGTATGAAGTTGTTGATTTTTTTTCTGCACGTATTCGGTAGATAGTATTTTTGATGTTACTGTATATCTGTGTTGTATTTTTCGTCATTTGATATAAATTTTAGCTATCGATAAATTGCAAATTTTTGATAGGAAAACGTTGAAGAGTTCTGTAATCAATTTTTTTTTATCGTTGAACAAACACTGTTGGCGCATCTGCACATTTTTGAAGATTTGTTTGTCAACACATTTTGTTGATAATCGATCTATTTGAAATTAACAGATCGCCAAATGACAGGAACTGATTATTCGAAATTCTAATTAGGAGAACAATAGTATAATTTCGCAAGTCGAAATTTCTCGATAGCGCCATAGGCATTGTTTTGTTCTAACACTGAAAAGAATATAAAGTCATGAAAATCGGCGTTACGAACAATGTTATCCAGTCATGATATCAATCTATTGCGAGGCACGAGCGTAGGATATAAATGTATCTACGGTGCGAGAACCGGACGAACGGGAAAACCGCGAAAATACCGTAGGAAATTGTCCCAACCGCTAAGGGATGATATACCGCCTAGCGAAAGATTCGAACGATCTCATTCGTCAAACAAGAAATAGTTAGTCTACCATTCAAATTTTTCGACGATCGTTTAATAATATCGTATTTGTTAACAAAAGTTAAACAAAATGCTTGTAAACAAAAAGAACGTCAAAATGGAACGAACTTTCCCTTCGAAAGATTTTTATAAGGTCCACAAATATCGAAGAACGAGCCGTTAAGGCTTCAGCCAATCAGTGTGACTCGGTAGATGGCGCCACAGTCTGCCGAGCGTTCTCATTGGCTGCAACCCTTATCCGTCTCTATCTCGAAAACCGTGCATTCTACGAAAAGATCGTAGAGGGGAGGTTTGTTCAATTTTTCCCGGTAAACACGATACTAAACTTTTTTTTTTTTTTTTTCAATATAAGTTTTTATACATCGCCCATATTGTTAAGGTTGTTGAAGCTGCAATTACGGTTGCCAAAATTCGTGGTTAGTTCGAATCCATCCCTCCTCTCGTCGGGGGTGTGTTACTGGGGCACTAATGCGCAGGAGCTCCCCGACGCGATTTCCCATATACGTATCCCCTCTCCCCTCTCCCCTCTCCCGCGAAGTTTATCGCCCCTCCGCTTCTACCCCGGGCGACGGCGCGCAACCCCCGAAAAATAAGGGGTGGCTCCCCGAGGCTTGCTTAGAGCTCTCATCGCCAAAGCTTCTGGCATCAGTTCGTGAGCATCGCTTCTCACATTCGGTTCTCGTTCTTCGACTAGTGCGGTACCCATCGTCTGCATCTTCGGTTTCAACAACTATACACATCAGTGATAACAATACAAGTGCTTCTTTCGTATATTTCGAAAAAAATTCATCCTTTCGTTGCAACCGAATGGACTTAAACACATTCGCGTCTCGTTGATCTCAAACATCGAACAAATGGGTGTCGACTTTCGGAAATATTTTTATCGAGTCTCTTGACTCCAGTCTCATGGCTAACCGACCTTTATACAAAGCCATATAATCCTGTTAACTGTTGACAATTCACATTATCGTTCTTGTTGATGTTAAATATAATACGATAATTCTATAAAAACGTTTTACGCGACAGTAAGATAGTTTAAACGATTTAATAGAAAAATATACAATCCAATATTCAATGGATGATAATCCGTGCTGCAGTTTCGTTCGTATAATCAATTACTTGTACACTCGAAGTCTTCATCGTAAGAGACGACACAAATCGGAACCATCTACTATACGAAGATCATGGGTACATTTATTTATTTATTTATACTTTAGCATCTTTTTTTTTTCAAATGTATACTGCATGCCTTTCCTTCGAACTATTCATTGATATGAATCAACCGTCGATAATCCAAATCAATATTTAAGGCAATGTAAAGATTTTTTTCGAAATATTTGGGATCAAATTTCTTCAGTTTTGATAATTTGTATCTGTTACCTGAGTCTTCACAATCATTGAAAAAAATTTCTTCACAGTTCTTTATTACCGACCGCGGTATTTCGCCTTAAGCACAGTCTCCGTTAATGCACCCCACATACTGTTAGATCAAACATCGATCGTCCGAATCGAGATTCAAGTTTGCCGGTACGGCTTCCAGTTGGTTAAACTCTGTTCTTACGATATAATACATATATATATATATACATCTATATATATGTATATACATAGTCGCGTCCAGTGCTATCCCCGATTAGGGACGACACTTTTCGTGGATCGATCAGTCCGTACGTGGCGAGAGGGGGATGATAGTTTGAAGCAGGCAAGCAAGCGGTGACGACGACGAAAGCAACCCCCCGTTTGTCGGAGAGCGAACCCGTGGAGCGTGCATAATCGTGTCTTCGAGGGTAGCGCGTGAGAGCAATCAATGCCCTCGATTAATCGGCAGCCTCTGCCCGAAATCGTCGACTATCAAAACGTTTTTCGCCCAATTTTCAATTGTAACATACATAAAAAAAAACAAAACATCGAAGGATCATCAAAATCTACAATCGTATTGACGATTGATACGCGAAATAGCTGTACATTCTTTGCCTTTGAAATATTTCTCGAAATTTCGTACATTCGCCGATACGAGCCGTTTGGCTTCTTGAATTTCTATAACTATGCGTCCAATAAAAAATTCTCCGCGGCAAATCTCGGGCTTCGATTTCAATGCTGAATATCAGTTCGGAAAATTATTTCCGGATCAGTTATGCTTCGCTTCCCATTGACAATAAGAATATGAAAATTTAAATTGACTCCGCTACGGAAACAACAATCGTACTGTTCGCGATAAACGGTTGTTGAGATTCATTCTCTCTTTATTGAATCAAGGAACCAAAGTGGGTCAGATAGAAATAGCGAGAGGAATTCGTGGAGTCGTAAGAAGCGAGAATTCCCCTCGTCGAGTCCCTTAGGGGTGAGTTGAATGATTTAATTTTCACCGGCAGTCTACGACATTTCCTCGTGTTATCGCACCGCCTCGAAGGACCATTCTTCCCGTCGCTCTTGTCTCTTTCACACCTTCTTTTTCTGTGACTTCTCTTCTACATTCACCTCGGGATGTTTCTTTTTCTTCCCCTTTCTCGCCTTTTTTTTTTCTCCCTCCGGCGTTTGTCAAACGTTCACAAGAATCCCACGGGACTTTTGGTCGCAACCGCGAATGTCCCTCCACTACGATAAATTTATCTGAAGCTTTGCTCTGTGTCATCCACAGCGGTCATTAGAGCGTTATATCAATTTTATATAGTAACGCATTTGTTGTAATTTTCTTCGTGTTACCATTTTCGGAGAAAAACGTGAAATTTCGTCTCGTTAAAATATATATATATATAAACATATGTATATATGTATTGTCGATATATATATATATATCGTGCGGCTAACGATGAATGGAGGGAGATTTTGTATGGGGTATAAGCCAGGTATACGGGGAAGAGGGGGTCGGGGGCACCTTGATACTCGCGCTTCAGTTTGACACAGTCAGAGGCCGGGGTTGCCAAGCAACGTGGCCTCTAAGGGTGAAACGGTGTCTCTCTCTTACTCGTTGACGCGGATACTTGCTTCGAATTTATGCTTCTAACAGCACCCCGCGCTCACCCTCCAACCGGCTTCGATACACTCCAACATCGCCGAATAGAACGATAAAAGAAAAGACGAAGACTATTTTAATTGGCTCTCACCCTTCTCACCACGAATTGACATCATTTGGAACACCCAATTATCGTCCGCTGACTTCAGCGGGTCATGAACAACGAGAATATCGATTAAAAATTGCCGATTTCTTACCGATTTTTTACCGATTTTGTCGCGATATACCGATTTTCTTTGCTCTTTCGATTCACCAACCTTCCAGCTTTCGATTGACACAGAAATTTATGTTTAATACGAAGTTTAACACGTGCAATGGTGAAAAATAGACAATATCGGCCGAAGAATTTGGCTCTTGTCCCGCGAATACGCGGGATTCTACTTCCCTCGATTCTTTCTGTAATCCTCGGCCTCTGGCTATCATTTTATTCAATTACGCAGACTTCGGTGCTTCCCAGTCCCACGAACCGTACCTCGATCTAAATTTTTACTCGTCCCGGACCACTTGGGACTGCGAGAGAAGCAATAGAGTCGCGAAAGCACGAGCTCTAGTCGGCCGGACATAAAAATAAAAATTAAAAGCTGATGTTTTTACCAACAGCGACAAGATTTGGATATCGTGTTGTCCACAAATGTTCACAGCGACCTGTTGCTTCACTTGATGTAAAGCAATGTCGTTGGCTTTTTTTATCATCTTGTTAAAGGAGTTTCGATCGTTATGTTTGTTATTTTTTCTTTCATTTAACGCTCGTTGGCCATTTAATTACCGTCGTATGGTAATGCAGATTTATCATTTTCAGAAATAATCAAATATAAAAACGATTTCCACATCGATTCTATAGAAACGAAACTTCAAAGTATTAATCGATCTTTTTTAATTATATTTTTCAGTCGAGTGATTCTGGAGGTTTTCGCGCACGTAGAAAGTCACCCTCGGCAATCGCAATGGCAACCCTTTCGCTTCGAATCTCCATACCGGAGAAAAATGCGACGAAGATGATGCAATTCGATCCAAGCACTTCGGTTTACGATGCCTGTCGTATTATCAGAGAAAAGCTCGCGGAAGCAACGAATATGGGTCAACGTGAGTAAATCTTTCACAATGAAATAACATCTCCAAAGAAAAAAAATGGTGAAAAATGTATAATGAAAAAAATTGAATTAATCAATTATTTATAAACAGCGAAGGACTATGGTCTCTTTTTGTCCGACGAGGACATCAAGAAGGGCGTTTGGCTCGAACCGGGAAGAAACCTCGACTACTACATCCTCAGAAACGGCGATTTGCTCGAATATCGCCGTAAACTCCGAACTCTTCGCGTTCGTATGCTCGACGGCACACTAAAGACACTTCTCGTCGACGACAGTCAACCGGTCGCTAATCTCATGGTCGTCATATGCACCAAAATCGGTATAACAAATCACGACGAATATTCGCTCGTTCGTGACTTCGTCGACGAAGAAACGGAGAATCAGAAACCGGGAAATTTCGGAACTTTGACGCTGAAACGAAGAAAGGAAGAGAAAGGCGAACGGGACGCGAAGATGGATCAGTTGAGAAAAAAATTGAAGACCGACGACGAAGGTACAAATCTGATAAACAATTTTTTTTTTGTATATTTGGTATATTTTGGTATTTTGGTATATTTGTATATCTGTATCCGGTTATTGTTGATCTTTAACATTATTTTATTTATCAATTAATTCGCAGTAAATTGGATCGATCCGAGTAAAACCCTTCGGGAACAGGGAATCGACGAATCGGAAACAGTTCTGTTGCGACGAAAATATTTCTTCTCCGATCAGAATATCGACAGCAGAGATCCCGTACAGCTATCGTTGCTGTACGTTCAAGCGAGAGACGCGATATTGGACGGTACACATCCGGTGACCCAGGAGAAGGCGTGTACTTTCGCGGGTATACAGTGCCAAATACAGTTCGGTGATTACAAAGAGGATAAACACAAACCCGGCTTTCTAGAGTACGTATTTCTATTTTATTTCGCCATAAAAAGTTCATTAAGATACTTCTGTAGCTTCGCGTTCATTTCGCATAATTTCGAGAAAAATGATAGTAAATTCGCAAATACTTATCGATGGTATAAAAATCTGAAAAAAATTAATGCATTTTAAAGATACTGAAAAGATTAATTTTGCATAATAATAATTCCTAAATGTTATTAACAAATTGATGAAAAAATTAATTGGTCAACAAATTTCGCGGAAACCCAACTTTTTTTATTAATGAAAATGATTCCATCATTTTTCTGAAAACGTATGAATTTTTCCAGATTTTTATACCATCGAGAAGTATTTGCAATTTCCTCAAATTTTTCTCGCAACTTATGTGAAAAATGAATACGAAGCGACAAAACTACTATACTATACGGAAATTACTATAATAAATCCCTATTTTCTTGTTGTTGAACAGTTTGAAGGAATTTTTACCGCAATCCTATCTGAAGGTGAAGGGAATCGAGAAGAAAGTATTCGCCGAGCATAAGAAGCACGTCGGTCTGTCGGAACTCGACGCTAAGGTACTCTACACAAAGACAGCGCGTTCTCTTAGCACTTACGGCGTTACGTTTTTCTTGGTGAAAGAAAAAATGGTCGGAAAAAACAAACTCGTGCCGCGTCTTCTCGGCGTAACGAAAGATTCAGTCTTACGACTCGACGAGAGAACTAAAGAAATTCTGAAGACTTGGCCACTGACGACCGTCAGACGATGGGGCGCTTCGCCGAACACGTTTACTCTCGACTTTGGGGATTATTCCGATCAATACTACAGCGTACAGACCACCGAAGCCGAACAGATACTTCAATTGATCGCCGGATATATCGATATTATACTGAAGAAACAAAAAGCTAAGGATCACTTTGGCATCGAGGGTGACGAGGGCTCTACTATGGTTGAGGACAGCGTTTCACCTCTGAAGTAAGTTAAAAACAAAAAAAAAAGGAATTCGCCGCTAAAAATTGCTTAAACAATCGCCGAATCGTATTCGGCGCTTAAAAACGAATGAAACATTCCCTTGAAACTTTTTTTTCGATTCACGGATCTCGAGTTACCAGCAGTTGAAGTTTTAGCCAATGAGGCGCGTCGCGCAAAAGTACGCATATGCGCCGTGTCGTCCTCATTGGCTAATAACTTTGCACCCGCATATCTCGAAAACTACTGACATTGGGAAAAGTATTCCAAGAGATTATTTCTTCAGTTTGTTGCACTGAATGTGATTTCACATATACTTTTTCAAAAATATTATTAATTTTTTTTTTCGCTTTATTTGAGACTCCGTGTTGTTTATATTGGATTATCTTCCGCCCGGAGAATTAGTTTGACGTCCGTCTTCGTTCTATACATTGCAATTAACGTTCAGTTAGAATAATTAAAATCGACTATCAATCGTGACACACGTCCGACCTGATTCTCATTCATCTCGTCTCTTTCACAACGCGCGTTTCGCCCTCTCGGAAAGATGGAACAATTTTTTCGAATGCAACGTTACAAGTATTAATTTATCGCGATTATTACGAAGACAAAGCAAATTCGACATTGAAACTTATCGCTATCGTTCTGTTTATCGTTCACAGAGCTACGATAATGCAACACGAGACCAGCAACGTGGGAAAAGGAAACGTGGAGGCCGTCTCCGTCGCTATTCCGGCTGTCATGAGAGCCGGTGGTGATGGTGAGCATTTATTATTTGTCATCTACACTAAAAAAAAAAAAAAAAAAATCATCAAACGTAAAGCTTCAAACTATTTCTCGATATTCAAGCTTTGTATATACAAGTATTTTTTTTTTGTTTTTCTTTTTGTATATAAAAAAAAAGCTTTCGATGTACGATTTACAGCGGTACGAGACTATTATTTTCTGATCGGAAAGAAAAATTAGAAAAAAAAAAAGTAAAACATTAGAAAAAAAAAACAAAAGACACAGTGTACATATATAAATCTGTAAATGAAAGACGTGACTTAGGGTAGAATGCATGATACGATTTGTAGGCGCGCGGCCTTACGGAACCGGTCACATGGGTGGAGCTCAATACACGACGGTCAGCGGACAGGTCAACATCGCTCACGCACCGCCAATGGTAAATACAATTTAACAAGAAAAAAAGAAAAAAAAAAAAGCACAGATATCTGCGTCTCGAGCATCAGCAACAACGAACGCGCTTCCCACAGTAATTTTTGTCGTCTTCACGAGTGTCTAATCTATAAATTATGATAATGTAAAAAAAAAACAAAAAAAAAATAACTTTCCAAACGTGATAATTGACGAGATATATTCGATTTATTTTCATGCTAGGCGCCTTCTATTGCGGACACAGAGTAGGTACAAAAATAAATGACGACAAAATGGGATTTTTTACAATTTTTTTTAGTTTTTTTTTTCCATATTATGATTTTTTGTAAACTCGATAGAGTTTGAGAAAACGAAAAAAAAAAAAAACACGAATCGCGATCATAGTGCACGGCTTTGAGACGAAAAAATGAATTATTTCTTTTTTTTTTATGTTTCTTTTTTGTCATTCATCTGCGTTCCCGCGTTGAAATTTTGAATGATTTAGGAAAAAAAACAATTGTATGTAACTAATGTCGTCGAACGATATGCAACAGGTGCAGCAGACAAAGGTGACATCGGTACTGTCGGAGCCGCAACGTGCTCTACTCTCGACAATAACAGCCGGACACGAGATAATCCACATGTCGGAGATGGAATTGACGAGCAAAGCTCAGCTTCCGGAATTGGGAAACGATCCTGCGTCGTTGCGATGGATCGAACAAACAATCGACACTCACAAGCAAAACGTCGGATCGCAAATCGCCGAGATGAACGCTGCGACGGCCCAAGTGGTAACTCTCACTTCCGGTCCGGCGGACGACGTCGATCATACCGCTGTTGGATCGGCTATAACAATCATAGCTACGAATCTACCGGAAATGACGAAAGGCGTGAGAATGATAGCGGCTCTCATGGACGACGACACTTCCGGTTTGAGACTTCTCGATGCCGCGCGAAAACTGTGCACCGCGTTCTCCGATCTTCTTAAGGCTACAGAGCCGGAAACCAAAGAGGTACGTAAATTCGAACAGCAGTTCGTTTTTTTTTCTTTTTCACAAAATGCAAAATAAAAAATCGATTTCCATGAATTGCGGTATCCGTTGCCCTACCGAACGTTTCCCGATTGGCGTGAAAATGTAGACTCGTATTCAGCATCCGAAAATGAATTTTTTTTTCCTTTGCAATTTTTTTCTACACTCCATAGTTTCGGCGCTACAAGCGATCAAAGTTTGAGCGAATCAAACGCCTCGCACAAGCGCGCATATGCGCTCGCGTTCCCATTGGCCGAAAGCTTTGTTCTCTCGTATCTCGAGAACTATAGATCGAATGAAAAAGTTCCAAAGGAATAGTTTGTTCAATTTTTCACCGTGAATACAATTCCACATTTTTTACGACCATTTTTTTTCCGACACTCTGTACATATCGTCGTTTGTTCTATGCTTCCAAACAATGAATCGATTTTTTTTGTTTGCTTATCGAACATAACAAAAGGAATTCTGGTGAAAGAGGTACTGTTTTATTGCCCCCAGCCTTTCTATATAACTTCAACGCTCTACGGACAATACGTAAGCAACGTAGCGGGCACTTCATGCTTCTTAGAAATAAACGAAAAAAAAAAAAAAAATCCAACACTAGTTTATCCCCGCTAAAGCAGAAAACAAATATCCCCGTCGATACTTTAATGTAAAAGAAAATAATATTACATTTTTTACAGCCGCGACAAAATCTATTGAACGCCGCTTCTCGCGTTGGCGAAGCGTCGCACCAAGTATTGACGACAATCGGCGAGGAGAACGACACGAATCGCGAGCTTCAGGATATGCTTTTGGCTCTCGCTAAAGCAGTGGCAAACACAACAGCCGCTTTGGTCCTAAAGGCGCGTAATATCGCAGCAACGTGCGAAGATTCGGAGACGCAAAATCGGGTAATATCGGCGGCAACGCAGTGCGCATTGGCGACATCGCAGCTGGTCGCATGCGCCAAAGTTGTAGCGCCGACGCTGCAATCGCCGGCTTGTCAGACACAATTAATGAACGCAGTGCGCGAAGTGACGAAGGCTGTCGAGGGTTTGGTCGACGTGTGCAATGAGACTTGCGGCGACGAGAAACTACTGAAGGAATTGAGTCTCGCCGCCGGTGATGTAAGCCGCACGTTGAACGATCTCTTGAATCACATAAGAACAGCGACTAGAGCCTCCGAAAGAGCCAAAGAAGGAACCCAAGAGATAGCCGTGGAAACGATAATAACGGCTACCGATAGATTATTCGCGAGTACCGGCGATGCTGGTGAGATGGTTAAACAAGCGAGAGTCGTGGGCCAAGCGACGGCCCAACTGATACAGAGCATAAAGGGCGAAGCTGAGAGGCAAACAGACACGGAGATGCAACGAAGATTGTTGGCAGCGGCGAAAAAATTGGCCGACGCAACGGCTAAGATGGTAGAAGCCGCAAGACAGTGCGCAAGCAGTCCTCACGATACTAGAATGCAGGAACAACTTCGCGACGCTGCGGTGCAGCTGAGAAACGCAACGAGCGCCGCTGCGACACCGTCGTTGAGACGAAAATACGTCGAGACAACGGAAACTTATGTTGTGGATCATACGCAATTTTTGCGCGCTGCCCAAGCCATACACTCGGGTTGCAACAGCTTAAGCAATCCAACGAGCACCAAGCAACAAGTACTCGAAGCCGCTACGATGATCGCCAAACACACGAGCGCCCTGTGCAACGCTTGTCGCTTAGCGTCAAGCAAAACTAACGATCCCGTCGCTAAGAGACACTTCGTTCAATCTGCGAAGGATGTTGCCAATTCAACGGCAAACCTTGTAAAGGAAATCAAGACATTGGATCGCGACGATTCGGAGAACAATCGCGAACGTTGTTCCAACGCAACGACACCATTGCTAGACGCTGTCGACAATCTGTGCGAATTCGCTGGATGCAGCATCAAGGAACTTTCCGTAAGGGAGATCAAGACGGCAATAGTTCAGGTAAGAAAATACCATTATTGGTTTTTTTTTCGTACGCTGGAAACTTTTTTTTTAAATAGAATTATAGTGTCGTATTCAATTTTTGAAAGCGAACGAATTTTTCCTTTCAAAGGATTTTTCAATTTGCGATATGCAATCCGGAACTTTTCTCCCGAAAAGAATTGATAGTAAAAGCGTCGAATTTTTTTTTCCAAAAATTTTCGTTAACAGAAGATCGTTGAAATGTTTGTTACAGGTACAAGAAGAGATTCATGAAACCGAGGAGATTCAGGAAGAGCCGATGACTGGAGCAGGAAAAGCGATAATAGACGGTGCATGCGCAATGGTCGAAGCAGCGAAAAGTCTCGCGGCATCGCCAAAGGACGAGCCGACTTGGCAGCTATTGGCTCATCACAGTAAGAGTGTCAGCGAGTCGATAAAGACGCTGGTAGCTTCGATACGCGACAAGACTCCCGGTCAGGAGGAATGCGACTCGGCAATCGAGAAATTGCTCGCGCGTATACGCGAACTCGATTCGGCAACTCTGAGCGCCGTGTCGCAGTCGCTTTTGCCGAGAAAGGAAAATTCGGCTCAGGGTTTCATCGATCAGATGGAGAGAAGCGTCGAGGATCTGAAAGAAAAATTGGAACCTCTGCGAGTTGCTGCGAAATACGAACCCGATAACATAGCGCAAGTAGTCCGAGAAATCGCAAGCACGTGCGAGCCGCTGGTATCCGGCGCTATCGGTGCTGCGTCCAACATGGTGCACTCGAAACAGCAAGCCGTGCTTCTCGATCAAACGAAAACCGTCGCTGAATCGGCACTTCAATTGGTCTACGTAACCAAAGAGGCCGGTGGAAACCCTGAGGCTGCCGCTCTACACGCGGAGATTGACGAAACCGTCGAATCCACAAAGGACGCTATTCGAGAATTGCAGAATACACTCGAGAGCATCTCAACATCGAATGGAATAGTCACGGGACTCATAGAAACGATTTCGAGGGCAATGCTGCGATTGGAGGAGCACAGAACTTCCACAGTCGACACCGTCGATTCTTACGTCGATTATCAAACCCGAATGGTCGAGGCCGCCAAGGAAATCGCACGACTCGCTCAAGAAATGGTAATAATATCATTTTTATCATTAAATTACACAGTAACCATGAAGTACCCTAAAATTCGCGACAAAAATATTCTCATCTTATTCAATTTTCAAAACTGAAAAAACTTTCCCTTTGAAGTTTTTCTCTACGATCGATAGTTCTCGAGTTACGCGAAGTTGAAGCTGCGAGCCAATGAGGCGTCGCGCACATGTGCCGCATATGCGCCCGAGCGCTCATTGGCTGCAAACTTCAACTATCCGTAACTCGAAAACTATACATCGTACGAAGTTTTGACAAAGGAAAAAGTTTTTCAGTTTGGAACGGAGAATAAGAATTGACGTTTTATTTTTCGATATCTATGCATCGTAAAAATTTGTGAATTAAATTTTGTTCAACAGTCGACAAAGTCGAGTACGGATGTGGGAAGACTGGGGCCTCTCGCGGTGGACATATCCCACAAGTATACACAATTGGCTCGCGACACATCTGGCGCATCGGCCGCAGCTTCGAACGCCGACGTATCCTCGCGGCTCCGTACCGGCGTCCAGGAACTCGGTCGTTCGTGCGCCGACATCGTCAGAGCCGCGGGTGTTTGTCAATTGTCACCGGGTGACGTTTATTCGCAGCGCGAAGTGTCCGAATACGGAAAGATCGTGACGGAAAAAGTTTCACAAGTATTGGCCGCTCTGCAAGCGGGTTCTCGCGGTACGCAGGCGTGTATAAACGCGGCGAGCACCGTTTCCGGTATAATCGGCGATCTCGACACGACCATTATGTTCGCGACCGCCGGTACGCTACACGCGGAAAACGAGGGCGACACGTTCGCCGATCATCGCGAGAATATTCTCAAAACCGCGAAAGCTCTCGTCGAGGACACGAAAACTCTCGTAGCGGGAGCCGCGTCGTCGCAAGAACAATTGGCTGTAGCCGCGCAAAACGCAGTCACGACTATTGTGCAACTGGCGGAAGTTGTCAAATACGGAGCTGCCAGTCTCGGGAGTCAAAATTCCGAGGCTCAGGTGATGCTAATCAACGCCGTGAAGGACGTGGCTTCTGCTCTCGGCGATCTTATTCACGCTACCAAAGCGGCGAGCGGAAAACCCATCAACGATCCTAGTATGGCGCATCTTAAAGATTCAGCAAAGGTCAGTTACATTTGTTTTCTTCGCTCACATGAAGCTTTCGTTTCATTTTTTTTATTAATACATATGTAACAGTGTACACGGTGTTCCAAGAATATGTGGGAAAAAAAACGCAGCAAACTTTTTCTTTGATAAAAGTTCATACGATGAATAGTTTCCTAAGTTTGGCGGAGTTTCAGTAATTCAGTCAATGAGAAGCACGCCGCAGATGGCGCGAATGCTCGCCGGAGTCTCCTCATTGATTTGAAATTATGATCGGTAAAAAAAATTGTCCGATGGAAAGATTTGCTCGATTTTTAACGCCGAATAAGCTGCTAGTTTTTTTTTACTACGGATCATTGGTACACTCCGTGTGTATTGTACTTTTTCTACGTGTACATTCGACTTTGATGCTTCGCACTGCTGTTCACGAATAGTTTACAAATGAGAGCCGCCGTATTAGCGGATAACAAGAGATTGCGACAAGCTGCAGGCTGACGAATTATACCGCAGGGGAATTTTCTAGGGTCCAAAAGTCGTCAATAACAAGCGTTCGACATTGCAATTCCATTTTTAACGAATTAAAAAAGCAACAACAACAAAAAAGCTGAAACACCAAACTCATAATTCATAATCTTCCCGAGCTTTCGTTTAACAATGTATAAAAAAAAGCAGACGTTTTTGTTGGGTGGACTTTAATTGACATCGCTAACGAATGAGACCGACACTTACTAAGATAGAGATGTAACAGTTTGAGACACAAAAAACAACGCCGAGACAGAGTGAAAAAGCGTACGAACGTCAGGGTAAAGATCGTCGGGTTCGATATTAAAGTCCACCTTCGAAACGGATAGATCCTCGCAACTCCATACCGTCCTACTGAGTGTTGCAACCGACGTAGAGATCTTTTTCTCTTTTCAATGTGTATTTTAATGTTGTTGAATGCGTAAGATTTGGTATAGAAAGAAAAAAAAAAAAGAAAGCGTTTAATTGGTGGACTTTGATGCGGTCATTGACGATTTTTCGTTCCATGGGAATGTGTTTTTTGAACGCTACCAGGTCGTTGAGCAACAGCTGCAGCAGCAAATCTTGCCGTTGACCGACACCGGTGGTTCAGAATCGGATTGGTTCGTGTCTGACCAGGAGGAGGAACTTATACGACTTCTGTCCGTCTCCGAGAGCAATCAGCCTGCCCATCGCAACTCCGACCTCTTACTGCTACTCATGTAGCTCTCTCTTTCTCTCCTTTCATAACTTTGCACACACCTATTTTCATCTTTTTTTAAAAATAATATCCACATTTTTATATCGTCGTGTTTGTATCGAATAATATACATATCAGAGGCAGCTTTTCATGTGACAATGTATCGGCGAAATAAAAACGCGAACTACTTGCCGAAAAAATGAAAAAAAAAAAAAAGAAAAAAAAAACATTAACAACCATTCGGTTCACAAACATCGAGTAGTAATATCGAAATAGAAAATCGAAACGTTAGGTATGTACTCATTCGTTAGCAGTGTGCTGTGTTAACACGATTTTTCCTTCCCTATGACTAACGACTCACCTGTAACAAAAAAAAAGATCATTTAATACGCGAAAATCGTCGAAAAGTGTTTAGACTCGTTCTACAATGAAAACCGAGTAAACTTTCCCTTTGGAAAAACTTCGTGGAGTGCGTAGTTATCGAGATACGAGCTGTTGAACTTTTCAGCCAATGAGACCGCGCGCTAAATGCGCTAAGCGCTCCCTCGAGCGTTCTGATTGGCCGGATACTTTGGCGGCTCGTATTTCCGTAACTATTCGTTGTACGAAAATTATCCAAAGACAAAGTTTCCTCGTTTTTTATTCCTGAATAAGATGCAACAATTTTCAGCTCGAAATTTCGAACATCCGTCCAAACTAACGTACAAAAAACAGAAGTTTCCATCGAGATAACAATGATTTAGAATTTACAGCACTAACGCAGTTTGATTCTACGTGTCGCAACGACTCTCATTGATATCGATATTTTTCTTTCTTTTTTTTCTACGACAGGTGATGGTGACGAACGTGACATCGCTACTGAAAACCGTGAAAGCCGTGGAGGACGAACACACCCGTGGTACACGAGCCCTCGAGTCGACGATCGAAGCGATAGGGCAGGAGATTCGTGCGTTGAACACACCGGATAGTCACAAATTGAACGTTACGCCGGAGGATCTCGTTCGTTGCACGAAGGGAATAACAACCGCAACCGCCAAAGCGGTCGCTGCCGGCAACAGTTGCAAACAGGACGACATAATCGCAGCGGCGAATCTCGGACGTAAATCTATCAGCGATATGTTAGCAATTTGCAAAGCTGCGGCTTACAATTGCGCCGAAACGGCTGAACTGCGAGATCGAACACTCCAAGCCGGACACGATGTTGCGATGAATTACCGCGAATTGTTGCAAGCGATACTACAAATATCGTCGAGATCCAGCGACGCTAAGCACACCTTACCGACGATATCGAGAAAAATCGCTCAGAGTGTTACGGAACTCGTTGCCGTTGCGGAATTGTTGAAAGGAAACGATTGGGTCGATCCGGACGATCCTACGGTTGTCGCGGAAAATGAATTGCTCGGAGCTGCAGCGAGCATCGACGCTGCCGCTAAGAAACTCGCCAGTCTCAGACCCCGACGCAGCATTCAGGTAAAAGAACATCCATTGGAGTTTCTAATATTCCCGTTTTTTATTTATAATTTTTCAGAACCGGAACAGCTAAGGAAAGCTTCGCTACCGTCAGATATGTTTGATATTCTTGGTTGTTTTATTAAAGATCGACCAGGAATCAAACATATTATTACGGTGGGAAGCGCAATCACCGTTTACCATATATTGACCTATAAAACTCCTTTTTTTTTCGCTTCCCGTTGTATATTAACTTATAGTTTTCGTTTTTTTCAACAGGAAACAAGCGAGGATATGAATTTCGACGAGATGATTCTCGAAGCGGCAAAATCGATCGCCGCCGCGACATCGGCGCTGATAAAAGCGGCTTCAGCGGCGCAAAGAGAATTGATAGCGACTGGAAAAGTATCGAGAACTCCGCTTACATCGTCGGACGACGGTCAATGGTCCGAAGGACTGATTTCGGCGGCGCGATTGGTCGCAGCTGCGACTCACAGCCTTGTGGAATCCGCTAACGCTCTCGTTCAAGGCGTCAGTTCCGAAGAAAAATTGATTTCAAGCGCTAAACAAGTGGCGAGCAGCACGGCGCAGCTTTTGGTCGCTTGCAAAGTCAAAGCCGATCCCGACAGCGAGAGCACCAAGAGATTGCAAGCCGCTGGCAATGCGGTTAAACGAGCGACCGACAATCTCGTACGGGCTGCTCAACAGGCGATTCAACAGGAAGAAGAGCGATCGTTGGTACTGAATCGCCGAATGGTCGGCGGTATGGCACAGGAGATCGACGCTCGATCCGAGGTCTTGAGAATCGAAAGAGAGTTGGAGGAAGCGAGGGGAAGACTCACCGCTATCAGACAAGCGAAATACACGCAGCAACAACAGTGAGCAATTTTTTTTCAAAATTATTTCGTCTTAATCCGGAAGCTGATGGATGCCGTTCTCATTATTGCACAATAATTGGATAACCTTTCATTTAACGGTTTACATGCATAGGAACTAATTTGTAGAGCATGAAATTCTCTACAATAAAGGTCTTCACGATGTTTCTCGTAAAATCTATGATACGGGAGGTACAGAGTATTAATTAAAGTTGAAGATATTTTTTCTTAAACTTGCAGAGACACTTATCTGTTTTTGTCAAATAAAAGGATAACCCTTTGTCTAACAGTTTAGATGCATAGAAACTTATTTATAGGGCATGAAATTCTCTACAAAAAAGGTCTCAATGATGTTTATCGTAAAATCTATTGTACAGGAAGTACAGCGTATTAAACAGACTTGAGGATTTTTTTTTTCACTCTAAAAATCTCTTTTTCCTAAAATAAATGGACAATTCTTCATTTAACAGACTACATGCATATAACATTATTTGTAGCTCATGAAATTCTCCACAAGAAAGTTCTTAACAATGTTTTTCGTAAAACCTTCGATATCGTAGCTACAGCGTTATTAATCAATATTGTTTCGTTAAACAGAATGGAGGCCCGAGCATTCGAAGATCGCACACAGTCTGCCAAGTCACCGGTCCAATCGATGCATCAGACATTGGACGGTCTACAGTCGTCCACCCAACAGATCGGTCACATAGTCAACGATCGTGAAAATCTCGTGAGTCCGGAAAAAGTATATTCCACACAAAACACTTTGGAAAAACGTATGAAGGAATCTCAATATCGCAACGACGGTCACTACGGCACTTTGGACAAGAAATTCAGCACATCCGATTATCCGTATGCCGCTCAACCGGATCACAGAATAAGATTTCCCGATTCTTCGCCTTCCTACACAGTTACCGATCGAACATTCGCCACGGATAATTCACCCGCTCAGTACAGCTCCATCGAGAGAAAGATCAATCAGGAATCCTACGATTCTACCGACAAGAAACAATCTCACGATGTATACGACTCCGCGAAATCACCGATAAGAAAGAATTTCCAAGATTCTCGCGAACAATCGTACGGAAAGTTTTCCCAAAATTCCCAAAATTATACGAGTCAAGATTACGAATCTACAAGCGTTAAAAAATTGCCCGATGTTTCGTCGTACGGTGGTCCACCGCCACCACCGCCGCCGCAGATGCCGCGTTCACCGATACGCAAAAATTTCGCTGATCAATCGAACTTCGCCACGAAACAGTACACCACTCAGGAGCAGAAAAATTTCGAGGAGAGAAGTACCAACAGCTTTGAGAAACGCACCGAATCCTTGGATCCGAAATATTTTCCAACTATGAGTACTTTCCGTTCGGAACAAACGAGTCATCCCACCGAACAAGCGAGAAATTACATAGCAACCGCAGGGATACCGCAGAGTCAAACTTTCAAGAACGTCGATAGCAAATTAACGCCGGGAGGACGAGTCGAAACTATAACAACCAAAGTTTATACCTCGACACCCGGTAAATCAATCAGCAGTTCGAACTTTGAGACACTCGAGAAGAAAGAATTTTCCACATCCGGCAACGATATGACGACTTTCAAGGCGTTGGACAACATTAAGGATAATCTTGAACAACGAACGATAAAGCAATCGATGACGCAAAAGGTAACGGAGAAGAAAACTGTAACTATGACGATGTCGAGCCGTCAAGAGTCCAATACGAAATCCTTCAGATTTGAAGATAAGTAAATATAAAAGAAATATTGAAAAAAAAAAAAAAAAAAAAAAAATTTACAAAAACGAACGAACGACAGATGAAACATTATGTGAATTCGACGCTTAAAATAGCGTATAGAAAAAGTGACCTTAGATAGAAACGACATGTGCTTTCGAACTTAGCCTTCTAGAGATTAATACGTGAATTGCCTTTAAACGAAAAAAAAAAAAAAATAAAAAAAAATAAATAAACGTACCATAGCGGCCATTATTTATGTAAATCGAAAACGCCTTTTTTTAAACTGCCTTACGAGTGATTTTCGATCCAATGATATTAGATTCATCGAATGAAATTTACGAAAAAGCAACATATACGACACAATTTTCTTTTAACGGTTAACTAACGTTTCAATAATGATGTCTGTCTTTTATTTTTTATTCTTTTTTTAGTTTAGTTCTTAACATTAATTTCTTACGTTTAAGAAAAGTAAAAAAAAAATACACACACACATTGAGATGATTAACAAGAGAAGCGACATATCATTTAATTTTATTAATTTTCCTGTACCGCTGAAACGGCCTCAACGGCTCAGCGGTATAAATTTTTCGTTTTCGATTTATTTTTTCGATTTACTATTCTTTATCGATTACTCGATTATTCGCTTATTGCTCCTCGAATTTGAATCTCACGCCTTCCGTGTGCTCTTGTTGTTCTTATTTGTTCGTTTCGTTTATCTTTTTCTCCGTATAAAGAAATGGTATACAGAAGTTGAAAGAAAAAAAAAAAAAAAAAAACAAACAAATAAACGACTACGAGCGGCAATTCGGATATTTAATTCAGTGCAATCGTGTCGTTCGAACTGAAATGCGTTTATTATCATTATTCTTCGATTTCTTTTTTTCATTAACTACCAAAAAAAAAACCAAAATGCTTTACTAATTAACTCACCAAAACGAAATTCGATGAAATTCTACGAAAATGCTATATATACACAAATATATTAAGATTAATAAGTTACTTATGTTTTTTTTTTAGCGACCATCGATCTTCGATCGATTATTTTATATACCGAGAGAATCGTGCCATTGTGTGTCGAATTCGATAATAATGAAAATATATATACATAATATATACAACAAATATTTCTATTACATTGTACACAATTATTATATTGTACGTTAACGCGTAACAAAAAAAAAATGGACGTCAATTCGTTCTTTTTTTTTTTTTTTTTTATTACATTTTATTAAACGCCCCGTCGTTTTTGGACAATCGGCGCCAATTATCGTCGAAACGCATACACAACAGTTGGTATGCGTTTAATGGAAGATAATTGTTTGCAACGTTCATTATTATATTCTACAGCCAAATAAGCCTTACGAGAGAAAAATCTATTATTGTGGAATGTTATACTACTTTATTTTTATTGAATTATGTACGTCTCTTTATTATACAATATATACGATAACATTATTAAAAAAAATGCTTCGTACAATTTTTTTTACCTTGAAAATCTTTCCTCGAAAGAGAATTGATTTTTAGATTCGATTTCCTCGCGAAAATGAAGACGACGATTATTGGTAAGTATTGTATAATTGACGAAATAAAAGGGTCGAAAAAAATTATCAAGATTAGAGTCTTTATTACCAGAAATATCTGTACAGAGGTAAAATTGTAAAATAGAAGATTTTAATTTACCGGTTTCAGCGCTTTTTCGGCGAATCGCGGTAAGACGAACGCCGCTCGATGTATTCTATCGCTGTAGTAACACATATCCATTTTCTCGAGTTCGTCTTCGCTGAATATCCTCACCGGTTCTTTGAAGTTCGTCGCCTTTTTTTTGTGACAAAAATAAATGAGTAATCGATATCAATAATTTTTGACAATAGTTTTGAGTCAAAAACAAAATAAAAAAAATTATTTTTGTCGATTATCGACATTTTACTTTTAGTTGAAACTAATATCGAATTCGTCTCCAATGCGAAAAGAAAAAATGAAAAAAAATTGCTTTAAATACTATCAACCGAACTATTTTAACGCAAAAAAAAAAAAAAAATCGAGGCTTTCGTTTCTCGTGCGATATTTCTTGTTTATTAACGCAATATACCGGCTGAAAGAAAGATTTTCATATCGCCGCGAAATAGTCTAATGAATTTTTTTCCATCAAATATAATCGTCGATTATCGCGAAATTTAATCGGAAAGCAAAGATATCGTCGTCCAAAATATTAAAAATCGTAAATATCGGCAAAACGATTTTTTTTGCTTATTTATTCCGACGGATTTTAAATCTTAATGTATTTTGATTCTCGTTTGGCATTTGCTACGAAAATAGCGGCAAAGAGTGGAAATAATGTTATTTTTTTTTAGATTACAATTATTACTAATTCCACTATTATTTTTAGTTACTTAGTATTGGTGATATTTATTTTTATTTTTTGAAGATTCAAATCTTTTTGGAAGAATTTATTGCATCTGTTAATTGATAGCTTACAGGATTGATGCTTCCGAGAACAAAGCCAATTTGTCCCGTTGGATAAGTCGGAACAGCGGCGATGCCGTATTCTGCGACGTTGAATGCCGATCTGCAGTGTTTCATCGTCTGCGCGACGTGATCGAGATTCGCCCACGCGGTACCCGCCTGACTACAAATTATTCCGTCGGGTTTCAGCGCCGTACGCATGAGATTGAAATAAGATTCTTGAAACAAACACTCCGCCGGACCTGAAAAACGTTTAAAAAGGTATAATTATCACAATCAGAGGCGATAAATTCGTCAAAAGTAGCGAAATCCTTTTTGTCCGTTTCTCTGGGGTTTCTTACCGACGGGATCGCTGCTGTCCGTTATTATAACGTCGAATTCTTGACTGTGTTGTTTCATAAATTCGAAACCATCGCCGACGTTAAGCGTTACCTTCGGATGATCGAGTCCCGTAGCCATGAACGGCAAATAATTTCTCGATACCTTCAAAACACTCGCGTCGATCTCGACTTGTACTATTCTATCGACACCCGGATGCTTCGCGACTTCGCGGGCAACACCACCGTCACCTCCGCCGACAATCAGCACCTGAAAATAAAAATTAATAAATTAATTTCAAACGCAGTAACTTAAAACGAATCTAAGATGATTCCTCTTTTTTTTTCTATTTTTTCTCAAAGATCCCAATGGAAACAAAAACGAAGAGGTTTTCTCGACGAAAAAAGCCAAAGATCACATCTTTGCCTTCAACTGGTAATTGGTAAACTTTCGAAATTGCTTTACACTCGGAAAATAGATTGCCGCCGAGTGTCTCGCAATAAAATCGCGATAAAAAAAAAGTCGCTGATGTGTTCTCTCACATTCTTCGGATTCGGATGACTGCAAAGTGGTAGAAATGCAATCATCTCTTGATACGAAAATTCGTCGTTTTCCGTGCATTGAATTATTCCATCGAGAACGAGAGTTCTTCCGTGTGCTTTTCTGTGAAATATATAATATAATATCGTAAATAATATGTGATTTTTTGTCGAATTTAATATCATTTTTTTACGACTCACGTTTGCAGGACTAATATATCTTGATAAAGGGATTTTTCGCGATGAAGAATTTCTTTAACTTCCAACGATACGGCGATACCCGGCCAGAGATCATTTATCTCGCTGAACCATCCTTCCTTAAGGGCGTCCATCGCGGCGAACGATTCAACGTTTAATGAGTACAGAAAGAAATTGAAGAGAACGAGGAGAATATTATTCCAGCGGATACCGTCAGCGAGAAACGAAACTATCGCGACTGCAGCAATCCCGCGACTAGAGTCAGCGCTGCGACAGCGTTTTGAATAGAAGACCCCTTATCGCTCTCCATACTCATCGTGTATACTAAGATAATGACTGTTCCAGCGGCAAATTAGATAACGAGAGTCGTAGCCCTCTCGTACACTTGACCTTTGAACGCTTCAAAAGTTGTCTCTCCGGCGAGACCCCTCGCCGACTGAGACAAAGTACAGTTTCCCATCCATACTGTCGAAAAGTACGGAAGATACAAACGGAAAATAAAATACTTTCTCCGCATCCGATCGCTAGCGACTTTGAAAAATATTGCAATCGTCATCATTCCGAATTGTTTCTTCCGTAGCTGAGGCAAAGTCCGAACGCAAGTAGTTTCGCAATATTCAAAATGAAAAAAAAAAAAAAAAAAAAAAAAAAAAATTTCATTTTGTTATCGACGAATTTGAATTGCCAAAAAAATTTGCAATTTTAATCATCGATTTTATATCGACTTCGCTCGGTCGTCATTCGATATTTTTTTATTTCGAAACTACGAGAAATTATGATATATATGTAGGCAATGGATAATGTGAGGACAGTAAATCGCCTTTTATACCGTTGTTTTTCTTTTTTTCCTTTTTTTTTTTTGGTTCTATCCGCACGTTTTTTTTTTTTTTTTTTTCATTAATTGTAATCGTTTAAAATTACGTTCCGATCTCACGGAACAATAAGTTTGGCACCGTCGGCAGCGGAGTTGAGCAATCGGGGAGTGGGATCTTCGGGATTTCCGTTGTCGCGAACTATCGAGGATATTTCATCGTTTCTCACACCGGGCGGATGGGTATTGACTTTGAGGGATTTAACGGCTTGCTGCGTCGTGTCTGTCCAGGTTTTCCAGCCTGGATCATCGCGACCTGAAAACACACCGTCACTCGAGATTTTTCTTTGCCGTGCGTTTTGTCCCCCAACGCCGTCCGCATGGCGTCGAAACGAACGCGATTTTTTTTTATTTTTTATTATTCTCATTTTTTTTTTTTTTTTTTTTTTTTCTTTTTCGCGTGTGGATAGGATAAAAACAATGATCGTCGATCCAGTTTTTTTTTTTTTTTTTTTTTTTTTTTTTTTTTTTTTTTTTTTTCTTTTTTTTTTTCTTTGTTTCACGTCGTATCTAAGAATAAACTCGATAGTAACGGTCTTATTGACACTTATTCTCGATCTACATAGGCATTTTACTTTTTGTTTCTTTTTTTTTTGTTTTGTTTTTCTTTAACAACGACAATTATAAACGCGATTTTTTTACGCTATCCAAGAGCGTTCACTCCTTCGCCATCTTTTTTTTTTTTTTTTTTTTCATTCATTTTCATTTTTTTAACAACCCGCTGAGGGCTCTACTTCTTACTTTTCAACTTCTCCGACAAATCGTCGAAGCTCGGGTCCTGGATGTTCAGCATAAGACTGTTGCCGTTCAGGTAGACTCTGTTCTGCGAATTGGCGATCTGAGAAATGGGGAAAAAAATTAAAATTTATGTAACAACGTAATTGATAAAAGAAAAATTTTAACGATGGACAATTAATTACCGTGCGGGAGATGCTCTGCGCGGCACGGATTTTTCGTAGTTTCAGGTAACCGGGATTCTGGCTAACCGCTATACCAAGGTGCATCGATGGTTAAGGCAATAAAAATGTTTCAAAAATTGTAAAAAATATTTCGTAAATATTTTAAGAACATTATATCGCTTCTTGCAAATTTTAGTTCAATGTAATGAGAAAATAACAATATTTGTAGCATTTAAAGTTCATTTTTGTCGGATAATAAATTAATAAAGTATTGACGAAAAAAAAACAAATAAAAAAATTGTTAAATAGCGTCGAAAAGAAATATCGATCGCCAGCATAGAAATACTCAATAAAATAAGAAAAAAACGACGATCTCAGCATCGAGAAAATTTTAAGTATTGAAAGTTCATTTTTGTAGGATAATAAATAAGTTATTGTTGAAAAAAAATGTTTAAATTGGTAAATCGCGTTGAAAAAGGATATCATTCTCGCGGCTTCCGCTTCTCCCTCCGCCTGCACGATTTTCTGTTGTTTTTCCTGTTTAGCGCGTTCCACAACAAAGGCGGCCCTCTGTGCTTCCTGTTGAGCTACTTGTTTGGCTTCAACGGCCGCTGTGTACTCCTTGCCGAAGCTGAGTTCCGTTATGGAAACGTCGTCAAGTACGATGTTCCAGTCTTTCGCTCGTTCCGTTAATTCCTTTCTCACCATCATAGAAACTTGTTGACGCATCGTTATCAACTGCGATGCATTAAATTTCGCTACAACGGACTTTAGCACCTCGTTGCAAATGCTCGGCAATACCTGCGGAAATATTATAAACAATTAATAATACGAAAATAAAAATGTAAAAAATGTTTCAAATTGATTTCATCGATTTTTTTAATACAAAAAGAAACAAAAAAAAAAAATGAAAATGCAAAATATGTTTCAAATTCATTTCATGGGTTTTTTTTTCATACAAAAGCAAAAATAAAAACCCAAAAAAAAAATTTCCAATTGAATTCATCGATTTTTTTATACAAAAAAAAAGAAAAAAATTCCAAAAAATGTTTACATTGATTTCATTTTTTTTTCGAAAAAAAAAAAAAAAACAAAAAATGTTTACACTGATTTCATTCATTTTTTTACGAAAAAAAAATGTTTACATTGATTTCATTGATTTTTTTACGAAAAAAAAAAAAAAAAATGAGAAATTTAGAAAATGTTTTAAATTGATTTCATTGATTTTTTTTAATACTTATAAACTTACTTTCTCGTCATAGTCGAGACCCAGTTGACGATACATAATGGGCAACTGATGAGCGTCGGGACGCGACAAAACACGTAGTGAAATATTGACCATCTGAAGATCCTTGGAACCGGTGGGAGACGATATTTTTCTTGGTCTGCTTCTGATGTCGTAAATTATGGGATAGTGGAACCACGGCAAACGAAAGTGAAGACCTTCCGTCATTATGTCGTTTTGAACGCCGCCGAGACGAGAGAAGATTATGGCTCTGTGACCTCCTTCCACTGTACGATTCGTCATACGCAAATTTCGGACATTTTTTTTTTTTACAAATCCCTTTTTAAGACTTAAAATTATTAATAAAAAAAAAAAAATTCTCAATTTTTTCAGCGATAGATAAAATCCGAGAAAAAACATTTGAACATTAAATTTCTGTTCCTAACTGTGAAAAGTAGAAGGGGCATTTTCTTGAAGGTTGAAATTTTAAGGATGATGAAATAAGGATATTTTTTCGTGTAATAAAAAAACGGCATCGGCGAAATAAATCGGCGTTTCGTAATTACGTAATTCATCGTTCGGGGTGTCTGGAGATATGTCTAAAGAGTGTTGAATATAAAAGGAGCGTAATTTTCTTTGTCGATTACATCAATGATTATCATTATTTCGTATCATCGAAGCGGTGCTCGAGGGTTCATCGGTATTATCGGAAATCATTTATAATATTGTCAATTCAATGCGCGTCGCAATTGTTTGGATGGGACAACGAAAAAATGAAGATAACTGGACGATATTTAACCTGTGTACATGGACTGTGAGACTCCATAGGCAGCCGCGCCGGCCACAGCGAGTAATTTCAATCCGGTGTTCATTCCCTTCGGCGCTTTGCCGAATTGTCCTGCAAGATCGTTCAACTTGCTCTGCGCCATTGTTCTGTCACGGATTTTTGAATATCAAAAATAAAACTAAACGATATATTGATAATATCAAAAGTGTTTTCTCTTTGCCGACAAAAAAACGTGTGCGTAAAGATCCGGAAAAAAAATATATCTCGTGCGTAACTATCGACGAAGAGACCCGGCCACCGGCGTGGACACACGAACGATGCGCGAGAGACAAAGACGACCGAACCGAGTGTGTCCCGAAAAATTCAACATGGCCGTCTTGTGTGTAATTTCCCGGAATCCTACAAGATGGCACTCTGCATCGGCGGGCTTTCGAACGTTTTGAAAATTAATTTAATTGTTCACATAACATTTTTAACTGGCCGACGGGGTACTTATTGTTGAAACTTATTATTGTCAATGTTAATAATGTACTTTACTTTAAAAATAGTATTAATATCATCAACTACGTTAAAAATGAAAGTATCGATCGTCCGTTTTACAATTCTCGCTTAAGAGCTCTGACTTTACGCGATCCTTATTCTCGATCATTCAATCCGCAATTCTCATTTTATTTCAACGCGTTTTGCAACATGATTCATAGTTACAAATGAATAATTCAGAGAGGGTACTTCGAACAAAAACAATATTGCACTCGAGATTGATATTAATCAAAGATACCTTAATTAGACGTTGGAAAAAGGTTCACCAATAGATACATTTGGAGTAGTAAAAGCTACGATTAGGAGCCTAAGATCCATAAACGTTAATGCGCCGTCTCAAGCCAATCTCTCGCCAAAATCGGCTTGTATTGCTGATTAATAAAAAATTCGAATTCATTATTAGCGCTTTTTAATTATTTATTAATTTTTTCAGAATTTTATACGTTCGAATGATCATTGACATAAATTCTCAGTATGATGTAAGTAAAACGCTGCTCCATTTCTCATTTTGACTTTCACGTCCCCTGTAATTATTTTTTTGTTCTCTTTCATCGAAGCAACTATACTTAAAGCAACTCTGATTTTTTTTTCTAAATTTCTTTGCATTCCTTCTATTTTTAATATTCGATTTAGTTGAAGATTTCAAATGCCGGATATCTTCACTACGGCTCCATTAACGAATTTCTATCTAATTAATTAGACAATTAACGTCTAATTACAAAAAAAATCGAAATCTCGTAAAGCTTAATTTTTACGTGAAAACGTTGTAAACGTGTCACGAGACATTTTCAGAATATTATACATCGAAGCGTTTTTGGTGCGCCATCTGCGATCGTTCTCGCAGCAACGAAAAGTGACGGTTGAAACGTTATGTATGCATGTGTGTGAGTGAAAATTGGACAGGGGAAGTGAACGAAGAGGGCCTCTGGGACGCGCGCGCGAGAGTTCGTGCAGCATCTCTCGGCAATCGTGTTTTTAACCCTTTGGTCACGCGAGTAACCGCAAAAAGCGAAGATTATTTTTAATTCATTCGGTGAAACAAAGATTACACAGTTACGGAAGGGGATCGACAGTGATACCGCGATGTGGTCGATCCCGTTCCCGCCGCCCCGCGGATTCTCACCGAACCGGCCACACAATAAGCGAGAGTAGCCAAACGACAAGAGTGTGCGACCAAAGAGTGTGAGAGCTCTCTCGATCTCGCTCGGGCTCTCCTTCATAATCAAGCATCGGTGCACTCGATATAAAGAAAAAAAGAAAACAAAAAAAACCCAAAAAAAAAAACCACACCCCAAAGTACAAAAAACATCGCAGCAGAACTAGGAGTTCATATAAAAGATAAAAAAATGTACTAAAATTCATTGAATTCGATAAACAAAGGACGCGCGTGGGAATAGACGCGGTTGTGGTAATTTCTTATTTCGATCAAATCGAAAGAGTGTTATGAAAAAAAAAAAGTTAATCATCCCCGATGTATCCAACGGGGTTGATTGTTAACCAACGGACTTTGGTGACGCTAAAAAAACGAGTGTCGGTAAAAGCGGCGTAAAAAAAAAAAGAATTTAAAAGGGTGAATTAGTGACGATTTTTTTTTGTTTTCGAAGTAATCGAAGGTTAAAAAAAAATAATATAAATTTAATCTCGCGATGCCAGCGAGTCGTGTAGTGGCACGAGGATCGGGAGCCGGAGCGCGCACAGTGGAGTCAGCAGCCGGAGCAGCAGCTGATTGATACAAAATGTCCGTAGGCTCGCGTAGCACGTTAGCCGGCGCGACGGCATCGTGTCGTTCGGTCGACCAGGCGCTCACGGACTCCCACAACCTCACCTCCAGCATGTATCGCGCAAAATTATAATTGACGGAGAAAAAAAAATGGCGTCTACCAACAAGACGTAACGGAACAAGCCTCGCATTTCCTCGTGTTTAATCGTAAAGAGTAAAAACGTCGGATGCGAAATAAATTCGCAAAAAAAAGAACGAAACTCGTGAGAAATTAATAAAATAAATAAATGTCGAAGAAATGAAAAGCGCGAGGATAAACGAGTGTCCGGCGATTCTACAAGTAGTGCAGCAGCGGCAGCAGCTGATTCGGACAAAATGGTCGGATGCACTGTGGCTTGCCGGCAAAAAAAAATATCTCGTTAGCCGTTGAGAATTAATGCGAGCGATTTAATTGATCCGCGATGCCAACGATAATCGCGTGCGAGAGACTAAAATTTGATGTTTTATTCGATAACTCGTCGAAGTTTCGAACAGTAGAGAGCGTTTATGAACGAAGTGAATTTTGTTTAGTTTTTTTTTTTTCTTTTTTTTTTTCGTCACTGTGCGTGCGAAACTTCGGGATATTAAATTGTTAAAAGAGGTTTCGAAAGGAATCCCGACGTCGTCGCGAGTACCGCGGTGAGAGCAGAGGACAAAGAATACACGAAGATTCCCCGTCTACCTGAGGAACGCGCGGTTGTGCCCCCTCCCCACCCGATAAACTTTGTATCACAAAAATTGTTCGCGTTTAATAAAAAGACTATAGAAAACAGAAAAAAAAAACACAAAGTTTTATTCGATATTCGAAGAATTTATTTGTACAAAGACTGTAAAATGCGTTGTTGAGTGAGAGAATTATTAAAAAAAATAATAACGAAAATGTATTCGATATCGTCGCGCAATTGGGTCGTCGTTCATTATCGATGAACGATGGACAATCATCACGCGAGAGAGTAGCCGAGAGCCGGAATAGTCAGTGACTATTCTGTGGCTCGAGCGCGAGAAACGATAAATAGGAGGGAAACAAACAAAAAAAACACGGAATTTAAGAAGAGACGTTGAGAGAGAGAACGATGAACGCGGAGGCTCAGCATGAACGGCAGAGAATCGGCCCGGCAAAGTGCCAGCGAGTCGATCACAGAACAGCCGCGATTGCGAGCGGTATCGCTGGCGGGAATTCCGTTCACGACGATGGATCCTCTCGTATCCTCGTCGACACGAGGAAAATCAAGAAGGAACGAAATTGCGTCGATGGGACGAACGAGAATGGCAATGAACACGCCGTCGAGGTTTCCGTCGCTGGATCGTCGGAAAATGGTCATCAAAATTCCCGCATCGGCGTAAACAATACATCGAGAAATATACCCAATGGATTTCATCCCCGCGACGCCCTGCAGGAGATAATTGTCGCGAAATTGGGACAAAACGTTTCCGGTGCCGAAAATTCAAACAAAAATGACAAACTTCGTCTGATGATCGAGGACAGTCTTAGGTTTGTGAAATCGATTATTTATAACATATTTTTAAGGATTTTTAAAAATTTTGTTATTATTATTATTAATATTACTAATATTAATCACTAAATAATAATAATAATACATATATTATTATATTATGTTAATAATTAATATTAATTATATTAATTATAAATAATTAATTTATTATTATTATTATTATTAACTAATCGTGAAAATCCGGCAAAAATTTACGAAAAGCCAAAGCCAAGTGCAAAAAAAATATAAGAATGTATAGTATGCAATGAATAAATAACAAAATAAAATAGAATTTAATAAAATGGAAAATTACAACGAAAAAATAGAGAATAAGGAAAGAAGAACGATAAATAATAGATTTTTAAAAGACTAAATTCAAAGATTTGCATAATAGTTCGATACCTGAAACTTATCAGTTTATCAATAATGTTTTTTGCGGTTTCGACAACAGTGAAGAGTCGAAAAACCGGGTCCAAGAGATATATCTCCAAGTGGAGAAGCTGAAGACAGAAGAAAAGCTTTTTCTCTATCTACGGCTACCGGGATGTTTGACGAATGCCGGCGGTGGTGTGGATCCTCTGAGACAACCACTGAATCCTCTGGGTAATCGTTACGAGATCCATCAGACGATAATGTGGATAAAAACTCATCTCGAAGAGGACCCCGACGTCTCACTGCCGAAGCAGGAAGTTTACGACGAATACAAGTTCGTTAAACTTTTTTAAAATCGCGTATTACTAATCGATGTTTTCTCATTTCTCAATTTTTATCGATCATTCGTGAAAATATATATTTTTTTTCTTTTTCAGTATGTTTTGCTTAAGAAACTCCATGAAGCCACTATCGACAGCGGACTTTGGTAAGGTAATGAAACAAGTTTATCCGCGCGTGAGACCTCGGAGACTGGGTACCCGCGGTAACTCGCGTTACTGTTACGCCGGAATGAGGAAAAGAGTCAAATTGGATACCCCAACATTACCCGCGGTTACGGACGGCACAGCGGTAGGAATATTTCAATTTAAAATAAAAAAAATCCAACTATACGAAAAAAAAAAAAAAAAAAAAAAAAAAAATATCGATAAAAAAAGTCCCTCACTATTCGATAATCATAACGATTTTTTCTAATCGTCTAAAACATTATAAATAATGAGATCTTCTGAAATCGATTTTTTTTTAGTCAATAAAAAAAAAATTTTAATTATGAAATCATTGAAATTAATCGTATTTATTTTTAACTCGATGTTTTTTCGTCGTTTCAAGTATTAAATAATACGATTTTTTTACAGGCCGACGATTTCGAGGAACCGATTACGGAAGAAATGCTCGGAGCCGCGTCGACGCTGATCCGAGAATGGGCTGAGAGTTTGTTGAAGATGAAATTTTCATCGCTTAGCGCACTAGCGCGTCATTTAGTTGACAATCTTCGGGTGGACACGCGATCGCTCGCAGCTGTTTGCATTCTGAGCGCTTCCGGTGACGCGCAATCCTCGAGCAACAATAAAGGTTTGCGAATAAAATTTATCATTTCCTGATAATCGTATTCCACGTTTACATAAAAATACATTGAATTATTATTAAAAAAAAAAAAACGAATTTCGCGAAAAATCAGTTTCAGAGACATCGCCGAGTCTGTCGGTGACACCGGTGGCAGGAAAGCCCGGTAATAAATTGCGCGAGGCACAGCTTCAGTTGCAGCGAAAGCTTCAACAGCGGGAGCACACGAGAGATCAGAAGTTGCTATCCTGCAAGGAAAAGCCATCGGAGAGTCCAACAACACCGACAACAACGACAACGTCGTCGTCGCGCTCTTCGTCTTCGATCGGAAGAGGCTGTAAGAAGAGCAAAACGAGTCAATCGCCGCATTGCCAAAGCGCAATAGCCGCGATAGCGACAACGGGACCATCGCCGAGATCGTTGTCGCAGCCGGCTGCGGCGGCGAGTCCGGCGCGGGCGCGAAAGCTTCCGAGATCATCGAGTCAAGCCGCCTCACCTCAACTAAACTGTGATAATACGTCGATTACGAAAAAAGAAATAGATCCGTTGACATCGAGATGTTGGACGCCGAGTGAGTTGCCGAAGCAGCCGTCGAAGAATTCCCGAAAGCGCGTGAGTCTCGAGTTGAATCGTCAGTCGACGGAAACGAGTCCGGAAAAGCAAGCGAAACTCGCGACGGAAAATTCCGAAACGCATAATATCCAAAAATTATCGTCGCCCCGTAAACCCGAAAAAATAAGCGTAGTACTACCCGCTAATCTAAAGATATCGAAAACCGACGAGATCTCCAATGCAAAACGTATCGCGAGAACGAAAGACGTTGAAAAAATAACGAACGGACGTTATCAGGAGAGTCGTCTCGAGGATAAACTTTGTACGATAGATCCGGACGCTCTGGACGATTATCTGAACGGTGGTAACAATTCGCAGGAACAGGAAGAAGAATTGTTGCAATACTTTCAACAGAGCAGTTCGTCGAGTTCCGAAGCGGAAGCAACGACCGCGAGTAACGTATTGTCGAATCTTGAAACCGATCAAGCGTCGCGTTCGGATAAAGTTTCACAGTTGCGTCTGATACTCCAACAGAATCTCAAAGCCGTTGTGCGGCCGCAGAATTCCGTCGAAACCGAAAGCACGACGACGATGACCGCCGCGCGGTGCGAGACGCCGATTGTCGAGATAAAAACTCCGGTGATGACGAAGCAACAGCAACAACAGCAACACGACATAGTCTTACCGATCTTGTTGAATCATCACGCTAATCAAACGAGCGGCACTCGTCGTCGCGTCAGTTTCGAGACGAGTGTCGTGGAGCAACAGATTAACAACAATTGCGCGGTTGGCAATTCGTCGTTAAGCAGCACTGTGCCGCAAAGTCCTAATACGCGACGGAGAACTTTCAATTTCACGCCTATATCTCCCGGTCCTCATTCGCCGATAAACGGACGTGCGGCATCGGCATCAAAGCCCAATTCGGCGAATGCGAGTCCATTCGTATCACCGAGAAACACACCGGTGCCGAGATCGCGGAGCAATCTTCAAGGCGGCGTTTGCCGATCGCGAGGAAATCAGAAGAGTCTCGCGAGATCGATAAGCTGCAGCGTTCAATACACCGGTATGAGAAACGAGACTTTCGTCGTACCGACGAGTAACGCCGACAGCACACGCATCACTTCCGTATCGGCGCTAAATTGTCCGAAAAATACTGCCGAAGTGCAGACCGGTGGTAATCACGTAACCCGATTGCAAACCGGCGACACGACAGAGGAACGCAAATTGTTAACTACCGGTTGCGGCGTCCAATTTCTCGCCGGCGGTGATTTGAATCCACAGAAACAATTGCTCATCAATTATCCGAGTCAAGAAAACCTTCAGGAGATCAAAAACGTTTACGGCACCGTTGGTAACGCGGTTGTTGGACATCAGTCGAGAAACAGTCAACCGGCGGCTGCCGATCAGGAAATCAGCGAATTGTTCAACGGCGCTGCAGTCAAACCGCAATCCTTCACGACTGAGCAGTTGTTTTACCGATCGCAATCGGTACCGCTTCACAGAATGGTCAATCCGACTTTGATGTCACCGATCGGCAGTCATCAACAGTATATCGCCGGTTTTCACGGACAAAATTTCAATCATTCGAGCAATAGCTCCATTGCTCCCACACCGGTTCCCAGCGAATTTAACGATTTTGGCGCTATGAGCGGCGATCCTTATCTTTTGGACGATGTCGACGCCGGTTTTATAGCTGACGATCAACAATTTTTGATGGAAGACAAAGAGAGCATTACGAAGATACTGAATATACTTGACGAAGAGGGACGACTGACTATAATGCCGGAAAATCCACCGACCGAAGAGAATCTTATTGAAGGAGGATTGTCGATATCGATGCTTGAAGCTAACATTCAACCGGAAGTTATTCTCGATCCCGCGGCTGTTTTAGATCCGTCCGTAGGTCTTGAAAAGATAATCGAATCGCGATCCTATCCCAACACACCGTTGCCTATCGTGGCAAACAACAATTATACCGGTCACGGATTTACCGAAGACAATAGCAACGGATCGCGATCTTATCCATCGACGCCGTTGCACGCGATTGCTCCGCAGGACGTTTATCGCGAGAGCAACGAACCGATGCTTTCGAGTCCGACGTTGAATTCGTTGAATCTTCGAAGCGACAACGGCGAGAACGTTGTCGTCGAGAACGTTTGTCGCAACGTAAACGAACTCTTGGAACCGAATTTTCTCGTTGATAATGAGAATGAGACCGATGATCTCGGTACTCTTGACAACTTCGAGGCGCTGCAGGACGTTGACTCGCTGGCGCCGCTGTTCAACGAAGTTACGGATAATAATAATCGATAAACTTTTTTCTTTTTTTTTTTTTTTCTCGTCTTTGTTTTTTTTTTTTTCTTCTTGTTACCGATCGATTATTCGCGGAAAAACCGAATGACAAAAGTGATGTGTTTTTTTTTTATTTCACGCGCGCTACGCGTTTCTCTACAGCCGAAGTGTATCGTCGATCGTTCGACGGAGAACATGCATTTTTTTTTTTTTAAAGGACACACCAACGTGTGTAACGTCAAAAACGGACAAATGACTCACTGCCACGAAATTATTCGCAATTTTATCGTTTTTTTTTTTTTTTTCTTTTTTTTTTTCCTTTTTTTTTCTCGGGGAAATAAACTGTAGTGAGACTAATTGCGAGGAGCGAGAAGTTGAACGCTACTCGTCTCTCCCCGCGTCTACCCAACTTTTTAACATTCGAATGGAAGAAAAAAAGAAAATGGAAAATTCGAAAAAAAAAAAAACAAAAAACAAAAAAAAAAGAATAATGATAACTAGTATTTTCCGAACAGGGAACTCGCGCGATTATCATACTCTCGTGATAAATATGATGACCCGAGGATCCCTGACGAGGCTCGTGATCCGATTGTAGACTTGTCTTTCTTTCGTCTTTTTGTTTTTCATCTTTTTTTTTTTACTATTACTTTCTATCAATTGATACGCTGGTAAAGAAAAAAAAAACTGTTTTACTCGATATTTAAGGTAGAAATAGGTCGAGATTGGTGAGAACGAACGATGTTTGCGAGCGTCGAGAGCGAACAAAAAAAAAAGTGGAATTTTTTTTTTTTTTTTTTTTTTTTTTTTCGATTTTGTGTACAAATTAATTTGTAGGTAACGTACGAAGTTTCAAGGAAGCGGCGACTGTTTTTTTTTTTTTTAAATTTTACTCGAACAATTGAATTAATTAAATTTATAAAATGCCCTGACGAAAAAAAAAAAACAAAAACGTATTCGCGTGTTGAGAAATTTTTAATGACTTACGTGCCTTTCGATAAATGTAAATCGCGTTGGGCTGTCCGCTGCTTTGGGTGTACGTTTTTTTTTTTTTTTTGCATTTTTTTTTTCAAAGCATCAATCGATTCGTCAATTGTCCTATTTTTATCGTCGATCTGTCAATGAAATGTTAGCTTCCAAGCAAAACAAACAGATTTTTAACGCTGGAAACGTTGTGTTTTTCTTTTTTTTTTTTTTTTTTTTTTATCGCTACGAACAAAGTATATTCGAAAAACGAAAGTATAAATCGACGATGTACCAGAAAAAGTATTAGTTTCAAATTTATCTGTGTCGAAGAGAGCGAAAGAGAGAGAGAGAGAGAGAGAGAGAGAGAGAGAGAGAATGGAGGAGAAAAACATTCTTTTTGCATCGTCGCTGAGTATATTAAACGCGAAGGAGTTAAAGATAGTTTTTAAAAAATTGAAATAAAAAATGAAAAAAAAAAAAAAAAAAAAAAAAAAAAAAAACCAGAAGCAAACACCGTATAACCGTTTTTACACGCACAAAACTTAATAGCTGTGTACCAATTCGATGTAATCGTAACGTCGAAAAAAAAAAAAAAGAAAAAAAAAAAAAAAAAAGGCGCACGATCTGTTGGAATATAAAAAAAAAAAGAACAGTGCATAGTCAGTAAACGAATAAACATGATGAAAAAACATTTTTAAATAAAGATAAACAGTGTGTTCGTAGGTAGAGAGGTATAATTCGGGGCCGACGATCGAATCGCAAATTGTTTTTTGGTGTCACTAGGACTTCAACAGTTTCTTAAAGGTTTTGCTGGTAACGGGAACGAATTAATTAAACGAGCTTAAGAAAAAAAAAAAAAGAAGAAATAATAATAATAAACACAAAGACATCAATTTGTACGTAAACTTTTGAAATTTTTTGTAAAACTTAAGATAATTATCGTTCAGTAGTTCAACAGAGGGCATTATTGATTGCGACGATTAGAGATATTCGAGAGCAATATTCAAAGGCGATCCGATCGTTCCAAGTGACTTCATTTTTTTTTTTTTTTTTTTTTTTTTTTTTTTAATACCGTTTTTCACGATTCAACATTTTCTCATAACCGAAGCGACAAATTTTGACAAATCACTGCCCTAATCGCGAGCTTGTGAAGCTATAAAATAAAAATAGAAAAAAAAAATTAATAAATAGAAAAGAAATGAAGTCACGAATTATCCACTCGTTTAGCGAATCGTGTTGCATGTGAAATAGAGATCGATAAACGAATTAGAAAAAAAAAAAAAAAAAAAAACCAACTCACAATTACTCAGTACTATAATCCATTATTAGAAGATGAAACAAAACAACAACAACAAGAAAAAAAATCACAATTTTTAGCATACGAGGGCGACGTACTGGCGAATTTAATTAATATCAACGCGAAGGCAAGAATAATGATCTTTAGGCAATCGTAGATCCCTTTCGATCGCGAAGTTATTGTTGTTATTATTATTATTATAGTTAAATATTAAAATCGATGAAGTAACTTATAAGTCACGACGTTCGATTTTTTGTCAATAAAAAAAAAATAAGCTACTCGATGAAATTTCTCAATCGGGTTTGACGATCGACTGAATAATAATGAAAAAAAAAAAAAAAAAAAAACATATTAAATCGATGATTCCTTAGAAGATCTGTGATCAATGATTGCCTGTCGAAAAAAAATAATAAAAAGATCAACGCCCGCGCCGAATCGCCACGAAAGTCTATCGGGTAAACTCCTTGCGCGCGTTTTATTTCCTCAATTAACTTTCCACTCCTTTCAGATCGAAGCAATTTTTTTTTTTTTTTTTTTTTCTTTAATAAAATTTAATTGGTGATCGTTTCGCATTCGGGAAAGCGGTCTTTCCTTCTCGCGTACACTTCATCAATAAACATATAAATTCGTGTAAAATTTACGCTCAAAAAAAAAAATTCAGTATTATTCGATAAAAACTCTGCGTTTCCTCGTGTTATGTTCAATAAAAACAGAAAGAGAAAAAAAAAAAAAAAAAAAAAAAAAATTTGATGAAAAAAAAAAAAATTCCAAGAAAAAGAAAAAAAATGCCCTCGTCAATCCACACAGTTCGAGTCCCAAGTGCATAATACATAACGGTCGAAAAATACGTCTCAAACCCGATTCCTAGTTGTAAGAATCGCGTTTTACGCCTTTTACTTTAAACGGATTCAGCTCTTCGCGTTTCATTTTTTTTTTTTTATTATTAATAATTAATCACTTAATCGTTGATTTAGTAAACTGTGATATTTGCGCGAGTGCTTATTGTATCTTGTATGTGTCTATCCGCATGTACATAATGTGTTTTTTTTTTTTTAATCTCAATCCCCTATCTCTTCAATTTTATTTTTACAAAGTTTCGTTAAAATCGACATCTGCCGCGTGGGAGTAAAAAAAAAAGGAAAAATAAAAAAAAAAAAATAGTAATCGTAGATTTGAATGTCAAGCCTCGATATTAGTGAACCCCGCAAGAATTCGGAGGTCCCTTTCCTGCTCAGTGCCGATTGACAATGATTTTCATTTTGATGAAAAAAAATAAATAAAAAAATAACCATTTTCTCCTCCGCCTTTTACGGGTGGGAAAGGACTCCGATATCCAAGTAGTTTGCACAACGAGTGTAACACAAATTCACAGAAACACAGAAAAAAAAAACAGACAAAAACACATACATAAAACATATACACTTAGTTATGAATAATGAAGATTGTTTGAACGTTCGTACACATCGTAGACGACAAAAAAAAGAAAAAAAAAAGAAAAAACGTGTAGGTAGGAAATATACAAAAATGTACGATGTATAAATATGAAAAAATATATATAATTTTGTATAATTTATAATTACTATTTGACGATAAAATAAAATGTTAACATTGTATGGCCTAATCGTCGATTATATCATTTCTTTCCCCTCTTTTAATTTCGCACTTTCGTGAGTATAAAAAAAAAAAAAAAAAAAATTTTATAATTTTTTTCGGACAATACTATAGCGCAGGATAAAACAAAGCGACGAAATATTTCCTTACTGTACAAAATTTATTCGCCGTTCAATCGCACATATTATATATATAATAATATATCTCACAATGAATAATATATTCTATAACAACCGCGACGACGGTTAAGATGTTTCTCGTGTGGTTGCGCTGAGAGAACAAGCGATACAATCGAGGAACGGAAAAAAAAAGAGAAAAAGAAAAAAAAAAAAAAAAAGAGGTTTCACGCGAATTTAACTAACGACGAATATCATTGTTTTACGGTGCGGTGCGCTAAAGTCCCGACACGCGCGGCACACTTCTCGCCGTATATTCGATATTCCTAACTTGTATCGTTGATTGATTCATTGAAAAAAAAAAAAAAGAAAAAAATATTTTTCAAAATAGAATAGATTCGGCGCTCTTCGTGTCATTTTTTTTTTTTTTTTTTAATTTACAAAACGTTCGACGGAACCTCGATAATCGGTGGCGTTCTCGTCTCGTTCAACAATTCCGTCTGCGATTTTTTTCCATTAACGATTGCCTGCACGTCCTCGAGATCGAGAGTTTCGTATTTGAGAAGCGCGTCGGCAAGCAATTTGTGTTCTTTAGAATGAGCCTTCAGTATGGTCTTCGCGCGTTCGTAAGATTCCTAAAAAGAACGATTATATATAGAAGATAAGATTATAGAATTTCCGATACTTCGATAAAAACAATTTTCTCGAAGTATCGGAAATTAATAGACGGGTTACCGACCTGCAAAAGTCTTTTAACTTCGCCGTCGATAAGCTCATTGGTACTCGGACTGTATTCCGATCCCTGGTTTCGGTTTTGATTAGGATCGACGTGAGATCTGAAGCCAACTTTCTCCGACATGCCGAATTGCTTTACCATACCTTCGGCAATTTGTGTAGCGTACTGAAATCAACGAAAAAAATGTTATAATCGATTCGATAAATAGACAATGTTATTTAATTTTTTTTTTCTGATACCTCGAGGTCTTTGGACGCTCCGGTTGTTACTTTGTCGGGTCCGAAAATAAGTTCTTCAGCGGCTCGTCCGCCCATCATAGTGTCCATTTTTGCTAAAAGCTCAGCTTTCGTTATATGATAAACATCCTTAGCTGGTAGATACGAAGTCTAAAATATCAACGATACAACAATTATTAATAATAATTAGTACTTATTATTGATTAAAAATGAATCGTTAACGTTTAAAAAAAAATTAAAAAAATTAAAATACTTAATTAATAATCAATAATTAAATTTTATTTAATTATTAAATTTAATTATTTTAATATTTAAATTTCATTTAATTATTAAGTACATAATAAATGCAATAATTTATTAGTAATAATCATTAAAGTTTAATTATTACTGATAAATTATTGCATTTATTATTTGATTAATAATAAAATAAAATTCAATTATCGATTATTAATTAATTTTATAAATTTTTTTTTTTTTTTTTGCGAATTATGATATATCAATGAAAATATATTTCTCGAAATTTCTTGGTGTGAAGAATTTATATTTACGTGTCCGAGCGACGGTCCCCGTGGAATAATGGTAACTTTGTGAAGAGGCGTCGAATCCTTCGTGTAAAAGGCGACAAGCGCGTGTCCGCCTTCGTGATAAGCGGTTACGCGATTGACTTCGTCATCGGGCATTCTGCCTTTGCCTTCGGGACCGAGAATCACTTTGTCTCGCGCTCTCTCGAGATGTTGCATCGTAACGAAATCCGCTCCTTCGATTGCCGCTTTCAGAGCCGCTTGATTAACCATATTCTCGATATCGGCGCCGGTAAAACCGGTCGTACAACGCGCCAAATAATCCACATCGACGTGTTTCGTCAGTATCTTCTTCATATACAAATTTATTATCTCCTTGCGGCCGTTGTAGTCCGGTGTGCTAACGTATATCTCGACATCGAAACGTCCCGGTCGCATGAGCGCTTTGTCAAGATCGTCGCGTCTGTTCGTCGCCCCGAGAACAATAACGCCTTCGTTCTGATGAAAACCGTCCATTTCCGAGAGCAATTGATTTATCGTTTGATTGGCATACGGATGAATAACGGAGTTCGTGCGTCTCGCGCCAACGGAGTCAATCTCATCGATGAATATCACGCAAGGCGCGCGTTCCTTTGCCGCTTCTGTTGAAAAGATTTATTGGTTTACAAGAGAGAACAGTGCAGTTGGCGAACACTTTTCTGTGGAGTGTTTCCTTTTTTTTTTTTTTCGTATTTAAAAAAATGATAATCGAAAATCGAATACTTACTGAATAAATCGCGAACTCTTCGAGCTCCTTGACCGACGAGAATTTCGTCGAATTCAGGTCCAGCGGCGTGAAAAAATGGGACACCAGCCTCGCCGGCGACCGCACGGGCGAGAAGAGTCTTTCCGGTACCCGGTGGTCCAACGAGAAGAACACCTTTCGGCAATTTACCACCGAGAGCTGAGAACTTTTCAGGATTCTTGAGAAACTCGACGACGTCTTTCAGTTCCCGTTTAGCTTCGTCCACCTTTATCGGGTTAATTTTTTTTTTTTTTTTTTTTTAGACTCAATTGGTACTTTTTTGGTATCATAAAAAAATTAAAATAATTTTTTTATTATCGATTTTACCCCTTTGACGTCGTTGAACGTAACGTTGATCTCCTCAGGATTGACGATACCGTTTTTACCGATCTGAATCCTAAATACACTTCCGTTTGTACTCGCTATTCGGGAAAAAATGTTTTCGTTATTTTTATTAATCGAGTTATCGAAACTGAAGACAAGCTGTGCGCATTAGAATGTTTTGATAAAAAAAAAAATTTTAAATTAAAAGTAAAAAAAAAAAAAAAAAAAAATTTCGATAATTTAATTAGTCGAGACTAGCAACGTTCCTCCATTTTTTTTATTTCTTTCGAAAGTGAATATTAGAAACATGAAAAACCTAAATTACGGGGATAGTTTACGGTATTATAAGAGAATGAAAAAAAAGTAATAAAAAAAAGTGAAAATATTGGTTAATTGGAATTCAATACTAACATTTATACACACCCATGATAGATATGAGAATGACGAAAGCAATTCCGGTCATTACCACCTGCTGGAGAACTTTAAGCCAGCGGACAGTACGACCGGGTGCCTTGCGACCATTCCCAGCTAGATAACCCTCGGCGAACGCAACTTTTGTTCTCATCTTCTCGTCTTTCGTCAAGTCGCGATCGTTGAGAAGTGTTTTAAGATTTTCGTGATTCACCTGATCGAGTGTCATCGCCGATTTGTCGTCCTAAATCACAATCGCTCATTGATAAATCGATTAGGGCGTAAATTTTCGGGAAAAAAAAAAAAAAAAAAAAAAAAAAAAAAAAAAAAAAGTTCGAAATTTTTTCGCGATACCTCGTAAGACTTAGAGAGCCCAATCCATTTTTTGAGTCTTCCGGTGAGGGTGGGATTTCTCTCGATCTCCGCTTTGATGTTTCTGTTAGTCTTGAAGTTTCTTACCCACAAATCGCGCGAATGTGGTCGCGAATTTTTACCATTATCGAGGGTGCATCTTATAACCGGAAGTATAATAGGTTCGGACAGTGGTGAGCATGGAAAGCCTCGTTTGTTCTCCGCGAAAGTGGAACCCGAGATATACGAGACTCTCCATGGTCCACGTTTTTCCAGAGGTCTCGACAGTGATCGAACGAGCAAATCGTTCAGCTGTAGTTCCGTGCAATTCTTTGCTGCCTGCATGGTGGTAAAGAATCGTTTTTTTTACACGATATTGTGTCGTATATCGATATAATATATAATATATAATATATAATATATAATATATAATATATAATATATAATATATAATATATAATATATAATATATAATATATAATATATAATATATAATATATAATATATAATATATAATATATAATATATAATATATAATATATAATATATAATATATAATATATTTTTTTAACTACAAAATTATTATTTCGTAGTAAAAAATCGTAAAAAAAATTAATAATAATTATTTTTGCAAGTTGTTTCAATTAAGCATTTTTTTCGTGCATTTTATAAATCGTCAAAAAATGGGCGTTAAATTTGTCAAGTTTTTTCACCAGTTAAAAAATATTACTTTTCTAAGATGCATTGATTGATGTAGGAATCTCGAGATTTTATGTGAAACTTTGTTAATAATTTTGAAATAAAAAGTTATTGTTTCCCTCGAATAAAATTTGACTTTATCGCCTACCTCGTGGAGGCTCTCGGGGCACAGATCGTCGGATCCGGCACGTACGTTGTTATCATCGCGTCTCTTTATTCTCGTCGATATCGATGATGTTCTCGGCGTGAATGCCGAAGTCAGTTGGGTCAGGTGGTACAATACCTGATAAAAAATCGTCGTTTATCGATGTTACATTTTTTTTTTTTTTTTTTTTTCGTGCGTTTTTCGATATATCGTGTGCGCATACATACAGTTCATGGTATGTATGCATGTATATGGTATAGTTCTGTAGAATAAATTGTATATACTACAGTCGCGAGAATTTTGATCGCGGGGGTTATGGGACGTTTCGAGAACCTATGAGAAAACATTTTTTTTTCTCTTCTCCTCGGCACTTCTGACAGTTCGTAAATGCGCTATCTCTGTATCGACGATATATTTGCAATCGCGAGACAATATGACGAAACAGTGACTTTAAAAATATAAGAGTACGCGCACGAGAGCATTGTAGTAGCCTTGCATCACTTACCTGATTATGAGATTGCAGCGAAATCATCTGGATAATATTTTTAGCGACGAATACGTCCGTCAGCTGATGCGCAACCCGATTATATTTTTCACTTAAATCCTCGCCGCGACAAATGGTTTTTACTTTTTTTTTCTTTAACCTTTATACCGTTTTTTTTTTTTTTATTTCGTTAACTTCGTGTCGTGTTGCGAGATTTCGCAGCCGTGCGGAGAGCACGGTACTCGCGTTATTTTTTATTTTTTTCTATTCGACGTTACACGAGAGATATCTCTGTCTTCGTTCCACCGATCGTCCACTGACTTACAATCCTCAGCAGGATTGTCAACCCTCACCGGTTAAACCATACCGTTCTTTTTGCCAATGTTCGTTCCGCGACAAAATGAAACTGTTTTACTGCAAATTTTTCTCCCTCTCCACCCCGACGAATTCACGTGTTTTATTCGCCACGCCAATACGCAAAAGACAATTTTTATCGCGTATATACATGTAGAGTAATTGACGCAGTGCAGAGCAAAGATCCAAAGATGGCGTTCGCAATACGCAATGAAAATTCTGATTGGTCGAGTGAACGTCACAGCCGTCGAATCACAAGGTTCGATCGGCGTCACGAAATCAAAGCGCAAAACAAAAATCGATCTCACGTTTGCATCATTCGAAAAAAAATGTTACACCGGCAAACACGATTGATCAACAAGCAAAGATAAAAGTTTACATATTGCGAAGAAAAATTATTCGCTAATTTACGAAATTCAAGGTGAGCAAATTAAAGATATTTTCATTCGTTAATTTCTAACCTCGTATTCGGGACTGACGAGCAGAGTTTCGATGTAAAACGAATTCACGAGTGACATATATCGATAAAAAATATTTGAAAAAAATTATATAAAAAAAAATCATCTTTATTACAAAATTCAATGTGAATCTCTTCAAATCCCATTCGTTTCGTAATTTCTAACCTACAAATTTGCGAATGACGACTCGCCGCACGTAAATTCAATAGTTATCCGAATCGTCAATATTCTCGAATTTCTTTATTTTTCAGATTTCTCAAAACATCCGACGACTAAAAAGTTTATTCCGCGTCGAAGATGTTTCAAAGATTGCCAAAGAGAGCTCTTCTCGTCGGTCCCCGGCGTTACCACACGAGTCTCTTCCGCCGAGCGGCTGCTGCGGCATTTGCCGAATCGTCAAAATTTCGTCCCGGCGATGTATTTCACGGTTTCACCGTCGATGAAGTTTCGCGTATAGATGAGATGCATTTGGAGGCGATACGTCTGACGCACTTAAGTACCGGCGCTCGCTATCTTCATCTACAGCGTGACGACAGTAACAACGTTTTTTCCATAAATTTTCGCACGATACCAAAAGATTCGACGGGTTTGCCGCACGTTTTGGAGCACACGGTGCTTTGCGGCTCCGAACGTTATCCGTGCCGCGATCCGTTTTTCAAGATGCTAAGACGATCGTTGGCAACTTTTCTCAACGCTATGACTGGTCCCGATTACACTCTGTACCCTCTGTCCACTCAAAATCCCAAAGACTATCGTAATCTTCAATCCGTTTATCTGGACACCGTTTTCCGCCCGAGTCTCCGGGAACTCGATTTCCGTCAGGAAGGTTGGCGACTCGAACACTCCGACGTTAACGACAAAAATTCCCCGATCGTCTTCAAGGGCGTCGTGTTTAACGAGATGAAAGGTGTTTTCAACGAGAATCAAGCGATATTCGCGGAAAAATTATTAAACACGATACTTCCGAGTCACACATACGCTCATTGCTCGGGCGGAGATCCTCTCGTTATACCGGAAATGACTCACGAGGCATTGGTGAATTTTCACGCGAAGCATTATCATCCCTCGAACGCGAGATTCTACTCGTACGGCAATTTCCCCCTCGAGGAACATTTGAAATTTATCGAGGAGCGTTATCTCGCAAAAACGAAAGCTACGGACGCCACAGCGACGATGGTACCACCGGAAGTGCGTTGGAAAGCGCCGAAAAGGCAACACGTCGATTGCCGACCGGATCCCATGGCTGCCGATCCATCGAGACAAAGTTCCATAGCCATTGGACAACTCTGCAACGACATTACAGACGTGCAAAAGACTTTCGAACTCTATATTCTCGCGCAGCTATTGCTTAAGGGTCCGAATTCCGCGTTCTACAAGAGTCTCGTGGAAACGAATCTCGGAACGGGATTCGGGACTTTTACGGGTTACGAGCCGCAGCTTCGCGACACGATGTTCGTCGTGAGTTTGCAGGGCGTGCGAAGCGACGATTTTGCAAAGATCGAGAAAGCGTACGACGAAACATTGAAGAGAGTAATAGACGAGGGATTCACGAAAGATCACGTAGACGCTGTTCTTCACAGTATAGAATTGGCGGTGAAACATCAGACATCGAATTTCGGACTAAATTTGCTCTTCAATTTAACACCTCTGTGGAATCACGACGGCGATATATTGCGATCGATGAGGATAAACGATTCGGTGAAGAAATTCACTGATAATCTCGCGGCTGATCCTCTGTATCTCAATAAACTCGTGAAAACGTATCTCCTCGACAACACTCACCGCCTCACGCTGACAATGTCGCCAGAGGAGTCTTACGATTGTCGCCAAACGGCCGCCGAGGAAAAACTTCTCAAAGACAAATTGGCTGCTCTTAGCGACAAGGAATTAGCGACGATCTACGAAAATGGACAGAAATTGTTGGCCGATCAGAAAAAGGAGGAAAAGGAAGTATTGCCGACGCTGAAAATCGAAGATCTGAAGCCCGACGTGGAGAGATACGAAACCAAAGACACTTTGGTATCCGGTGTACCGGTGCAATTGTCGATTCAGCCGACCAACGGAATTGCCTACTATCGCGGTATCCTCAGCACAATCGACTTATCCGATGATCTTAAAAAGCTTTTGCCGATATTCAACAACGTTATCGCCAAAATGGGAACAAAAAGCAACGATTATAGAAGTTTCGATCGGCTGTGCGAACTGAAAACCGGAGGTCTCAGTTTCTCGAATCACGTAAGCGAAACGAAAGACAGCGTCGATCGTTACGAAGAGGGAATAATCATTCAGTCCTATTGTCTCGATAAGAATGCGAATAACATGTGGAAACTATGGGAAGAATTGTTCAACGAAGCGAAACTGGAGGATGTTAAACGTTTCGAGAATTTAGTCAAAGAGACCGCCGGCGATTTGGTAAACGGAATCGCTGATTCGGGACACGTATACGCTATGAGTACCGCAAAGAGTTTGGTCTCCTCGTCGTCGAGACTCAAGGAAAGCCTTTCGGGTTTGGAATACGTTGGACGCATGAAGAATTTAGCGCAATCCAATGATTTCGCCGAATTGTTGGAAAAAATTCGTGAAATAAGAGAACGAGTTTTGCACAAAGGTAAACTTCGCTCAGCGATAAATCTATCGGCGGAAAATCACGACGAGATCGTCGCCGGTATGAATGAGTTTTACGGATCTCTCAGGGGAAATCCCGAGGGATCGCGAATCATAACGGAAGGGGAAAAGATTGCCGGAGAAAGAGACGAAAACGCCGTTCATCACGTTATGCCGTGGAGCGTTAATTATTGTTCCAAAGCCATACAAACCGTTCCTTACACGAGTCCCGAATTCGCGGTTTTGCGAATTCTCGCTAAACTCGTCACGAATCTTTACCTCTTTCCGGAATTACGGGAAAAAGGAGGAGCATACGGCGCCGGTGCTAATTTGTCGACCGAAGGAGTATTCACTTTTTACTCATATCGCGATCCGAATTCAACGAGAACGTTGGATATCTTCGATGGAACTTACGAATTTCTGAGAGGATACGCTTTCCCTCAGAAGGACATTGACGAAGCGAAACTCGGAGTGTTTCAACAAATCGACGCTCCGGTACCACCGGGCAATCGGGGAATTGGAAAATTCATTCACGGAACGACTGACGACGATTTGCAGGAACAAAGACTCAGACTGCGGGCAGTTACGAGAGAACAGATTCTCGAAGTCGCGGAAAAATATCTAAGACCCGGAAAAATGGGATTAAAAATTGGAAGAGCGCTTTTGGGACCGGCGAACGGAGATTTGAAGACGAGAAGCTCCGAGGGATGGGATATCATGGAACAAGACGAAGAAAACAGGGCGACAGCTTGTTGAAAATATATTCTTACGTTGCATTAAATCTGTAAATATTTGTTAAAAAAAATAAATTAATAAATCACTAAAATGTAAAAAAAAAAAAAAAAAATCTTTTAATTGCCTAATGTATTCATTTTTTTTTGATGATTCATTAAGAATATTCTACGAATCATTCTTCAGATGGAACTCGACGAGGATAATGAATCCAAATATTTTCGAGATGCTATCGATCTGTTTTACGAGACTCAATGGCTCTACAGATTTCCGGTTACGGAAATTCTGGTCAGAAAAAGTTTAAACGAATTTCCTGGTAGATGGATGGAGATACTTGGAAATTTGGATAATAATGCAATAAATGAGTTAATCGTGAATAAAATTACGAAGGTTTGTAGATATAAATAAAATTGTGGCGATTATAATAGTCCCGCGACGTTGGATTCTGAATTAAAAAAAAAAAAAAATTCTCTTTTGTTAAGCGCGATTTTCCGGAGTCTCTATTATCATTCGTGGAAAAATGCATTCTTCTCGACAAACTACCGAAAGTTTTAGCATCCGAAGAGTCAAATATTTTGCCGAAATCTTTTCGCAACGGACTCAGCGACAAGAAACAACACGAGATTTTGCAATTGGCGAATTTGGTTCACTCACAGTGCGCGAAAAATGGGATCGAAACTATCGTCGATCTTGGCGCCGGACTGGTAAATCTTCAAAATTCTCAGTTATTTCAATATTTTGTGAGGACATTTTTTTTTTTTTTTTTTTTTAACTATTATTTTAACTTTCGCAGGGATACGTCTGCCAACTACTGAATCATCTCTATGGCTATCGGGTTATCGGCTTCGAATCGAATCCCAAAAACGTTGACGCCGCGAAAAAGCGTCAGACAAACTTTCATCCCGAATCTGTATCCCGAGTGCGTTATATATGCGCAAAAATCGATGAAAAATCCGCCAATGATATCGAAAGATATTTAAACGAATTTGACGAATTTACGGAAAAATCATTTTGTCTCGTCGGGCTTCACGCGTGCGGCGATCTTGGAGTCAATGCTTGCAAACTGTTCGCCGATATTTCAACGGCAAAGATTCTCGTACTTTTGTCGTGTTGCTATCATAAACTTGAATTCAACGGTGCAAATGATTTTCGTAACTTTCCCGTTTCCGAGATACTGAAATGTACGATTCAATCGTCGAGACGCAATTGCGAAGAATTTTTTCAGCGACCTTTTCTCCGATTAGCGTGTCAAGAGCCGGCGGAACGTTGGGATAATATGTCCGAAGTCTCGCATCGAGAACACGCTTTTCATGTTCTCGCGCGAGCGGTTTTGGAACTCTACGCACAGAAAAGTACGTATCGTGGAATATAAAAAAAAATTAAATCTTTTTATAGAAAAAAAAAAAAAAAAAATGAGAAATAGCGATTTCGTAGTATAAAAAGTTCAATCTGTTTTTTGAGTAATGATTTATTTTCGAAAAAAAAAATCGTATAGAACGCATTTTCATTTCTCATAAATTTCTGACTGACCGCTGTAAATTCTCGAGTTGCGATACATCAGTTAAAAATTTTATTTTACCCTTTTTTTTTTTTTTTTTACAATCTATGGACACAGCCAGTTTTGCTTTAATCCGCATATCTCTGTCGCTACTATCAACATTATTATTTCATTCACAGATTCGATAGTTTTGAAAAAACGCGTTCGCAAAGCAACGCGAAAGACTCAATGCGCAAATTTCGAGACTTATCTGGAAGATGCGATGCTGCGTTACGAGTTCAGAGGCGACACGGAAAATTCGATCGGTTTGGAGACGAGAAGAGCAGAAATATTAACGCTTTGGCAAGACAATTGCGCGAAACTAAACGAAGCGGAGATCTACACGGGTCTGCAATTGATGCTTCAGAGTGTCGCGGAATCTTTGGTACTGGAAGATCGTCGATGTTATCTCACGGAAATGGGTTACGAGACTAAAATAATCGGCGTTACGTCGAGAACATTGTCGCCGCGATCGCACGCTATTGTTTCGCAAAAAAAGATCGAATTAACTTGTTTGTTCAATTAATCTAAATAATTATTTACATTTTTTTTCGTCTCGAGTATTTTATATGTCTATATAAAAAAAAAAAAATAAAAAAAAAATATATTAGATACGATAATTAATATTATCTACCGGCCGTACGGATGAATCTGAGATGCTGCCTTTATATTAGTTTTTATTGCGCTCGGTGCTTTGCCCATTTGTCCCACTGAAATAGAAAAATATATAATAATTTTGCAAAATTAATATAGTCGAGAATTTGATGAATTTTTATGAGAATCTTACTTTGCTGACTTCCGAGGGGTCCCTGGCCTCCCGCGCCCGGTTGACTTCCGGGTCTTCCTACCATCATTCCCGCGGGTCCTGGACTCACCCCCGACTGACCCATTTGCACCGGATCCGACTAAAATGTAAAAAAAAAAAATATTAAAGATGGAAAAAAAAATCCCCAAAAATTTAAGGACATTTCAAGGACTCTTTCAGAAGATTTTCACGATAGTCAGATATATTTACCAAAAATAAAAGAAATTATGAATTAATAATATATATCTCTTTTTTAGACATCAATACGAAAGATAAAGCTGATTCAGTGTGTATCACAAAATTAGCGGCTAAAAAATCGGAATAAAGCCGAAGATTTAAGAAAAAAATTCGAAATTCAAGGATTGAAAAGTAATTTAAGGACATTTGAGGACATATTGCATTCGAATTTTTGATGAATAAGAAATTACCTTTAATCCACTGCCCATTCCCACAGCAGCGACGAGAACATTAGTATCCGCCGTACTACTGGTCTGCGCTTGCGCTGCCCTTGAACCGGCTTCGCTCTCCCATTCTTCTCTCGCTTTGTTCGCAATGTCCCACACGTGATTTATTACTTTTGTATACTGCGCTACTTGTTTCTGCAATGCAACAACACAAAATCGAATATAACGCACGATACACCGTTATTATCTCGACTGGCGTCGATTTACGTTTTCTAAGTTCATACGGAAACCGTAACGTTTTAGGATTTCGCTTACATTGCAGTCCTAGTCGTCGGTACAGTTAGCGTAACAAGAGATTAATATACAATTTACTGCTCAGTCATTATTTTTGTCTCAGGAATTAGCGGCGTGAAAAAAAAAAAAAAATCGTACGACTCAAATTTACGAAATTGGAAACTGAAGAAATATCCATTTTTACAGCGCACATTGGAACGTTAGAAAAACAAGTTAGCGGCTCGAAAAAAAAAAATAAAAAATTGTACGACTGAAATTTACAAAATTGGAAACTGAAGAAATATCCATTTTTACAGCGCACATTGAAACGTTAGAAAAATGTTAGTTTTATTTAAAAAAAATTTTTTCTGCGCCGCTTTTGCCCAATATATTAAAAAATAAGACCGTTGCAAAGAGAAAAAGAAAAAAAAAAATTGCACTTACGTGAGAAGCGTCGTAGCTTAGGTTAGCCGCTTTCATTTCCAGCTGTACCATCTTCTGTTCTGCTTGAGGCTCGGGTTTTGTTCTCAAATAATCGGGAACGAGATCGTGGGCGAACGTCGATATTCTTCCCTCAGTCATTCGCATTAGTTCTTCGTCTTTTTCGGGACTCAATAAAAGCGGCAGTACCGTCAAACTTCGAAGATTCGGCGCTTTGTCGTGAGCCAAGATTTTCGAGAGACTCGTAAGCTAATAATAATAAAAAATAAAAACAAAAAAACACCGACGATACACCAAAAATGTGTAGAAGAAAAAATTAATCGCAAAACGATTTTATGATACTTACGTGACCGGCGATTAGCGCAAAATTGTCAAGAAAACTCGGCCAGTTGAGGGTCTCGTATTCGTGTTCGAGTTTGAATATCATCGACGCTATTGACGATTTGAGATCATTAACACGCATTATTATGGCTTCTAAAGCCGAATCTAACTGCTTCTCTTCGCGCTGCATGATTAGGTTGTTGTTTCGCGTACAATTGTTTACGTCGCGGAAGAAAACAAGAAATATTATAACAACCAGCACCGAGTTATTACCCCTGCGAGCGTAGCAGGCAGACTGAAGCTCGTCTCGTACGTTGGCTCGACTGTTGAGATCGACACTCGCGCTGCGCTCTCTTGACGGCAGGTTAACGAAGGACGGAGTAAATAACCGTCACTTTTATCAAAGAAATATGTTGAAATAATTATTTATTCTTTTCGTTATAAATTAAACGTTCATTTATTGCATAAATATAGACTACGAATGATTTTGCTTCTCGATCGACGATATGTGCTCAATAAATCGAAAAAAAAAACGAAAAAACCATTCGGAAGATTAAGTATCGAAAGTCGTAATTCATCTATTTTTATGCACAAATAACATTGGACATTGCGAAACTGCGAATTTAATGTACATAAATCTAAATATTGATGAACATGAAAATGTTTGTCTATATTGTGAGACGCATCGACTGTTGAGGTTATATGACCAATCAGGAAAAAACGTTTTCATGCGACGTAGTCGTCTGCATTGCCAGGTCATCGAAGCTCATCGGAATCACGTGACTCATGCATTTAGACGAAAAAAGGCAGAAGCGCCGTCGCGCACTGTCGGTGGGAACGCGTTCGGGCGAATGAGGAATAACCTCGCGACATCGGAGGTCGGAGGGAATAATCTAGTCAGAGCTTCGAGTCGATCGGCAACAGTAGCTATAGTAAAGGAAATCGCGTAAGCATAAATTATCAACTGTCAGTGCAGCGCGAACCGTCAAAAACGTGTCTCAGATTCGCGTTGTTCCGATCCTTAACGCCAGACGACGCAGTGAATTTCGAAGTTAAAAAAAAAATAGTTTCGAAAAGAAAAAAAGATCGATCACCCATGTGCCATAGGATAGTGACGAATTCATAAGTAACGATGATAGACAAAATCGAGGAGTCTGCGGGGATCTTCGGAAGATTGGCCGATTTACTCGGTACTCAAGAACCTGCCCTACGACTTCTGACCTCCATTCTCTTAGGTAACATAAACGTGTCCTACACGCGCGCGCGCGCGCGCACGCACGCGATCACCCCATTGCTTATACAGTTATAACTGTAACTCTCGTCATTTGTAGCGACACGAGTGACTTACAATGTTTAACATGACCTTGTTTACTAGTAGTGAATACTATTCACTAGCTACATCTACAAATTATTATTATTATGAGTGCTCTAACTGATAAACTTCGAGGCAAAAAAAAATATTAACGATTATCCTATCTTCGTATTACGCATAGTGTTCGAACTTCAGTTTTATCTATAGTTGTATGTTATAAGCTGATTATTGCAGATATTTAATACTTCCGCATGCAAAGACGTTAATTCTTAAGCTATCCACGGGACAATAGCTCCGATTTTTTTCGACGATTACTTACGAAAAAAAAAAAAATCACAATACGCGAAAAAAGATCGGAATGCTTTGGAGCATCGAATTCGATAGAAAATTAAAGGAATGGACTTTTGAGAAACGGTCGTAATTACAGGGTTTCCGCTCGCTCTTGTATATCGTCACAGCCTGTATGGCAAGTCCGCCTCGTCACAGCATATATTCTTCATACTATGCGGATTCTCAATAGGATACTGGAACTACGGCAAGTATAAACACATGCAACGGGATTACGCGACGTCCTATATACATATATATCTACAATAAAACGAGTATCAATGCGGATAACGAATTAAAAACATCGTTTTGAGAACGAGGAAACTAAAAATTATTAAAAATTACGCTTTTTTCACTGCCTGAGAAAATCACTCTTTTGAATTTTTTTTGTTTTTTTCAAGCGAATTATGATATTAGCATCCATGAGATTTTCATATGTATAGAAATATCACAATTTTCGAACATAAAAAAAAATTCACAATATATTGTCAGAGAGAATTGTTTTTTTTTTTTTTTTTTTTTTTTTACGATCGATTCCTGCAGTGTAACTGCAGATAATTATCGCAACAGTGCAAAGTCTGAAAACGGCGTGTTACGCTAAAACCATTCTGCACGTGCGCCTTGTCGGTTTTTTGCTTTTCTCCAGTTATTAAATATTTTAACAACTCGGCAATGAAGAAAGCACGTGCTCTGCAAAAATCACAATCGGTACCGATCCACATCGAGACTTTCTACCGCAGTTTCTCATATATGGAATATATACGATAATTAATTATTTTTCTTATTAAAAAAATATTTATATATCAAATGTAAAAAAATATATTTCGATCTTTTTTTTTATTTAAAAATATTTTTCGTTTTTTTTTTTTCTATTAAAAAATATTTTTCGATTTTTTTTTTTTTTTTTTCTATTAAAAAACATAAATATTTTTTTTAAACAGAATGGGCCATTCTACACTCGACAGCCGCGATATGCGCTACGTACCTGATACTTCTAGTCTTTGGCGGTACATTAGCATCCGCAATTATAACGTTTATCTTCAACATGGGTTACTTGTTGATCGGTAAGTCAGTGTTTCGAACGTTAATAATTCTTTTTTTTTCGCTCTCATTGTACGTTAACAATATTCAATTCCTTTGCATAAAAATTAAAGGCTACTGGACAACGAGTACTGATGTTTACGATATAAAATGGACGATGCCTCAGTGCGTACTAACGTTGAGACTTATTGGACTCTCTTTCAATTTGTGGGACGGCGCTAAATCGCAGGTAAATACTAAAAAAATTAATATTATCCTTTTCATAACATTATTATTAATTATTATATTTTTTTTCATCTAATTGCTTTTTAAAATTTTATTTTTAATTATTATTTTTTTAATAATTTTTTTTATTGTTTTCGTTATTATTGTTATTATTGTTAATTATTTTTATTAACAATAATAACAATTGCACATTAACATTTTTTGGTTATTATTATTATTATTATTGTTAATTATTTTTTTATATAATTGCGAATAATAATTATTAATTATTATTATATATATTATTGTTAATATTGATTATTAAATTTATAGGAAAGTCTGTCAGTTTATCAGAAAAAAGTTGCGCTGAGGAAATGTCCGAGTTTATTGGAAGTCGCGGCATATTCATACTTTCCAAGTTCGTTTCTCGTCGGTCCGCAGTTCAGTATGCGACGATATCTCGATTACGTTAACGGAAAACTTGTCGAGAACGGTGAGGATCTTAGGTACAGTTGTCTCGTCGCCGGCATAAAAAGAACAACAGTAGGATTCGTGTACATTGCGATATTTCAACTCGGAACGATGTACGTTTCGGATCAGTATTTGCTGGACGACGACTATCGTCAATCGAATTTCTTCACGAAGTGTTTTCTGCTCGGACTCTGGGGGCGCGTCAATCTCTACAAGTATATCAGCTGTTGGCTTCTCACGGAAGGGGTACGTTGCCGTTTATTTTTTTATTTTTTTATTTTTTTCGGATTTTTAGCGATTTTAATAATTACCGGAAAATGATAGAGAAAACCTTAAAAAAATTGTTTATGTTTTTTGATTGTTGAAAAATTGTTGTTGTTTTTTTTTTTTTTGGATTTTTAGCGATTTTAATAATTACCGGAAAATGATAGAGAAAACCTTAAAAAAATTGTTTATGTTTTTTGATTGTTTGATTGTTGAAAAATTGTTGTTTTTTTTTTTTTTTTTTGGATTTTTAGCGATTTTAATAATTACCGGAAAATGATAGAGAAAACCTTAAAAAAAATTGTTGACGAATTAAGAATTTTTATAATTATTAATTATCATCTTCAATTCATCGATATCATTAAAGTTCAGAGAGCATTTGGCGATTAAACTTCCGATTTTTATTTTAATTTGTCTGTTAATTTTCTTTATCACCTTTAGACGTTTGTGAATCATAAAGATATTTTGTCGAAAGACAAATTTCGCGGCATAAGGTGAATAGCATATTTAATAAAAGAAATTCATGACGTTGCAGGTGTGCATAACGTTCGGATTGACTTATAACGGCAAAGACGAGAACGGTGAGCCAAAGTGGGACGGATGTTCGAACGTTGGATTGCTGACTTTTGACAATGCGACGACATTCGATCAGTACATTGCGTCATTTAATATCAATACGAATCACTGGTGCGCCGAATACATTTATAAAAGACTCAGATTTCTCGGTTCGAGAATAGCGAGCCAAGTCGCTACGTTGCTGTTTCTGGCGCTTTGGCACGGATTTCACTCCGGTTACTATCTCTGCTTCTTCATGGAATTTATCCTCATGTACTTCGAAAAAGACGTAAGTTATGTTGGAAATAAATTTTTTTTTATTTTTTTTTTATTCTTCGTGACAATTTCATTGATTTATCAACGTTTTTTCTCTTTTTTTTTCAACAGATCGCTCCGACGCTAAAACGCAGTGAAAAGTTGCAAAAAACTCTCAAAGAAAATTTTGCTTTTAGTACGGCTGTTTGGATCGTAATGAAGACCTATACATTCGTATTTATGGGATATTCGTTGATACCATTCGTATTTCTTTCGGCGTCGCGTTACACTCAAGTTTTCGGCAGTATATACTATTGCGGACACGTTATATTCTTATCTTATCCGCTTGCAGCGCCTTATATAAAAAAGGTTATACGCTCAATGGACAGTCCGTCAAACACGCACCAAGAATAACTTTAATTAGCTTTGATTTAGAATGATATTAATTTAATTTTTAAACGATAAAAAAAAAAACAAAAAAACAACACACGGCGTCGATAGATAATATTTTCTTATTTCGCGGGAAACGTTAGGTAGAGTAATGAAAAAAAAAAAAAAAAAAAAAAAAAAATCGAAATCTCGTAAGCGCGACAGTCCCTTCTTTACCTCGTATAGTATTCTTGATCAGCCGGCACACTTAAAGGGCTTCCAGCGCAATGGAAATTTAAAAACATAAAGCAAAAAAATGAAAAAAACGACACAAGAGTGGAATAAGGATTTAAAAAAAATGAGAGTAATAAGCACACAAAGACGAATGAAACGACTGCGTTCGTTTTGAATTGAAGAAACAAAAACCAAGGTGTTCATGGCGTTTATGAAAGCTTTTAAGCTGATCGAATAAAGCGTATTTTCGTATAGCGAGTAAACAAGTTTTTCGAGTTTCCTGTCCCTACTTTTTTAATTTTTCTTTTTAATTTTTAACAAATTTTATTTCATTTTTCTTTTAAATTTTTAAAAAAATTTATTTCATTTTTCTTTTTAATTTTTAAAAAATTTTATTTCATTTTTCTTTTTAACTTTAAAAAAATTTTATTTCATTTTTCTTTTTAATTTTTAAAAAATTTTATTTCATTTTTCTTTTTAATTTTTAAAAAATTTTATTTCATTTTTCTTTTTAATTTTTAAAAAATTTGATTTCATTTTTCTTTTTAATTTTTAAAAAATTTGATTTCATTTTTCTTTTTAATTTTAAAAATTTTTTTTCATTTTTTTAAATTTACTCCGATGGGAATTGGGATATTGGGACAAATCAGAGATAGAAAAACAAAAAGAAAACGAGACAATTGGTACTTTTCATTATTTTTCTTATGAATTCGACTGGTATAAAAAATAATATTAATAAACATTTAATGACTACGTGTACTCGAGAGCGATCGGCTCTTGTGGAAATTCGACGCGTGATTATCAGAGAGCGTTGCGATTTTTTTTCTTCTTTTTTTTTAGTATGGTCCACCGACGTCTCGCTGGGGAGTGCCGTAGCTGTCCTGTGGCACTGGCGGAGCACCGTATTCGCCGCTCTGCGATTGTTCCTTCTGTATATCAAAACAGACGATATAATTTTTTTAGGGGTAAAAAAAAATACATTTTTTAAAAGTTTTTTGCAATTTGCAATTACTGGTGTTTCGTTCGGCTGAAAAATAATACTATCGGATTAGTGTTTCGAAAAAAAAAAAAAAAAAAAAAAACACATGAAGTCATCCGATCCCGAGAATTATTTGGAAAGCATTTACTTTAACCCACTAAATGGCAAAAGTACAGTTTTCTCCTTTACTGTCCTTTTTGCGTTATTTCATAGACTCTGAATGACTCAAAAATTGTATTACGCAATTTTTGGGATTCATCGTTGTTTCACCGAAAAGCAAAGACAATCGTCACTCCAAAAAACTGAAAATCCCGAAAAAAAAAAAGTCGTGGCGAAAAATCGTTAATAGCGTTTTGTTGCGATCGCGGAAAAGTTAATCAAATTAAGAAACAACCGTTCGTTCTCCTAATTGAAAATCTGATCGATCTTTTTTTCCCGTTACGAATATCTTTTATTCTACTTCTCTATTAATATTCGGCCCAAAAAATTCGCGACGCTAGTAAAAAAAAAAAAAAAAAAATTCCTCCTCTTCCCGATTGTTAATTACGAAAAAAAAAAAAAAAAAAAAAATTGCAATAGTTGAAAATGCGATTCGACGATCGTCTCACCTGAGTCTTGTATCGAATGAAGTAGACTTCCGGTTTGCTGGGCTGCGTCGGTTGTTGCGTGGGGAGCACGACTTCCGGTGCCTCTTCCGGTTTCTTCACCAAAACGTAAATGAGCGTTTTTTGTTCGTCTTGAGCGGGTAGCGGTGGCAATGCCGGTGCGGTTGGTGTCGGTGGCGTCGGAGCTTTTATAAAAACGATCTTATAATGCTTCTGGGGCGGTGCTACTGGCGGCTGGTATTTGGGAGCTTTGTATTCCGGCGTCTCGGGCGGTGGTACGTGTACGTAGACATGTTTATGGACGACGGAGCGTGGGGGTTGCTGCTGCGGTGTACCGTACGAGGAGCTCGGATAACCACCTCCGCCGCCGCCGCCACCGCCGCCGCCGCCGCCTCCGCCGCCGCCTCCCGCACTCGGGGGAAAGTAGGAATCGAGCGGTGCCTCCGGTGCAGGTTTTCCCAGACAGGCCAACGCACACGACGAGATCACGATCAACTGTTGATTGCATAGCTTTATAATAGGAGGGCGTTATATAAGATGATGAGAGGAAGGAAGCGAAGATACTAAGGAGAACGGTGGGAATTAAGGGAAGTCGCGTTCATTGGTTCTTTTTTTTCTTCGCAGCGAATAAGAGATGCACGTTTCGGGTGGACGACCTCTACGCTTTCGCGATTTATTTCACTATTGTTCAAAATGCAGGCGTACATGTAGACATTTGTAACTACAAAATTGACTCTATTATAGTTACAAAAGAAAAGATTAACGTTAGCGCGCTATGACGAATTTTGTTTTTTGTTCTTTTTTTTTATTTTTTTTTTTATTAGTTTTTCGAGAATATTTCAACCCCCAAAAATATGAAGATGTATACAAAAAAAAAAAATATCGCAAACATTTTTTTTCGTTGTTTTTTGTACGAAAAAAAAAATGTTTAATTGAATTCACGAATTTGGTTTTTTGTTCTTTCTTTTTTTTTATTAGTTTTTTGAGAATATTTCAACCCCCAAAATTATGAAGATGTACTTATGCAAAAAAAAAAAAAAATTTCGCAAACATTTTTTTTCGATGTTTTTTGCACGAAAAATAAATTTTTTATGAATTATTTTTGTATTTCACAAATGTATCTCGAGATGTATTCGGGATGGAAAATTATTCGTTGAAAGTACATTTTTCATACGCGGAAGAAATACTTTTTGGTACATTTAACATATAGTTTTTTTTTTCTCAACGCGGTAAACATGCAGTTCAACTACTCTATTAGAAAGTTCAATCTACGATTTTTGTTGATTCGAAGCTCTCAAGGAGATGCATCAAGAGAATGTTTTCAAGAGAGTACTCGGATCTGAATTCGTTTCCGCGATGCGGCATAATTATCGCTTCGTTGCGGTATTCGCGATGGTCTGGCCAACGACTTTGCAAGTGTTCTAATTACTTCCTGTAGAAAGCATCTCGAGCGAGTGGCCCCCTTAAGTGCGCCCGGCCTTTTTTTTTTATTTTTATTTCAATTTTTTTCGTGATCCTCTCGGCGCATTATCATCATCATCATCATCATCTCAAAAGTAATTGCCTTCTCTGAATTACACTTTCGATTCCCAAAAATAGTTATTATATATATCCCCGAAAATTTGCAAACTCTTCGAAACTAATGAACACTTGTTGATTTTTTATTAATTTTTTTTAATATTGAAATCGATAAAAAAAAATAAAAAAAAATTTGTTTTCATTGTCGAAGAAATAAAAAAAATAGCACTTACGATGGATGTCTTCATGTTTGAAGTTTTATCTTCCGTCGATGATCGACGCACAAACTTCGCGAATGCGATATAAAAGTAAAGAAACAAACGAAGAAAAGAAGAACTTGTTGACACGTTGAAATAGCGAATAAAAGGCGTATGTCTCGATGACGATAATCACTAGCGCTCACTGGAGCACTTGCACACGGTGTGTGTGCTCGACCGGCGTTCTCTTGAAAACTTTTATACCTCGACCCCCGCTGTAGAATGTTTTCCCTCAGTTCGTACGGTCTTTCAGGGGGATTATATAGAGCGCTCACCGATAGCCACCACCTTAATATATTCCCCTCCCTCCCCTTCCTCTCCTTCTTTTTACTTCACCTGCCGCGACGCGAGTACATGTAATCGCGTTCCCATTCGATTCGAAATATCGTCTTCTCTACGCGTTTTCGCGACTCTCCATGCTATCATCATCATCATTATCATCATCATCATCATCATCATCGTCTTTTCGCGTTCGAACATTCAGTGAAGAGTGAGAGGGGTTACGATCATCACGGATATCATCGAGCGCGATGCGCAGTCGTAAAAATGCCAATGATGCAGTTATTGGCATCTTAGAGGAAAAAAAAAACCACCAATTTTATAGATAGAGTGGTTGTTTTTTAATTTAATAATCGTAGGTACTTTATGCTTTAGAAACGAGTGCAGGAAACTGTTTAAATGAATTAACGCTCCGTGTAAGCATAGAAGATACGCCACTTGGCGTTTATCAATGTGGCAGTAGAAACAAAAAACGAACTTCGTTACGATGTTTTAGAGAAGAAAAAAAAAAAACAGTTTTACTCACAGGTGAGAAAAATATAAAGTGAGTAAACTTTCCCTCTTAAAAAATTAAATTTATCGTTCGAATTATCGAGATACGAGCGTTCAAAAGTTCCGACCAATGACGGCGCGGCGCTAGAAGGCGCCACGGTCGCCCGCGCGGCCGCATTGGTCGAAATCTTTAACGGCTCCTATCTCGATAACAATGCGTCGAAGGAAAAAGTTTCAAAGAGAAAATGTTCTTATTTTCGCACGAGGAATACGATATCGTAACATTTATTTTCGTTTTTTTTTTATACTGTTTTTATTATTTCAGTATATAAGTGCGTAGTATTGTTCTTTAATTTTTCTTGAACTGCCGATAACTGTGAGTTTTCGGGTGCGCAGTAGCATCACGTAGACACGGTTGGTGGTCTATAGGGGAAACTCGAGTGCGAACTGGCGCATCAATGGGCAACACCTCCGCAACCGCATACAGGATATTACGAACGCACGTATAGCGAGGGGCATTAGATCAGATCTAAATGAGATACGTGAAGACTACAAAATGTTTGCTCTCTTCTTCAAATCCAAGTCGTGTTAGATAACACGCAGAAACTGATGTATTACAAAGTTTCGACGCCGTTTGATCGATTACTTAAGCGTAGAAGAAAAAAAACAAAAATGGATTGTAAAAATCAGGAAAAAAACATGCGGGTAACGATAAAAATACATAATCGTGACAAAAGTAGCCTTCTTGCGAGTTAAGTATAAGGCTCTCGGAGTTTACAGAGTTGCAGACGATAATAACAGCGCGACAAACATCGCGACATTCGCGTTGTCGTCGTGTGGTGTTCGACGACAAGAGAATTACTGGCTACGAACGAAAGGAGGGTACACAATGGATGGAAAGATGGCAAGAGTAAAAGTGTATACCATCATACAATTCCATTCTCGCGCCCGTGTCTAGGTTGGCACGCGCGTGAAAAACGATTCATTTAATTTCAACCAACTCCGAGGTGGAAGAAACCCGACTTAGGCACATCGTTCGAGAACGAAAGTAGAGTTTACGATGCGAAACGCGTACTCGCGAAGTAATATACTATGAAACTATAGGACGTACGTCTTGGTAGACGAACGCCCGAGTGACCGCGCTCGGTAATATATGGCACGGAGCTTCGAGTGCGTAAGACTACGAATTTTTTTTTTTTTTTTTTCGTTGAGACAAAAAAATGGATTTACATGCAAAGTATGCTTATTGGTAAACGATGTTTATTTATTTTCACGAGTATACAAAATAAATATTAATGATTTATATGTGAAATCAATATTATTATTATTTTTTTTTTTTTTTTTTCGAAAATATAAATATGTGGTGTAGAAAAATAATCATAACAAATGAGATTTGTTTCAACTATTCTGTTGAATAAATATTAATTATCTGATCTGTGGGATTAATGTTATCATTATTTCTAAACTTCGTGTTGTGGGGCCATTTTTTTTTTTTTTTTTTTTCTAGTAAAAAAGAAAAATGTTATATATAAAATAATTGTAGCAAGTGACATTTATATTTTAACGATACTAAATAATAAATATTACATATCTATTTACGAAATCAATATAATTTTAATAATAATAATTCTTCTCTCTTTCTAAACGTCTCATTGGATTCTAATCACGCCTTTGAGAGTATCGAGAAGGAAATAGCGGAACCGTTGGATTACGCGAATAACGATTTAATGGACGATACACATACGCGGCACGGTGGCCGAATTGTTATTCCCGTCGGTTGTTACGCTCGGTTAGCTGTAAACTTCGTGCAACTCGAAGCTCTCTTTATCGTTGATCCTCGGCTTATGCGTTTGCCTCGCGAGTCTCAAAGTTGCTAAATCGTTTCTACACATCGGCTCGTCCCGATGTGTTGCCCCGCGTAGAGTGGACTTTCACCCGCGTGCCGTTCTACGCGTGCTACGCACATCCAAATACGTATGCGAGGATGTACGGCCGACTATGCGCTTAGTCGGTGAATGTTAGCGCGCTAAATGTAATCGTTTGTAGTGTGATAATAAATAAAATAAGAAATTTTTTTACCCGAAGACGCTGTAAGCGCCGCTGCTACGCGTAACGTAACAGGCGTACAAGTTTTTGCATACCGACTAACGTAACAACGGCAGCGGACAAAGGATTTAACAGAATTGGGGAATGTACCGTATTAATCGGCGCTTCATTAAAGCATAAACTCAGTATTACCAAATTTCACGCGTTTCGAGTAAAAAATCGTTCAATAATTTTCTCAAAAAAAAAAAAAAAAAAATCGAGTCGAGATCATTTTTGGAAAATACGGCGCCGATTTTATATACCGATCGCCGATTTTTCGCCGATCGAGTATTTATCTCGAAGATATCGGTGTTCCGTAGCTTCTGATTCTCGAATAAGTCGTCGCTACGTTGATCGATGGTTCTACATCGAGAACCGCGGGAGTCGTAACCTCGAGGATAGTCTTGTCGTCGCTTACTTCCGGTATCTCGTCGACTTCCTCATTCGGTGCGACATCTTCGCTGACCCGTCGATCGGACATTGATCCGTACTTTCCGAAGTCCACATGTTCCCGATAAGGCAACACCGACGAGAGTATCAATGAAGAATAGTCAGACGGTTTTACAACGTTCGTGGAATCTTCTTCCTTCCCACTTCCGGTTGGCCGCAGAGACGGCGAGTTGTCGATGGTGGCTGCCGGTTCCTCCACGAAAGCCTCGATCGGTGCACCGTACTGATATCCTCTTGGATTCAACGACTGATAACCCAAAGACTGTTCGTTATGAACTTCCGGTTGATTCGTGACGACCGGAAGTTTCGCTGTCTCATCGTTCCAAGCGAACGAAGTCGATTGTGTATCCTCCGAGTAATTGGTCACTTGCGTGCCTCCTCCGGAGCTCGACGAATCGCCGACTTCCGTTTGTCCGTTTGTCGGCAGTCGATAAGCGACGTAGCTTCCTTTTGTCTCCGGCAAATGGTAAGTAGGCACTTGATACGAATCCTCGCCGGCGTCTGAGCCAACGAAACCTGCTGTTGGTTCGTTCGCTTGGGAATCAAGAACGTTTCCTTTCACCGGACTGGAAGATGCGCCGAATGTGCCGAACGTTAGAGCGGACAACAGCGACGAAAAGAAGCCGGGCTTACTATCCTCAACAGGCGTTGCTTCGCTGTCTATCTGGATCTTCGATTCTTCCGGCGAACCTTCCTCGTCTTTGGGATCCGGAAGAAACCAAGCCAGACCACCGAGATCGTCTAAGAAACTCAGATCAACCTCTTCCGTTGTGGTTTCCCGATTGTCTTGCTGAGGCGCCGAATAATCCGCCGGAGAGCCATTCACCGAGCTGGAAAATTCGTTCTCAGAGCTCTGATTAATCGGATAACCAGAACCGGAAGTAGTCAACTGCGGCGGATATGCTGGATCTGAATTAGTCGTTCCAATGAATGAATTTGCAGCGTCTTGCGCAGGTACCATGTCGATGGGCCTAAGATCGAAGCCTTGATACTTGTGAATCTTCCAGATTCTACGATCGTTTGGATCGACCTTCAAGATACCCTGCGCAATCGCGGCATCGTAAGAGATCTCTGGAGCTTCCGGCATCGCTGAAGTTTCTTCCGTATTCGATGAAGAACCTCCACCGAAGGGCCAAATGCTTCTGGATTTCCTTTGAACTGTTGGAGACGCAATCGTTGTTGCCGCGAGATAAGCGAAGATCACCACCGCAACCGGAAACACTGTTAGCCTCGGATTCTTCATTGATAGCGCGAATGAACGACTAGACACGATAGGAATTAGTCGACTGATCCATTTTTCGACCAGAACCAGTCTTTAAATACTGAAAATTCAGTGAAATTTCGTACTTCCACCGAACAATAACGGAGGATTGTTATCGATATCGATATCGATAACAATCCTCCGCGCGGAGAAAATAGAAAATTTTCGGCGATTATTCGGGGGGCCATTACAGTACGAAGGGAAATTGTATTATCGACTCGTGAAGAATGCATATTTGTCGTTATAACGGTTGGCGATGATAGGCGGCTCGTTATCGTTGCGACGTATCGAAAGTATAACCGCGCGGGAAATACCATCGCTGTGAGAACTTCCAGAAGAATTACACTCGGGCTTCCTGTATGAAGAGGTGAGCGGGGATAGGAGAGGTATGGGACGAAAGAACTATGCGGACGATACACGCTATTACGTGTTACGAGAGTAGGTATATTCCTCGGTATAAAGTACGCTGCTGATGCGACGGGATTCCTGCTTAACAGGAAGATCGCTCGGTGAGAGTAGCAACTCGTGATAGAAGATGGAGGGGAAGACAGAGGGGGGGTTCTTAATCGAGGATTCGAATGCGGGTGAAAGCGGACGATTCTTGGATCAAAGGTCACGACACCTGCTCACTCGGACGCGCTTCATAGATCCCCGTCGAGCGCTTACATTTATTACGAATAAATAGTCTACGGATGTGTAACTTCGTGTAATTAAGAGTTGATTGGCCGCTTATTGAACATTTTCTATTCAAAGAATGTTACTTAATTGGAATTACTTTTCAAGGGGTCATACGACCGGTAATTAAAATCGAAATATCATCTTTGGTAATTGAAAAACTCGTCTCGTATTCATTTTTTTTTTAGGATAAATTTTACTTTTTATTGTATTCATTTATTAATCGATAAATTTATTGATAGAAATAGAGATTCGTGAGTTACGCAATCGATAGTTTCGAACTGTTATCGAAATCGATCGAAATTGCACTCGCGATGAAATTGCAATAAATCGTAGATCATCGTGGTAGCAAATTATTTGACCTATTATTATAAGGTCAAGCGTACTTCATCGATGACGAAAAGAGAGAGGTTTCCGCGAAGTTAACATCGAATCTAATTATAAGTCGACACGAAGCAGGTCGATTTTTTTTTTTTTTTTTTTTTTTTTTTTTTTTTCGTTTCCAGGTCCGCGGCGTCTCTAGGTGAATTAATCGATGATCGCGGAGAGAATTTCAAAAGGAAAAGGATCGAAGTCTCGAAAAATTGTGAACGCCGGTGGCAACGGGTGAAAGCGCGTCTTCGTTCGCGAGGCAAGGCTCGTGACTTACGTCTCTCGAGAGCGGCTTCTTCCTCAGTTCTACATAAACCGTCGCTACTTCGTAGTGTGTACACATACACAGGTAAATAGAAATTCTCAAACAAATTTACCTGTAACGCCGACGGTAGCGCCAAACTACTTAACTGTTTGACGCACTTTGCGCAATGTGTACATCGCTCACAGCTCTCAATCTCGCGGCTCGTACGACAAAGTGGGGGGATGCGGAAGACTCGTACCCGACTCTATCTTTCTCTCGTTCGGAGATGAGCAACGAAGTTGTCGGAGGCGAGAAGCGAAAGTTTCTCTCGCTGCACACCGGGACAAAGTTCGATTATAATCTTCGAAGCGTTGCCCTCCGGGATGCAACTCGCTATACGATCCTTTCACGTCTGTATTCACTCTCGTATTATAGTATTGGTGGTAATAAAAAAAATAAATAAAAAAGAAAAAAAAATAAAGGAAAAAAAAAAAAAAAAAAAAGAAGACGAAGGAAAAAAGAAAGGAATGGTTCGACACGCGTGCGGCGAGTCGAGCGTCGATGACCCAGCTAAAGTACGCCTCGGGCCGTTTCTCGTTACCTAGTCGAAGCGAAAGTTGGACCATCGCGTGAACTGCTCTCACGAAAAAAAAAAAAGAGGAAAGTCTTATTGATACTTATAAAAAATTAACAAAAACAAAATTTTTTTTTTTTTTTTTTTTCAATTTTCTTATGTAAAAAAGATACATAAAAAAAGAAAAGCTTTATTTCGCCACCGTTTTCTTGCAAAAAATATATATATATATGTATAAAAAAGGGGGGAGGGAGGGAAAAAGAGGGTTGTTCGTCAAGGGACTGTCGACTTTTTTTTTGTTGCCAGCCGACGTGGCGGATTGTACGTTACGCGGCGCGTCCTCGAACCACGAAGTCCTCGTCCTCAACGTTGAATAACATAAACCAATGGGAGCAGTCGTTGTTTATGATTATTCTCGAAGATTCTGTAGGACTCGTTGATTTTCGAGTCTCGGCCCGTTGCCCTCCGGGATCTTGCGCGTTACGAACATCGAACGCGCACGACACGGATTTTTTTTTTTTTTTTTTTTCGGCAACGTTGATAGCGTCGGTCGTTGTTATTATTATTAAACTCGTTGTAACAGTTGCACAAGCAGCGTCTCGAGCATTTTTTCCTTCATTTATCTATTTGTTTCTCTTTTTTTTTTTCATTTATCTCGATCGTTACGGATTCAGTTCGCGAATCGGACGAACGAACGGAGAACGGTCGGATAACGAGTATTCATCATCATCATCATCATCATCATCATCATCATCATCGAGCAGTAGTCTTCGTCATCTTCTTTTTTCGTATTTATATTAATTAATTAATTATTTATATTCTTGGTTTACTTTTTTTGCGTTCCGGTAGATTTCCTTTGAGTCCATCCGGTTTATCCTGTGTGGGGTGTAGTTTCTCGTGTTTCGTTGTTATGTGTATTGTGTGTGTGTATTTTTTTTTTTTTTTTTTTTTTCTTCAGATGTAGCGTTGTTGTTTCTTTTTTTTTTTTCTTTATCTTGATGTCCTTTCGTTTAAGTAAATTGACTAGTAGGGACCTGATGCTCCGGGGGTTCCGTAACTCGTACTCGGTCCGCTCGGTCCGCTCGGGCCACTTCCGTGTCCGTCACCACCGCCGATACCTCCGCCGATTCCACCTCCGATTCCACCTCCGATTCCACCGCCGATACCACCGCCGCCGATGCCACCTCCGCCGATGCCACCTCCGCCGATACCTCCTCCGATACCACCGCCGCTAATTCCACCTCCGCTTCCACCACCGGACGTCACTTCCTTCTGCAAAATTTCCAACGAATATTCGATCGTTTAGTCGCGTTGCCTTTCACCGATACCGATTTTTTTTTAACCAATTTCTCAAAATTCGATAAGAACACAAAATTTTTAAAAGAAATGTATAACTCAATGATAAAAAATGATGAGCCGTCATCATTTATCAGTTTTCATCAGTTTTCATTGTTTTCTATTGAATTTTCTGGCAACGGGGGTTGTTTTTTTTTTTTTTTGGTTGTTTATTATTATTATTTTTTCTTACCTGAGTCTTGTACTTGATGAAGTAGACCTCGGGTTTGCTTGGTTGAGTCGGGGCAATAGTTGGCAGATTGATTTCTGGTGCTTCTTCGGGTTTCTTGACGAGAACGTAGATAAGAGTCTTCTGTTCATCCTGAGCCGGGAATGCGGGGATTACCGGTGCGGTCGGGGTTGGTGGGGTCGGTGCCTTGATGAAGATGATTTTGTAGTGCTTCTGCGCCTGTGCCGGAGCTTGGATCGGGCGTTGGGGTCTGTCTTCGGGTGCCTCTGGGGGCGGTACGTGAACGTAGATATGTTTCTGGATCAGGGAGCCGCCGCCGAAAGATCCGCCGGATCCGCCGCCGAATGATCCACCGGAGCCGCCGCCGAATGATCCACCGGATCCGCCGCCGAACGATCCACCGGATCCGCCGCCGAATGATCCACCGCCGAACGATCCACCACCGCTGCTTCCGCCGAAGGAACCACCGCCTCCGTGTCCGCCACCGAATGAACCACCGCCGCTTCCGCCGCCGAATCCACCACCGATACCGGTCAAACCGAATCCACCGGAACTACCACCGAAGGAACCACCTCCGTGTCCAATTCCCAAACTACCTCCGCCGATGCTACCGCCTCCTGGGGCACCGTAGCTACCGCTAGGCGGCTGGGAGTACGAGTATCCGGCCTCTGGGCGAGCCATCGCCACTGTGGCTAAAGCCACTATCTGCATTACGCGATAAAAAAAAAAAAATTATTATTTTAACCCCATTTTCTCAAAAAATGGAGGGAAAGACGTCTAAGCGTTGATTAAGGATCTCGCAGATGATTTGGTCGTTTTCACGGTTAAAAATTACGTGTTCTAAAAATGCTTATTGTATCGATGTATTTATACATTTTGTAAATTTGTTTGATTTACGTTTCGTATTTTAATTTTTTTTTTTTTTACACGGTTCTGAGAAAGTTAATTTTTGTATTGCGACTCGACAGATGGAACAATCGAATTGAAGTTAAAAAAAAAATTCAGGACAGGCAAACGTTAATGATAACTCTTTGGGTCTCTACTCTCGAATCTCACTTTCCGCGAAAGCACATCGTGAGAACTCAACGGTTTCCGGTAGAACAATATGAATTATATTCGCAAATAGTGTATATTCACGTTGTCTACACGCCATGACTCTATTATATCTCTTTCCGTTGCCGTGGCATGTCTTTAATTTTTCTTTTGTTTTCCATTTTTTTTTAAATATATCGTTCGCATTCCCGAGTAAACGAGCCGACTTTGTGTATCGCGAGATGGTGAAAGCGCCTCGTTGATTACGCCGCTCGGATCTTTCGATCTTCTTTATCCGCGGATTTTTTTTTTTTTTTTTTTTTGTACTCTCGTTCGTTCGTAAAGGATAACTGGCGATGAACTTTGGAGAAATTCCGACGAATGAGTGAACGGAAGGACGACCAGTTTGTTTTTTTTTGTTTTCAACGATATGGAAATCCGAACACTATTTTTTTTTGTTTTTTTCCCGATGTTTTTTTTGTCTTTTATATCCGTTTGCTGAACTACTACTCACCATGAATGCCCTCATGGTTTGTGGTGGTGCTGCGGCTGGTGCTCTTACTTGCTGCTGCTGCTCCTACTTTGATTTGAGGACTGATGCTTCATCGTTGTACGGGGACCTCCTTTTATACGAAACTCGGAGCGGTGTAAAACGACGAAGGCGCACAAGCGTTTCTTCTTTCAGCAGCCCCACTCGAGAGTCCCCGGGCACTTCGCGACCCATCACCTATGGGATGCCACTACCTGGGAGAGGAGTATCTCCGAGAGGACCCAAGAGAACGGAGAGGAAGAGAGGAGACTACCGCGGGGGCGAGAAAGACTTCTCTCTTGTGTCTCCTCGTCTATTGCAAATCCTCTCGACTTTCATTATTCCTAACTCACTCGCGCTCACGTGAAAAAAGAAATACAGAAAAATCTCATCGACGGCCTTCCAAAATAATCATTTTTATCTTATCCACTCGCGCGTCTATATTTCTTCTATGATGAATGGACCACAGAAGAGAATTAACCAAAAATAGAGAGAGGCAAATTGTATCCTCCGGGCATCGAGAGAGCAATCTTTCTTTTGGGTTTCCGAGACTCTTCGGAACTCGAGGTCGACGTTGTTACCGCACGCAACTCGAGGCCGCAAGAGGCGACAACTTGTACTCGTCGCCGTGTACACTTGTTTGATCGTTAGGGTATAACGAGTCCCGTATCGATAGGACGTAATAAAGAAACGTGTAAACGAGCATTTTAATAGATAAATAAATGATTTAACACGCGGAAAGGCTGTGATTTGATCAAAGAGATAAAGTCCGATAAAGTATATCGATTGAGGGGAGAATTTAATGATTATAAAATAGGTGACACACATTCGGAGTGTCGTTATGGCTTTGTGAGAATTTTCCGAAGTTCTTTCCATCCATTCTTCCATAGTAATATCTCGTTGTTCAATCTTCAAGCGCACAGTGAAAAAAAAAAAATGATGAGTCGGGAGAAGTAACAATTAGTTGAGAAAACTAATTGTTAGTTGGCATAACCAATTTTTTTTTTTTTTTCTTAAAAAGTAATTGCGCCAACAAACTGTTAGTTCTCGCAACTCGTAATTTTTTTTCCGTACCACTTGACTATCCAAATTTATTTATTTTATTAAAAAAAAAAAAGGAAAAATCGTATTATGGCGCACGTAAAATTTTCGTCGCGCGCCAAAAAAAAAAAAAAAAACGAAGCGTTGTAAATATTTTTTAACAAACATTTTTCGTGAGTAAATTTTTTTTTTTTTTTTTTTTTTTTCGCGTGTTTGCAGGTGTACCGAAGTACAAATATGTACTTCTCGTCAACGTGAGAAAAATGTCTTCATCGCGCGTCGGGTCCCCGTTAGCAGTTAAACCCACAAGACGCACCGGGAGATGACTTACGTAATATTTAGACGTGAAAACAGGTAGCTGAATAGAAGCTCAGGATGTCAGGCGGTAGAACAAACCGTATACTCGCTGTGTTTTATCTTTCTTCGTGGTTTTCCACATTTTTTTTTTCTTTTTTTTTTTTTTACGACAAAAAATATTTTTCATCTACGCGAACGATACACATAAACCTGTTGGCATTCCGATGTGGAGAACCACTCAATTTGCCATACAGCAGCGATACCGGTAATGCAATAGTGTAACAGAGCAATTACAAAAGCGGTGTGTACACGCGCTCGTTATATCTATAGTATATAGATCGCTGCTTGGAAAACGAGAGTTACGGTACTTATGGAATAAATGCGAAAGAGATATTTCGTCTTCAGCTCGTCGGGAGAGAGAGAAAAATATAGACGAAAGAATTTTTTTTTTTTTTTTTTTTTTTTTTTTTTTTTTTTTTTTACGTAAAAAAAGAAGATCAGAAGAAAAATAAATTCATAGGTCGTTAAGTACGAGAGTGTACTCGGTAGTGACTGACTCTACGATGAAAAGAGAACGGGTAGTCCACAGCGTGTGTAACCACGCGATACATATACTGTTATTACATAGATCGTAGCTGATCGCATAATTTCATGCAACGCCATGTAACACGCCTATCGTGCAATCGTTAATTAACTATTAAATAAGGAAATAAATAGATAAGAAAAAAAAAAAAAAAAAAAAAATGCAGACGAGAACTCACGGAGGACCTTGACCTTGAAAATTTCGTTGAAGATTATTATTCGCGTTCGATATAATTTGTCATTTATGGAGGGTATAAACACGCGACGGATTTATCATGAAGAGTATACAAACGTTAATTGGAGGGATATTAGCTGCATAGTCTGTGAAAGTCGTCTATTATTCACAATGGGATGAGAGAGTCTCGTGTCTGACAGTGGATAGTCGCTATGAGACGGGACATGACGAGAACCCATGTCGTAAATCTTTCTGTCAACCGACGCGACTCGTTTTCATTAACGTTCGCGAGACCCGTGTAAATTCTACTGTACTTTGGCAAATTCTATAGTTCGATGGAGCTTCTTACATGACTCTCGGTCGCTACTTGCTCCATACATTTCGGAATACGTTTTGCAGATCAAAGATTATGTGTTGCAACCGGTTTTTCTGCGCTCTCATTAGAAATGTGGAATGAGAATTATTTACTCGGTCATTAAATCAGTTATTGCTTCGTTATCGTTGAATCTGTGAATAGTATAGTCGGAAGCATTTTTTAGAACTTTTTGCGCTCTACAAAAAAGATAAATTGCCAAAATATCGTCGGACTGAGGATTAAGTCGTTAAATTTTCCTTAACTGCTGCTTCGATTTTTTTTTAGGAGAATCCAATGAGTTATTGCTTCGCTGTCGACGCATTTATGCGAATGTATCCTGCGAAACGTTTTTTTCAAAGCATTTTGCGCTCTACGAAACAGGTATTTTGTCAAAATTTCGTTTTACGTTCATCAAAATTTTCTTTTATTGTTGTCTCGATGTTTTGCGAAGAAAATTAAATGAGTTATTACTTCGCTATCGTTATGTCTACCAATGATATGCTTAGGAACTTTTTTTTAGGGAATTTTGTGATCTACAGAAAAGTTATAATGACAAAATACCGTCGAACTGAACTTTAAGCAGTTAAACGTTATTTTGATTTCTTGCGCATTTGTGAAGCGACATTAATGAGTTATTACTTCGTTATCGTCGCCTCTAGGAAATTAATGCTCTAAAGCTTTTTTGTAGGGAATTTTCTGCTTCAAAAAAAGTGTCTTTTGCCAAAATATCCTCGGATCGCGCATTAAGGAGTTAAACCCAATTTTGCATAAAGTCCTCATATCGAATAAAATTCTTCACTAAACTGTTCCCCTTTTTTTTTTTTCTTCATGACGCGAGGTATTTGCACAATTTTCTAATTGAGAGAAAGCAACGAGTGGACAATCTGCATATATTTATAATTGAGTTATTGCAAAATCTAGGAATGATGAGCCTCCCGCCGTTTAACTATAGACGTTCAGTGTCCACAATTACTATCATCGATGTGTACGCTTCTGGAACGTTTATTTTATATATATGTATATATTTTTTTCCTCTGCAGAGTCGTGAGGCGAGAGGCGCGAGGAGAAGAGAGAGGAAACATAGAAAGGGAACCGAAATCCATTTGACCCGAATATTTTCGTTTGGTCCGCGCGTCTTACGTTCCTCTTTTTTTTTTTTTTTTTTTTTTTTTTTTTTTTTTTTTTTTCTTCCAGTAGCTTCCTTCGATCTCCCACTCCCACCTCCTGACCGGTGACCAAGAGCTGTCCGCGATCGAACTTTCGCGGACCATCGTCCTCACTCCGATCGAGGATGCGTTCACTTTACAAGTTTCAGCTGTTCACCACGAAAGCTATATATTTGCATTGACGTGTGTGAGCGTTCGCCGCGCGCCTACGAAACGCGAGAAAGACGAAAAAAATAAACATACAGCGCAATGATTTCATGTACCTATTGTACAATACATTTGTTCCCCGAACCGATCGAACGATAAAAAAAAATAAATAAATATCATCGCTAGTAGTTATATATCGCCTTGAGAGATATATAATTGAAAAGAATCGATGGAAGGAGTAAAAGCAGAGGCCAGAAAGAGAATCGTTGTGCCTTTCTGCCCTCCAGCGTCCCGTGAGCTATACGCCGATATTCTTTCGTGTAATATCCGGATATATATTCGACTCTTGCGAGTCCTCAGCCATTTTTTTTTTCCCCGTTCACCGTCTTTTCGCTCGAAGCGCCGTACCGGGCAGTCATCTGCCCTCTGCGCATATCGACCTCCGGAGAGCGTGCGATACTTGCGGAATTGCTAATTTTATCGTTTTAACGACATACTTTCGATATTATATCGAACGCATTAATTAATCAGGGGACACAAATGGAATTTGAGATAAGATAAAAAAAAAAACGGCGCTTAATGCAACTCGCGAAAGACGAACGATCGAGACGCGCGATGGAAGTTAGCGGCGCTTTAAGAGACGAGAGACGATGATGAGGAACGAGCCGACCATGAAGTGACATAATCGGAAACGATGAGCCCTCCTCCCCTCTCTTCCTTGAAGTGACTATACCTGCACTCTCTTGGGAAAGAGCCAACATATCGATCAGATATAGATATACGAGATCGATGAAGAATCTCGCGGTCTCAGGTGATATCCCACTCCACGAACCGCGGTGGAGCATTCACTCGCATGTTCATGTCGGTTGCTAGGTACATATAATACTGATGCATTTAATGCATTTTATGTATTTGGACGATTTCTTTCCCAGGAGTTGGATTTTCATCATCGTTACTGCATGACTCATTCGAGGCTAAGTTTGCACTCTCTTACTTGCCAAGTGGAATACTAATCGACATTGTGATATAAATACGAAAATTTAAATTTGGAGCATCAAGAGTACGATGTTTTGCATTTTGGGGTTCAATTGTAAGGTAACTTGATTACCGTAAAGAAAAAAAAAAAAAAAAATCAATATACTTTTTTTTTTAATTAATTATTATTAAATTTTTATAAAATTTTTTTTTTTGATTTCATAAAATTATAATTACATTTTGAAAAATGAAAAAAGAATCAATACAATTTTTTTTTTTGCGAATCTAAAAGATGATGGGCACTTTTAAGGAAATATGAATAAAAAAAATAAAAATTGGAGGATCGAGAGATGATTTGCTGGATCTGGAGGTTTAATTGTAAGATAACTTCATTATGGTGGAGAAATTTATTAAAAAAAAAAAATAATAGTACCTTTTTATTCCAGATTTACAAAATCATCGATATTCATCGAGGGATATAGATAATTTTTAAAGTGTTGGAAGATCACAAGTAAAATAATTAAATTACCACAGAGGACATTAATTAAAAAAAAAAAAAAAACATCTTTTTGTTTTTTCCAAATTTAAAAAACCTTAAAAATTCCTACGGTGAAATAGACCGGAAATTCGATTTCCTGAATGTTGAATCTCAATTAGAAGCTAATTTAATTATTGTCGGTAAAATATTTTGAAAAAAATTAGCGAAAATTTTTTTTTTCTCAGTGTCAAGAGACTATAGTAATTCGTATTGCTTAATGAATTAAATGTTACCTCTTCGAGTTTCTAGATTATTCTATTACGTCTCTCCGAGTTTAATTGCAGCACGATTGCCCTTATTACAACTATAATTTTCGTATCACGAACGAATTAATAGTCCCAATGAATAATTAAATGCGTGAATTCGAAGGTTAATCCAGTTAAAAGTTAACCAAAGTTGCGTTTTATAAACAAGTCTATAAAAATAAAAATTGATGACGATAGTTTTGTTTTTTTATTGTCTTTTCGTCATCGAGGACTTCCTGGTCTGATGTCGAAGACACGAGCGGAAGAACGGGTTCGATATCGTATAAATATAGTATATATATGTATACAGCACAACTACTCGTATATAATATGCATCGTGCACCGGTCTCGCGATACCGGTGGCTGCGACACGACGTGCATGTTGCCACGAAAGAGTTCTACGGTTAGCCAGAGACGCGAGGCCTCTACAATCGGAAGAAGACCGCCGCCGGCGTCCGTTACCTCTACATATAAACTATACATGTATGTGCGCGCCACCGAAGAAAGTTGAGAATTTTCACCTCGACGACCGGAGAAAGCTTATTACGCGCCGAGCAGACCTCGCTTACGAAACGATCGGCAGAAGAAACAAACGAAGATGAATAAAGTAGATGAGAGGATGAAACGATCCGCTGGTAGCCCTCCCATCGTTGATCGATATTAAGATTAAAAACATAAACATCTTATCGCGAATCTTAACTAATAGTTAACAAGTCGGTAGGCATAAATTTGTATAAACTCACCGAAGGTGCGATATCTCCGGAAATCAAATCTGTAACAGGAAAAAAAAATCGCCATATTGTACTGTGAATGGTGAGAAATAATTTTTTTTTTTTCATCCCTATGAAAAAAAAAAATAGAGCGAAAATAAATTTAAAAAAAAAGTGATAAAGAAAATCATTGTTTTTTCGGAAAAATTGATGGTTTAGAGAAAAAATTATTTCGACAACACATCGTCGTATTTATTATGTTCGTTGAACACGAATCCGCAGGAATTTTTGGGGAAAGTCGGCACATTCGTAATCGTAAATAACTTTTTATTTCATTTTTTATATATTTTTTTTTATCGTTTTATATGAGACGAAATATTAAACAAATAATAAAATAATCGTTAGATTTCGCGTATAAATTCTTCAAAAATACAATCGCCGAGATCGCGTGCCTCGCGAAATCGATTCCAAGGTCAGTAATTAAATTGAAATTTTTGCCGTTTAAATGATAGAAATTTTCTTGTAAGCGTGACAACTAACAGAGAGAGGAGGAGAGAGAGCGCGAACGAGTTTGCCGTCAAAGTGCCGTCTCATCCGCGCGCACTTATAGCATTTTCGTAACACATCGCGCTCAGCGCCGCGAGTCGCGGAATCGTCGTTGCTCTCTTTTCTGGAGCGGCGGCAGGAGGAGAGTCACTCTTGAGATGAGGAGAGGAAGGCGCACATCCACGGCAAAAGAGCCCCGGAGGGTTTTACACGCGTCGGCGAGGGTTGCACAAAGTCATTTGTGCCGTGAGCGCGGAGCTCTGTGCCTATATGGCTTTCTCGGTGAAACACGCTCTCGGTCTCTTCTCGCGAAGCGCGGATTTTGTAAACTCGGACAAATGTTGCGATATTATATTCCGGGGTCTCATCACGAAACTTAGAATTAAATGTCGAGGTACACGACGTTGCCGCGATCTCGCGACCGGAAATAAATTTTCAAAAATTTCTGCGATTTATATAAGAAAAAAAAAAAAAAGAAAAGAAAATAATGCAATACGGCATCGTATCGTAGTAATGCAGACCGATGAGGAGAGGAGAGCAAAGAGCAACGACCATACGTTCGTAGTCCACGGTAGTTATATTAATAATGGGAATACTCCCAGAGCCGTTTCATTCGCAGTTTCTTCTAACGCGAGCAAAGTTCGGTCACCGTGGTATTATTCACCGAACTTAGAACCCCCCAGAGAACTTTACGATCTCGTGGTGTATTTTTTTTTTTTTTTTTTTTTTTCTTGAACGTTTTATCTATCCGTCTCTATCTCTGGAACACTTGTTCCTCCACTACTCTTCGTACACCCTGACCCATTGTGTGTTACTCGAGCGTCTCGAGAGACAGTGCTCATCCTAGTCCACGTTACGCAATCGACGCAACAGCTCCAAGACGGAGGGAGAGAGATACTTACGGTATACTATTGTAATAAAACCGGGTGACTCTGTAAGTTTGCACAAACCAAGAGCAGCCGCGTGTTGTTTCCTCTTTTCTTACAATTATGGCTTTTTTTTTCTCCTCCATTTTATCTTATTTTATTATTATTTTTTTTACAAACAAAAAATGTCGTCAGAGCGCGTTAAAGAAGGTTTGAGTTAAGTGAGGGGGACTCGAGAGCGGGAGAGAGATACGAGAGAATTCTCGAAGGTGGTATGGGTCGGTGAGCTCGGGGTATACATAATAAGGATGACCAGATGACCGCGGCGACTTTCACATTCTGTAACCGAGAAGACAGGGGGGAACGCGCGCGCGAGTTCTCGGAGTACCGAGAAAGAGAGAAAATCATCGCGAGAGAGGCGAGAAGGGGATGTACCAAAGAGTTTCGTGAGCGTTCGAGACGCCGTCGAGACATGCTACACTCTCCGTACAGAGAGGACGGAGTGACTAAACTCCGTACAAGTTGTCGGACAGTCCCGTCCGCACGTACGTTCCTATCGCGTCAATTAAACGTCGATTACTGTACTATTGTTCTTTCGACACTGTTGCGGTGTAACGCCTTGACGCGGAAAGAAAATCATTTTTCGACTCCCACGTACCGCATACACTGTGGAACTCAAGTTTTTGGAAAAAAAAAAAAAAATACTTGAGTCGTATCCGCGATTGAAAACTCAACACATTTGGTCTTTGAATTTTTTTTCTAGAGCGCATCATTCTCGAGATAAGAGCGTCCGAAGGTTCCGCCAATCACAACGCGGGCGCATATGCGCGCGTGTGCGCCATCCATCATTGGCCGGAGCTTCAAACGCTCGAAACTTCGAAACTACGCAACGTATTAAAAATCGCCAAAGGAAAAGTTTGTTCGTTTTTAACCCGCGATTATGATTTTACCGCTGTTTTGTCTTAATTTTCTTAATAACACGTGTATATCTCATTGTTTCAACGCCACAATTGCCCATGAGTTCAGGATAATCATAGATTCCTTTCGTACGCTTTTCTGGAGTTAAATTAACGGTGTATGCACATCCGTACAGACAAATTGTAACAATAACAACAATTTATGACCACTTCGCGTAGTAAAAGGTAGAAAATGAATTAACTGGGAGGTCTCGTTACTGTTCTAACGATGGTATTACATATACATACACATGTATATACGTGTATAGATAAACTATAATAGGTATTCGCGAAGCGGGCGATAGGTGGAACATTACCCTATACTGGGATCGTACATTGTACACCGAGTGGGTAATATAACGTAAGATGAGAGCGAGAGGGATCGTGGGAATACGCGGAGGCTCTCTCGGCGCGATGGAGAACAGCAGGCAGACGGACGGACGAACGGATGGACGGTGAAAGTTTTTGGTAGTAAAGGAGTCTCGGGACGAGTCTGCTGCCGCTTGTTGTTGGCGATGCCCGATCTCTTCGATACGATCTTCACCGAGAGTTTACTACGTCTCACTCTGCGTATTATTACCGATATACGCGAATACCCGGTTAAGTATATATAGTTATGCCAGTGCATCGGACTACAATGAGAGGAGAGATGAAATGTTTCCGGATACGCGAGTCTCCGACGACTCTGAATTCTATCTTCTCAAGTTTTCGATTTAGATTACGATAATCGAATCTACAGATACAGATTTTTTGATTTTTTAATTTAATTATAATGGCTTCGAACACCGATTTCAAGTTTCTGGGATAATATTTGACGTGATAGATGCATTTTTTTTAATTAATTAACGAAATCGGTAATAATAACCGCCGTCGATAATAATCGTTAATCGTTCATTTTCGTTTTTAAACGAAATTCATGGGTCTGAGAGACCCGTTGTCGTAATCGATATTTTATCAATATTTTTAAGTTTATTTGCAGTGAAATCGAAACACCGGGATGTAAGGAAAATATTTTTTAAGGCGCAATATCCATACAGCAAAAATTGAAGAAGCTAAAAGTTATTGAAGGAGATTTGTAACGGGAATTTTTTTAAATTCAAGATTTTCTTGAAATAATTCGAGTCCAGCAGATTCACGTGTCATGTTTTAGGGTTAATAGCATAATAAATGAATTTTATTAACTGTAAATTGTGATGGAATACTTGGATAATATACATGATTACGATTCCCTAAAAAAAAATGCCTATTGATGCTATTAAAAAAAAGCTAAAAGATCGTTCGCGCCAAGTGCTCGAATAACTTCAATATAATAGCTTTGCGTGCAAATATAACGATAATACGAGGAAAATTGAAGTTCAAGAAGATTATATATAATTTAATAAGCGGCATATGTTTTTAATTGAATAATTAGATGTATTGAAGTTTACGCGATGTTTCAATCGAATGTTTCCAAAAACGAGTTATCGTCGGTGGCGGCTTCTGTTGCGCAGTCGGCTTGTTCTTCAATATCTTAAGTCGGTATGAACATCGTTCGCTTTACCAACCGTGGAAACGAATCGGCAGAGAGTCACACAGCGGTTTCGGAGTTCGTTACGAACGAACGAGACGTCGCTAGTCGTAAATTTCGCTTTACCCTTCCACTCCTCGAAACCAGAGCGGGTGAAACGCGGTTCTCGGCGAATTTAATTTGTCTCTCGCGCCGCTAACACCCGAAAATAACATTTCCGCCGATCGTAGTCGATCGATAAAAAACAAAATCTCGTAAATCGTTCGCGATGGAACGATGCGTATTCCGATCGAATTTGTTAGCTACGCGGACACACACACGTGGCGCAATAAAAAGGAGACGTTATCGATACACGAATTCGATATAATTGGGGCCGTCTGGACGAAGTTGAAAATAGAAATAATCGAAACATATCCGATGCCAGTAACTTGCGAAAAACTCGCCTCTGATTTCGTCGATGACTGACGAATTTTAGGAACATCACGAGGCAAAGTTGCATAATTCGAGGAATCGAGATCTTCGAATTTCCATCTCTCATTGAAATGTTTAACGCGAGGCGCAGTTTGCTAATTCGAGGAACGAGAAGATCTTCAAGTTTCATCTCTTATCAAAACATTTTTCACGAGAGATACTCATCCGATAACTTTGAAAGTAAATGAATTATTGAATAATTTACTTTCAAACTTTGAATACTTGGAATCTTGCAATTCCGTTAGAGAATCGATATATCGCATAGTAAATAAAAAATGTGTTTATTTTTTAATTAATATATTCTAATATTTAATTAATATTTTCACAATATTTCAATTAATATTTTGATGAATAATTTAATTAGCTTCGTTGGCGACTCGATACCATTTTTTTTTTTTTTAATTGTACCATCGACATCCGTTATTATTTTTTTTTAAGAGTATTAAAAAACGTATAAAGACAATCCACTGATTTCTGTAATAAATATTCATAAATATTCATAAATCACAAATTAAGGGAACGAATTTGACTGAATCGGTTTATGAAAAAAAAAAAAAAAAAAAAAAAAAAAAACGCGAAGCCAATGAGTCGCGAGGTGGCTGAAGCTTCTCTTCCTGCAGATATTCGTCGAGGCGAACACACCGCCGAAGCACACGGGTTCTATCGGAGCTCCGAGTCGTCGCAGTCCGACAGTCGGTTGATAGTCGCGGTTCCGCGCGAAACACGCGGCTACGCGCTCTCTCTCCCGGTCTCTTCATCCCTCGACGCTATTTTAGTTTCAATTCACAATTTTCACACTAAGAATAATTCACCTCACTTGTGTCTCAACTAACAAAAGTGTGAATCGAAGAGATAAATATATTATTTTATTTTTCCTTTTTTTTTTGTTTTTATCGTTTGTTTTTTGTTTTTTTTTTTAATTAAATAAAAAGTGTTCGAACAAAGTGCAGTTTCGAGGCAATCGGAGAATTATAATGATCGATGAGATCAGTGAGAGTTCGGAGCGATTAAAATTTGAGAGATTCGTTGACGATCGCAATCCTCGCGAGTGCATCGACTTAGTGGTGTACACGCTGTTGCTCCGCGGGCTGACAGAGCGAAATAAACGATGGTGAGTTATTTATTGTTTCACTAACCTGTAACTCGTTTATATTTATACGTTTTTCGAAAGCTGCATATCATCGAACGCACGTAAAAAAAAAAAAAAGCTTCGGAACACAATATCCACGTCTTTGAATGTTAATTCAATAATTTTGATTTACGAATTTATTTTTTCAATGCTCTTGGGAGGAAAATGCAAATGTCGATAGAATTATTTACGTTAATCTGTATACCAAACTTTTCATAAATTTTACCGAATCTCGATCTCTCAATACATCGAGAAAAATGTTAAAAAAAAATTGACAAAATTGAGATTTTGATATAAAATTAATTATTGAATTCTCGATCGAGTAGTTTCGAGTTTCGAGATTTTTTTTTAACATATCAAACATAAATAAACTAAAAAAAAAAAAATAACGCAATATTTACGTTTTTAAATATTGTTTCAATGATTTTGATTTTGCAATTTATTTTTTCAATACTTCTTGCAGGAAAATGCGTATAACGTAAAAGGTTTTTTAATTAAAATATCGATATCATTATTTTCGTTAATTTTTCGTTTCGTTAATATCTGTACGAATTTTTTAGATAAATTTCACCGAATCTTTTTTGCATAATGCATCGAGAAAAATGCTGAAAATAATAAGCAAAATTGATCGTTTTATATCAAATAAAAATTATCGAACTTTTGATCAAATAGAGTTCTGTTTGTTTTTTATAATCGTTTAGTTACCGGAAACTGGCGAAAGACCACCAAATACTTATCAAAAGTCTTCGTAAAAGACATCTGATACAGTAAATATATTGCAACGATCCCATAATACACAGATGTAGGGTGGCAATAAAAAGCGCGTGTGGGAGGAAAGTCGAGTTGGCGGACAGTGGGATGTACGTAGTTAAACCACAAGAATTTTCCCGGTGCGGTCTAACGAGACGCGATAGAGAAGAGGCGTTATCGCGTCGTTGCGAAGACTACCCTTAGTTAATATTGCCATTTACTTTTTCGCTTCTTCCTCTGTATGGTACAGTAGAGACGAGAAATAAAAAGTTCCCAGATAACTCGATGCCAAAGTGCGGAGGCGTTGCTTCATCCCCGCGGCACTTAAGTTTCGTCGATAGTGCATCGCTTCGATTGCAATTCGTATGAAAAACGTAAACTTTTTCATTTTCTTTTTTCCCTCCTTAGATAAAAGTTTTCATCGGAAACTATATCGATGGCGAATTATCGTTAAGTGAATGAGAACTGAAGATCTTTCGTTTCAATGAGTCGCCAATAAATAGTCGATCTGCCGAAATTCATATTTAAAAAATATTCGCCAATACAAATCCTTATAACTTCTATAATATCTATTTTATTGGAAAATTGTATCTCAGCCGGCGTATTGAGAGATCGAGCGACGAAGAGCTTTCGCTTCAATGGGTTTCTCGTTGATAAATATATATTAAATCTGTTGAATCTCCGAAGTCACTTAAAAATCGACTTTGAAACAATCATCTGGTCGTACCGCAGGTATTTTTCTTTTATTTTGCAGATTTGAATGCTTTTTATAAAAACTTATAACTTCTATAATATTTATTGCATTGGAATGGAATATCGGCAGTCATATTAAGAGAATTAGAATTGAAGATCTTCCGCTTCAACGGATCGTCGATAAATATAAATTCGATTTATAAAATATTCTCCGCTATCGTCACTTAAAAACTGATCGTGAAGCACTGATCTGGTCGTCTCGCCGAAAGTGTTATTTAAAAAAATTCAAATTCAAAGGCTTTTCATTAAAATTTATAAATTCTATAAAATCTATTGTATTGGAATGGTATATCGACACGTATATTTATACTTTGGATTTCACTTCAACGAAATGAAAAATTACTGATCTTTGACGAAGTGATGCAACGACAAAGGCTTCCATTCCGCCAGATCTCCATGTGATGTTAAATGAATACGAAATAACGCGCCGTCTTCAAGAATTAAATTATTATTAGCACAACCATAACTTCGGAGTCATTGAAGTATGAATTTCAAGCATTTAATTCCACGTAAAAAAAAAAAAAAAAAAAAAAAAAAAAAAAAAGTTCAACGAGAAATTCGTCATTCGTCAGTTTATTTATACGACAATCCATTATCTTCTGTCTATAGAATAAAGTTTTCGTAAGAAATGTACCGCACTTGCATGCGAACAAAGAACAAACATTGAATAATAAAGAGAGAAACGAGGATTTACAAGAACAAACAAACTTCTCGGGGTAAGAGTTTTATTAATGAAAACACAAAGAGGGGCGGCGTTCTCCTTTATTTGCTCGCTGAAAAGCCTCGAAGATGACTCTCGCGAGCACGCGGTTGCGTCGCGCGGGAAGGGAAAAAAGCGAATGAAGGATTATCGTTTGACGCGTGCGACGTCGGTCGATTAGACGGAAACACTCGCTGAGTGTTGTAATCCAAACGTAGTATATGTACAATTTATACCGTTCATGACTGTATAATTAATTCCTAGAGGTCGTCACGTGTTCCGCACCGTGCGTTACTCTCTCGAGGAAGGAGAGAACTTTTTTTTACATTTTTTTTCTACTCCCGTCAGCTCTTGGCATCGATGTTTCGAGGTTCGAATGAAGAATCGTTCGCGGTTAAGAGTCGGACGAGCGAATAAGGGGTTCTCTTGTGCACGCGATCTCGCGATGCAATGGTTACGAATAATTATTTATAGATCGCTGAAATTCCAACAATATTGGGATAAAAAAAAATGTGTTTTTTTACTTTTATTTTATAAAAAAAAAGTTTCAGAAACAATTTTAAACGCGAGGAAAAAACATTAATTCTTTTTTTAATATAATTTTTTTCGGATTTTTTTTATTGTATAAAAAAATTAAGTATCGAAATATATATTATAGAATTTTTTTTAAATTTTCATTGGCGATTTTCTAATGGGTTTTGTTTCTTTCTTTCGATATAAAAATCAAATAGAAACGTTCGTATATTAGAAGTCGTTGAACCTCACGAAACAGGAGTTCATTTATTTATGTCGTAAGAAACTTCGAAGGTAATGACTTGGCGGCTAAGGGAAGACGTTGGGGATTGCCTGTTACGGGGCTGTCTATTGCAACTTTAGGAAACTCGACGCGCACCTCCTCCTCCTCCTTCTTCGAGGCAATAAAGTCGTTGAGGTGTTGTAGCGGAAATGTACGTCTATTTCATCCCCTCTTGACGTGCAATATTCTACGTATATGTAAATATAATATATAAATTCTATGGATCGATTCACAGATAAAACCGCATATAAAAAAATAACGACTTCTAAACTCTTCGAAAAATCGCGAATATTCTGGAAAGTATTTCTCATAAAAACGAGAAGAAAAAAAAAAAAAAAAAAACTATCTCACTGTTTAAATTTGAATTTTATGAATCGCGGCTGGAAAGACCCAATTTTCCGTTTCCATGAAAATTCCCTTTATATATACATATTGTCAATTCTTTTGTTCCTTTTTCAGTGAAATTTAATTAAAAAATATGCGGGATAAATTATCTATAAGTCCGAAAGGCTTCGACTAAATGAAAGAAAAAAAAAAATCATTTTGCGGCAAATTTGAATATCCGATAATTCGCGTAGTAAAAATCACGGTAATTGAAAACTATAGTGATGAAAAAATAAAATAAATATAAAATAACGTGGAAATTAAATAAATATCTTTTCACGACCAGCGTATTTATGATAATACGTTCAATGAAACCATACGAAAGTCATCGAACAATGAGGGTAGATGAATGCGGAAATGGACGCATTGAGGAATCGTGAATAGCGACGAATATCGATCAATTGCGCGAATTGTTGAGGCGTATTTCAGCGTATTTGCATTACCATAGTCGTAAGGCACAGCGCCGTATAAGCTTATAATTAAGCCGTCCATTCGGCGGTCTATGCTTGCAGATTTCGCGTGCGTGGAACGCCTAAACCATCACGGAGAGGCAAATTCGACGGAGGAAGAAGAAAGCGTTGATCAAGCCGAGATATACACTATTGTATGCTTGCGCGTGTTTCTCGGGCTTTGCTGCTCTACATGGATCTCGAACGTCGTAGCTGAATTAAATTCTATTCGGTACCATCTATCAATTGTCGTAGAATATACAATAGAGGCGAAAAAAAAAAAAAAAAAAAAAACCTAACAAGTAATTGATAGATCGCTTGACCGGCAATTGTGACGACGAAATGAGCAACGCAACGCCAACGGACGACACTGAGTACGACTATGACTACGACTTGGACGAATCGCTAGGGACCTTTGATTGGAACGAGTTAGCGCCCGTTCTCGTGATCTACTCCATCACCTTCTGTCTCGGACTTATTGGTAAGTTATAAAAAAACAACCCAATCTCTTCTTCGCAGTAAGAATACATCGCGAAAAAATGTGTTGGAAGAAAAAGTAGAATGCGGAAAAAATTCACAAAGAATGGTTTCATTGATTGCGGAGAAAAAAAAAAGAATTGATCTGGAAAATGGTATTGAAAAAAAAAAATAGAGGAAAAAAGTTTGCTGTCGGCAAATGTGGCGCTTTGACGGTATATCGACGGCTGAAAAAATCCGAAGGGCGTGACCCACTTCCTTTGATCTGCAAAATAATTTTGGTTGCCCTTTTTTTTTTTTTTTTTTTTTTTTTTTCAGCAATCGAAATGACGATTCTTTTCGATAGTTTTGTCGCGGAAAAATTTGAGAAATCGTATTATTTTTTAAAAACTTTTTAACGCAGGAAATTTGGTAATAATTGCGTCGACACTGTGCCCGAGATTGAGACCCCTGCCAGCGACGCCGACGAACATTTTTCTGGGTGGTCTCGCAAGCGCCGATATGATTCTCATCGTGTTCTGCATACCCGTGAAGGTAAGTCGCACACACGTGGCTCCATTTTTCATACGTTTCGTAAAATAGGGTTATTTACTATTTGATGGAAGGAAATTTGTCATCAAATACAAATTTAATTAATTAATTACATTTATCATAATAGTAATTAAGGTAATGAGAGTAAAACGCATTAAAAAATTACGCTTATACACCCATCAATTTTGTCGCATCATCACTCCGGACAACCGCGCAATTTCCTGATCGATTAACCCGAATATCTCGGATTACCGAGTCGCAATTCGCATTATTTAAACGACAATGTTAAAATGACAATGATTATTCGTGAATAAATTAATTGGTCGTCGATATCGAATTAGTTTGGCTAATAGCGCCGGACATCCGCGTGTCCGGCCTCCTGCTTCGTGGAAGTCTCACAGTTGTTCGTTACTCGAACCGTTGGCGATTGCCGAAATAAAATATGACGTTGTGCCAAACTCTAAAATTATACCTAAGCGTACGCATGCGAGAGACGGTGAGGAGAGGGTGGGGGGGGGGGGGGGGGGTTGGTGTTTGATGAGATATGAAGAAAAGTTCGTTGTGTTGGAAAGTTCTGTCGCACGAGTGTGTATGTTGCATCGGCAACGGGAAAACACGCTGTTCAGCTATACGATGTCTCATTTGAGGCTCTCGCCGTTACCGATGATTGAACAATGTTGAGAACGATGAGCAACTGATTGGCGCGCAAAGAGGAGCAAAGGCCAACTATGACACGAATGTGTTCGATTAAACGCGCGTCGCAAATGATTACTAAGATATTTCATCTTCATCTACAAACTTTGTTTGTCGATGAAACATTTGAAAAAAAAATTGTTGTTCGTAAAATATAAGTATAAATTAATTTTTTTATTATCTGACTGAAGTTCGACCAGTTTTTTTTTCTTTTTTTTTTTATGCCCTTCCGTTCACTATGCGATATGCAAATTCAAAAAAATTGAGAATTTAATTAAATTTCTTCGCGTGTATAACAAGAGTCCCAATTTTTTTTATTTTTGCCTCGAGACTCGTTAGACGAAAGATTATAGAATTTTCGATTTCTATATGATTTTTTTATTTTTTATGTTGTATGTCCGATCTTTATGCGATTTTTATTTTTTTATGGTGAATTTTCGATCTTTATGCGATTTTTATTTTTTATGTTGAATTTTCGATCTTTATGCGATTTTTATTTTTTTATGGTGAATTTTCGATCTTTACGCAATTTTTTATTTTTTATATTGAATTTTCAATCTCTATGCGATTTTTTATTTTTCCTACTATCGGCGGAACTTTGTTTCTTTTTTAAATAAAAAATTTAATAAAATTTCCCCGTATGAATAACAAGAGAAGTAATTGTTCAATTTCTGCTTCCTACGATTCGGATAAATATTTTTTCATATCAAGATTAGTTAGCAGATGATTTTCTAGGTCAATATGGTCGTATTTCGAGATGAATGGACCGATGGCCGCTGCATCTAGGATCCTACATTGAATGATTGCTCTGCCATGTGCCTCATCTCTCCATCCCTAACTCTCGTTCTGTCTCTGCGTCTTGAACGTTTCTATCTTACGCCACTTGTATGTATACAGTAGCCGTAGAGAGCGATGGGTTATATATCGAGGTTGACGATCATCACTCACCCGTTCAGCCACAAGTCCCGCAATCTATCAAACGATACTCGGAGCGCATCCGAGATCGTTATGATCTTAATGGTGCACTACACTCTCGTCGTCTGCTCTATCCACATAATGTACTACTATGTCACTCTGACCAGCGAGATGCCGACCATGTCGGCAAGTTATCATTGCCATAACTGACGATTGCAATTAATCAGCTCCTTTTTTCATCGATAAAAAAAAATAGATAAAAAAATTAAAAAATGAATTTTCCTAATTTAGTATTTCTCGTAATTTCGTACCAATTAACGAGATTCTGATCCCATTTTAGGTACTATTGCCATAACTGAATATCGCGATGTATCAGTTCTTTTTTATCGACAGAAAAAATGTCTGATAAATTTTGCCAATTTAGTTTTTTCTCGTAATTTCGTACCAATTAACGAGATTTTGATCCCATCTTAGGTACTATTGCCATAACTGAATATCGCGATGTATCAGTTCTTTTTTATCGACAGAAAAAAATGTACGATGAATTTTCCCAATTTGGTATTTCTCGTAATTTTCAACGAATTAAGGTGATATCCAAGCATCCAAGCCGACTTTTGCCGTATCTAAGTATCGCAATTTATCAGTTCTTTTTTATCGATAAAAAAAATTGCCGATCACTTTTCCAAATTTGGTATTTTTTTTAATTTTCTACAAATTAACGAGATGCTTGTTGTATCAAAGTTAATATCTGGAATTCGGTATCTCAAGTGAATTTGTACCAATTATAGTGCACGTGACGTCGCGGAATATGTGTATTTGCTACAAACTATTATTACCCCAACTGTCTATTGCAGTTAGTTAATTTAAAAAATAGACGAGGAATTTCTGGACGAGGAATTTGATATTTGAAGTGATTTCGTACTAATTACAGTACGCGAGATGTCGGGGAATATGTATATAATACGCTGGAAGAGTCATTAACCTCGCTGTCTATTGCAATTAATTAGTTTATCGTCGAGAAAAAAATAGACGGTGAATTTCCTGAATTTGGAGTCTCAAGTGATATCATACTAATTATAGTGCGGGAAACGTCGAGTAATGTGTATATACGATGATATCTATCGCGACAGAGTATATAGAACTTAACTTTCCGGCTCGTCGAGATCGAGTATACGTTTGCGAGAATCAAACTATACAAACTATAAGCAAAACACACCGTCGGTTCGACGACTTCTCACGATTATACCGTCGTGTGCCAAGCCTTACCTACCGTTTCATGTTGGCGTTCGAAACGCGAAGACGTCTCTATAACTAAAGTTAGAATCCTCGACCTCGATACGAGGAGAGGTCGACTCTCGGTTTGTACACAGTCTCGTGATGCCTCTTCGTTGCCGCGACCCCATGCGACGAGCATCGTACATTTTAACGATATAATTTACGTTTGACCCAATGCTGTCGCGCGTCATTCAAAAGTTCTACAGACGACCCGAAAACCTTGGTACTTTGACTCGTAAAAAAAAAAAAAAAAAAAAAAAAATAGGAACCAACATTTTTGTCGCGACTGAGAACCGAGTTGGGAATGTAAAATGAGTTCCGTCTCAGTGCTCAACGAAAAAAAAAAAAAAAAACGCAAAATAAAATCTCGAAAAATCGGAGTAAATTTTTTTTTTTTTTTTTTTTCGAGGCTTGTTACGAAAAATCTTTTTTTTTGTATTTTTAAACTCGGATATATTTATTTATCGACGAAATGTCGGGAAATCCAAATCTCTCGTTGTATACTCTGTGAGAAGAAATATACGAAACCGGATATTTAATGATATCGCAATATCGTTTTTTCGAACCGTTAAAAATTAATGAATAACTGAAAAAAAAAGAACGTGGTATTGAAATTTTCTCTTTTTTTCGTATTTTGTATTGCAATCATTGAGATACTCCAATTTATTATTATTGTTAATAATTTTATTTTGGTTATTTTTTTTTTCTATCGTTTTTTTTTCATAATTTCCGGTATATGTATTTTGAAACAGAGGTTACGATTCTCTTGATTATTAATCTCTCTATACATCAATTAAAAGCAACAGGTGCATTGCTGCGTTTAAGTAAAAAAGTGGTACGCGATCGTTTCATCAATGCAATATTGTTACGTAAAAACACGAAGGTACTTTGCTACATTTTTTTTTTTATCATTTCCACCGCAATATCGAAGAAACATAAAGTCAATCGAGACGCAAAAAGGTTGTAGGGCTTTGGGCATTCGAAGATACAGACGCGGAGAACGAGAATCTACTCGAGTTTACGACTCTTCTGGGACCAATAGCGACCATCCAAGAAAGACGAATGAAAAGGGATACGGAGATGGTAATACGTCACGCAACATATTACAGTGACAGCGAAACTTAATTAGCTTGAATTTATGATAAACCAAGGGGGAGCGATACACAATAGAAGTGTGAGAGAGAGAAAGCGAGAGAGCGAAAGAGAAAGAGAGAAAATAAGAGAAAGAGCCCTTAACTCGAACTCCAAAGGTCAAAAGGTCGAAAAAACTCCATCCCTCAATCTCGTATCTTCTAATTTTCTTCAATTTCTCTCGTATTGTTGTGCACTTCGATGCATTGAAGTACGTACACGAGGCGTCAAAGTTTTTATATGGAACTTCTTGTGATGGTGTAATAAAAGAAAAAAAAAAAAAAGAGAAAATAAGATACGCTGAAAGGTTGAAGGGTTGAAGTGACGTAAACTTCTCCATTTCTACCGTACAAATATTTTTCATCCCCCTCTCCCCCCCTTCACCCCCTCACCCCTCAATCCTCTCGTGAGACGTAAAAAAAATAAAATAAAATAGATCCGTCATTCTCTCGCATTTCCAGAGGCTGTCGCTAACTCAATTCGAGAAATAAAAGTCATTCGAACATTAATCGAATAGACGAAAAGACAAAGAAACTCGAATTACAATGAGGATGTAAGTGACACGGGAAAGTTCGAGTTTATTTTCTTTGGGTAAATCGTCGGGTTAAATCCTTTTTCTCCATTGCGAACGGCGATATAAAGAAGAAAAGAAGAGGAAGAATGTGCGCGCGTGTGGGTTCGTCAGCTGTTCCACTCGTAGTTGAAGTGTGTCTACGAGCTTCAGCTGGCGCTCTGCCGCTGGACGCCGATGGATCGTATGACAGAAAGGCTTCGTACGAAACAAGATCGCGTCGCGAGAATCACGAGTTTGTAGTTTTATATCGATTCCCGAACGCTTAAAGTGACACCACACTGATAATACGATACCTCGAAATTAAACGAATTTCGCACGATGTTTCAGGAATTTAAGTGGAAATTTCTCTATGAGACTCGAGACTATAATTGACGATAAAAAAAAAAAAAATTAAAAGACCGTAAACTAAATCATTTTATCTTTTAAAGTACGTACACTATTCAGTTTTTGAAGACTCGATGTATAGATGTATATATAGTCGTATTTTTTTTTGCTCGAGAATTTTCAGAATAAAGCCATTCAATTTTTTTTTATTACGATGTATTATCATTAGCATTGGGAAAAGACGTAACTTTAGTCACTTTTAACTCAATTCAATCAATTAATTATTATTATCATTATTATTGCAATAATAATTATTATTATTGTTATAATACTAATAACAATTAATCGACTTACTGATTAATTGAATTAATAGAAAATTTTCTAAAATTACGTCTGTATATTGATATTATTATTATTATTATTATTGCATTGTATCGAGTTGGTCAACTTTTTCTCGATATGTTGTTTAAATACGCTGTAAAAAATGGAAAAATGAATTAAAAAAAAGAAAAATCGACTAAAAAACTTCAAAAACATGACATCAAATATCAATAAAAAATCAATCTGTATAGTAAATTTTTCGTTTGTTTTACTGCGTCTGTTTCGGAAAGGTGTAAAAATTGAAATTTTCGAAAAACTCCGGGATCACGTACAAATGATATATATATGACTTGGATTCGACCGAATACAATCGAACCTCCTTAAATCTAAGGGGAAATATTCCCTTTGGAATTCTTGTTGTTTTTTTTTTTTTTTTTTTTCATAGTTTTCGAGTTACGAGCCGATCGAAGTTTCGGTTTTCTCGTCACGTTTCTCTCGTTTCTATACATCCATAGTAGTATTCCCGAGTGGTTATTATTTTGATATATATCTCATTTACGCTATGTCGGGATCACGCGAGTCGAAGAAATCCGGATATTATACATCGTTTGATACTCTGGACTGCTGTATCGGTGGCGAGCCTACGAAGCTTATCCCTTCGAGGCTTCGCCAATCGCGGCAGAAGGGGGATACATCCGTGAAATCCACCCCCTTCGAGTGAAGCTTGCGAGATGGACAGACTAGAGACGAGAGAAAAAAAAATCGCGGTCACCCCGAACAGATTTTCTATATAAGAAATTGACTACTGCGGACACAATGGACCTCCGGATATCCGGAGAGGGGGAAGGATGTCGGGCTTCATCGACTATTTTAACCGTCGTAAACACAGTTATTGAACCCTTCGAGGGCAAACTTCGCGGATTATCTTTTGATAAAAATTCAATTTTTCTCACGTATGAATCACCATCGCTTTTTAAGTTACGACTGTTATTGTTTGAACCTTCGTAGGCGTTGCGACCAATAAAAGATTACATTCGATATCAATAGAATTTTTTTTTTCTCTCGATTTTTCGTGATATAAAAAACGATTTTAATTCAACTATTTAAAAAAAATCGTTCATTTCTTTAAATAATTTTAATTTGCAGAGAAATTTTTTCGTAATTTTTTTTTTTAATTTATTATTTTGCAATAACTTACGCAGACTGTACAGAAAATCGACACGACTATCGAATTTATTCGATTTCGATACGTTTTTTTATACGTTGCGACCGAAATAAGGGATGATACGAAAAGTTACGTCGGGAACGAATGAGAAAGCGTCGAATAAAATGTGCAATTTTACTTTAGAATTTTTTTGTTTCTCGTCTCTGGACGTGAGAAGATTCCCCTCGAATCTTTCGTCTCTGTTCATACAGAACCCATATGTGTGTCTATTTCCGAGACGAGGGTGTTTGCCCAACAAGCTTCACGTTAGAGTCGCGCGGTTTTCGTATATACGGGTATCTTTGCGAAAGGGTCGAGAAAAGACGGAGTGGAGGACACTCGGGTCTCTTCTCGTGTGACGAAACTTTTCGGTCGACGCGAACTGAGAAGATAAGTTGAAGACATAACGCGTAGAGCAAAGTTTCACGTTGCTGTAGAACTTGAGAATCGCAACGGGGAACAGCTGGCTAACGAGACTCGGAATGTTATTATTCAATGGTAATTTAAAAAATGGCAACTGCACCACGAGCTCTTGGAGGTTTATTTCTCTCAAAAAAATGCATAATATGTCCGAAAATATAAGAAAAAAAAAAAAAAAAAAACCCGTAAATTCGGAGAACATTTGTAAACAGCGTATATAAAGAAAAAAGCGAAGCAAATGGTCCGCGTAATAATTTTTCGAGGGTAAAGTCTTTTTTTTTTTTTTTTCCTTATCCCCTAATCGTATGCTTATGTGCGACGAATCACGAGAGGCAACGATATCGCTCGCTACAATATCTCATATCTATCTTTCTTTCCGCTTTTCTCTCGCGCCGTTTTTTTCGCAACCTATCGCCAGAGCGCGTAGAACGAGAAAACAACGATAGGGATATACTCACGCAGCCGGCTTACGTGCTGTGAGTATCAAATTCGCGATGTTACACCCGGAAAAGTCTCCCGACAGTTATGGATAATCGCTCAACCGATTCCCCGCAGACCTATGAATCATTCCTTACCAAGAGAATCAACCGATTTTGCATCATTCGAATTTTTTATTTGTTTGTTTTTCAAATTTTTCGAACAAAAGGCATTACATTACATTTTTTTGCATTAATTTTTTTGAAAATTAATTTGAAAAAAATCTAATTAAAACGCTCGACGTGGAATGTTTCATATATGTACCGAAATTTATGTTCTGTTAACGCAAATACTCTAAATTGCTAACAGAAAATTTTTTCGTTATAATTTTTTTTTTTTTTCTATAGAATTTTTTTCTAAAAAAAAATAGAAAAAAAGGAAACAGAAAAGTAAAAAGTGGGCATATCGATAAAACTCCTCGAATTGCTCAAGTGGTCCGTTTTGCCCCATTTTTTCTAACTTGATCCGAAATGCCCCATATACGTGTTAAAATGTTTTTTACGATAATGCTTTCCAACTCGTCAGTAGTGTAGAATTGTTGGTCGGCTCTCTACATTTTTTACCCCCTTAAGGAAAAAACAAACCTTTTTTTTTTTTTTTTTACACGATCGATGTCTCAGGAGACTCGTGCGTATTCCACGTGGAAAGGTGTAAAAATTGAAATTTTCCAAACACTCCGGGATCACGTAAGAATGATATATATATATATGACTTGGATGCGACTGAATACAATTAATAATCGAACGAACGGTGACAAATTTACAGATTCAAAAATAGAGAAGAAAATTAGAAAAAAAAAAGAAACGGAAAAGTAAATAGTTGGCATATCGATAAAACTCCTCGAATTGTTCAAGTGGTCCGTTTTGCCCCATTTTTCCAACTTGACCCGGAATGCCCCATATACGTGTTAAAATGTTTTTTACGATAATACTTTCCAACTCGTGAGTAGTGTAGAATTGTTGGTCGGCTCTCTGCATTTTTTACCCCCTTAAGGAAAAAACAAAACTTTTTTTTTTTTTACGCGAACGATGTCTCAGGAGACTCGTGCGTATTCCGCGCGGCTCCCAAGATTTTTCTTTTTTTTTTTCGATGCAAACGTTTTTTAGACCCTTTTGTTTTATTTTCATCTCCACCCCACTTTTTCTGTCTTCCGCTGTGTCCACTTGTAGCTGACTGTGCATCGCTGCCACGTAGCGGCCGTAATCCCTAAGGGTTGCGAAGACACGAGACTCGCGCGAATTTTGTTCCGTCGTCAGAGTTTCAAGCGCCTTAACGATATCCTCCCTCCTCCTTTTCGGAGGATTGTAATGATGAAAATCATACGTCCGAAATATTTCATTGACTACCAGCGAATTCCCAAAAGACTCTCCGCACCTTCGTCGATTTGTACCTTTTGTCTCGACGTTTTTTTTTTTTTTTTTCACGACGAATAAGTCGGATAAACTCAATGACGAATGTCTGCGAAAGTAACACGAGACTCGATGGGAATATCGCGCGGGGGTTTCCCCAACGGGCGATGTGGTTATGAAAAATGCGCGAAAACAGATGTTTGGACACGAGTACAGGAGACCGCCGTCGTCCGGAGGTCATCAATTTACGCGGCCCGAAAAATTGCTCGTAAGATTCGAACGATTGGATGAAAAGGATACGCGACCTTTGACCCTCCGTGCGCGCATTACACGGAGTTACTATGTTTATATGTGTGTTCTCTGGGGTCCTTGTGCTTTATGGGAAGTCTTGAATCGCACGACCCTCCCGGGCGACGGTTCGAAATTTTTTTTTTTTTTTTCCCTTTTTTTCCGTTTTTCTTTCGGCTTCAGTCCATTTCGACCCTTTCCGCCATTTTTTTTCCCTCGCCAGGCTCTTGCCTCGTAGTCCCGAGGGAACTCCAAGATCGGTCAACGAGAGAACAGTCTCGGATAACGAGAACGACGAAAGAGAGAGACTTGATACTTTGTCGCGTAACATATTTAATCAGAGTTGTTTATCTTGCATACTATTTTTTTTTTTTTTTTTTTTTTTTTTCACTTTTATTATTATAGATATCTTGAGGGTCGCACGAAGCACCGAGGCGAAATAAACAACTGAGATAAAATCAATGGGTTGTAAAGAATATTGAATTACGAAAATATTAATACGACATGAAACGACACCGACATCGTAACGCCGCGATATATACATCGAATATATAACGAAGTAATAATTGGTAGTAAATGCATAAATATAAAAAAAAAAAATTGTTAAAAAATAATCTCGTGTAAGCGAAGCGATTGGTGGAAAGTAAAATAAATATAGTGAGTTTAAGTAAAAAGGAATCTATTGGAATTGCTCGTTAGCGCGTGAAGCTCATTCCTTCGAGACGGTAGTTTCGCTCGTCCTAATTAAGGAGGGAAACCGCAAAGCTTCGGCGGTAACCGGAAACTCGAGGGATGAAAAGACTCTCCCTTTCTCGCGTATTCGCCTCTCTCGTCATTATATCAAAAACAAGCGAATTTTCATTAATTCACACATTACTTGGTGAATATATGTATATATATGTATATATAAAAACGCGCGGTAAATACGATAACGCAGAGAAAATTTTGTTCGGTCGAAAAATGAATTTTACGCAGTGAAACGTAACGCAATTAAAGTTGTTGATAAAGTAAAAACGGTTGAGAGACGAATCGAGAGCATTAGCCGTGGGTGGTACCTAACAGTTGGATTGCGGCATCGTTTTCCATCGCCCCTCGTATACACGATTATTTTATCAGCCTCGATACCGCCGCAGCGTTACCGGTTATAGACCCGTTGTTATATATATATATATATATACATCGCGCGTTCTCCCGTTCTGTCGAAATGTTCGGTGAAATTTGATAATACTGGGCGAATGAAGGTTTTCGCGGACTGTCGAGGTATGCCGCGCACGTGTCGTGTGGTAAAATATAACGAATCACGTGATTCGCTGACTATACGGTTACCGTGATATTGAACGGGGATACGAACTCGAAAGGGCGCATAACTCGTGTACGATCGTAGCCGAGGGGCCGTTTTCGAAATTTTGAACATCGTAATACATTTTAATTGATATTATATCTCGTGCATTCGAGTATACATTTTCACTGTGTCAATTCGCGGTGACGTATTTCATCGAACGCGTATTATAGATAGGAGGGGGGGGGGGGGCTTTACGGTTCTCTATGTTGTAACACACGTACTTAATATCGAATTATGAAGGACCATCGAGTACGATGTTGATAAATTATGTAACCATAGATCAGGTTTATCGGGTATACGTTATTCATATGGTTGTTATAAATTGAATCCCATTGTTATCGACATTTCGATCGCCATATTGTTTTTTTTACTAATAATTCTTTTTAGTAATATTATTTTTTCAAGTAATTAAAAATAATAGAAAAACTATTTTGTTAAATATTTTTAATTAATATTTTGTACGAATACCGACGAAACAAAGAGTCGAAAATAGAATATAAACATACATATAGATGTCGTGGGAAGCGTGTACTCACCGGCTCACCAACGCGACGACAATGGCTGTTGAATCGTTTCTTCGAGTTTTTCTTCCAAAGATCCTTCGGGACGCCAAAAAAACGATGCGATGCGGGCTTTTCGATGTAATTTTTTCCTTGGAATGTCACGAGATCGAACACTGCGTTTATCACTTATCGATTCACTCACTAATTGCATTTTACCCCGAGTTCACAATAAATCAAACAATTGCGATGTTAACTGACTTAATCGAGTACGTAAAACGGAAAAAACCTACCCCCCGCCCCTGCCACGCTGTCACGGGTAAAAAAACATCAACGGTCGACCGCCATCTTTAAAAAAATTGCAGCCCGATGAAACATCTCGAAAATAATGAAAATCTTGCTTCAATAGAAACGCCCGACGATGATTTTATACAATAATTTGATTCTTGGAATATCTTCGATTACTTTGAGTAGATCGTTGAGACACTAAAAAAACGGACAGATTGTCCGATGCGACATAATATTTCCTTGGCACGCCGCGAGATCGAACACTACAGTATTTTTTCACTTATCAATCGATTCACTGCATTTAATGACGCAGCTATATTAGATACGGAATACTTAACACATCTGAATTTCACCAGAACAATATGTACACGGTATTTGATCGAAATTATTCGCATTCTCGCAAAAATGTGAAACCGGCATAGAAACAGCGTAGTTACTCTTGAAAAAACTTTAACGGTCGAGCGCGGTTGCAAAGATATTCGGTATTCAATCGACACAACGTATCAAATATTGATGTTGATACCCCCTGTGTTTTCATTCATCGAGTCTATATCGTACAAAATATATATGTATATCCACGGGATAACGATGCACGCGGATTATGCGAAAAACTGCGTAAAAGGACGATCCTCACTCTGTGACGGCCCGGCGTCGACTGAGCCGGCTTCAAAGAAAGGCTGCGCGACGAATGTGCGCGGCGCATAAAAAAATCTCCAACGGTTAAACGCCGTCGCAAAACATTCGGTAATCAATTAAAACACGTGTCACACATCGTTTTCGAGACTCTTGGTACATTACCCGATCAATTTTAATTCGTTTAGTATAAAAAAACATTCCACGGGATAACGATGCACGCGGATTACGCGAAAAACTACACAGAAAAACAAAAGTCACTCCACGACGGCCCGGAATATTACTCCCGAATAAAAATATTCGGTATATCAATGGAAAAAACGTGTCACATATCGTTTCCGATACTCTTGATGCTTTCCGCGATCAACTCGACATCATTTACAAAAAAAAAACCTCCGCGGAATAATGATGCACACGGATACGCGAAAAGTTACACAAAAGAACGAACTTCCCTCGCGATGGCCCGGCGTCGGCTGGGACTCACGGGATGATGCGCGACTGAGATGCGTAGTGCCTCGATGTATCGGTTTTTTCGTCACTAAATTCCTCTACGGCGGATTCAGTGAAGCTATGATCTTCGTCCCGTGGAGATAATGATCGTGGAAAACGATCGAATATACTCGAAAAGTTTTCGTTTTAACAACCGTATATCGATAATATAATATCGGCAAAGTGACAATAAGTAAAAAAAATGTCAAACTCCCTTCGCGATCATAAAAATATCCTCGCTGCATCCGAAATAGGTTAGGAAATACGTCGCTGAAGAGAAAATTATTGTTACGATGCTAATTCAGTTACAGGTTAGTGAAACTCGTTGCATAATAATATTGTACAGAAAACGTCGAGGCATCCGCGTGGCTCGGGTTATTCAACATAACACGTTCAACCATAACAAACTTCACCTATTCGCGGGTGAGAGTAGGTGGCACGGATATTCGCGATGTTTCCTCGATGCCAACCTATTCGTCCTTTCGCGACAGTGAATTTCCACGAGGAAAATTGAATATCGAACTATGCGGGAACAAGTCTCTCGACGCATAGCTCATGCATAGCCGAGTGTGCGACGAACACAATACGCGATTTATATACAGAGAGAGAGTACCGGGAGGGATAAATGTAAAGGGAGTTTGTGAGCACCGCAACAGGTGAGTTCACGGTGCACCGAGCCAATAGTTACTCGCGGAGTTGTATAACATTCAAGTTACTTTGCCGCGAACGTTTACGCCGATATGAGTTTCATTTTGCGCGCGTATGCATCGCTGAACTGCCACGTAATTTTACCCTTCCGAGCGAAATGCATGAACAAATGAGTACGAAAAAGATTTGAAAATGACAAACACGGCAATGATGCATATTACGGGAAGTTCTATACATGTGAATGTATAGCCACTCCATATATAGTCAATATTTTGTTTTCAACTATATATGTATATATATACCGCGACTCCGGAGTTTAGTGGGAACCCGAGACACACGTTCATAGTAGATGGATCGATCGATTAACGCGAATAGAGAATTTTAGTACGATATAGGTTAGGTGCACCGATGCACTTTGTCCTCAAGGTTATCGGTAAAGACGCCAAACCCCGATCTCTCTGTATTATTTTACCATTACAATAGTAATAATGGTAAAATAATATGTTTGCGCCATTAACGTCACACCTTTTTTTAGTGGCGGCAGAAAAATTCAGTTTTTTTTTTTTTTCCCCCAAACTGTCGCGGTAGTCGATGATTGAACGACGATTTAAAATGTCATCTATGCATAACGCATTTTTCATCTTTCGTTTAGTTTTTTTTTTTCGAAAATAAGAGCCGACGACAGATTGTAAGAATTTTCAAGGTCGATCGACGTGTTGACAATTTCTCTGCGGTGCGCTTTTCACTGAATATATTATATAGTTAATGTAAAATAACGCCGCTGGCAATGATTGCGCTCTCGGCGGTCGAGTATCGTTCCGACACGAAATTCAATACCTGCGTAATTCAGTGGCCGCCGAGCGAACGTAAGGGTGCAAAAAGATTGAACCACTGATCGACTCAATTGTTCGTTTAAAATTACCAATCTGTATATAATAATAATCAACAGTCAGACACTCGGTTACGATCGGTCAATCATAATTTGAATTCTTTTCAATACCCGAACTGAGGATTGGGAATACGAAGGGTGAAAAGATATCCCATTTAGATAAATTCGTGCCTCGTAACTATACCGAGGTAATGAATGGGTGCTGATTATTTCGGATAAAAAAATATATATGTATATACGGGGAAATGTATAATCAAACAAAATTTTTATTGATTGGCATTTCTTTTTTTTTTTATTGAAAATTAAAAATGTGAAGTAAAATAAAAGAGAGTAATATTGTTATCATGATTTTCAAAATCCTGGTTTTTTTTTAAATTTGCAACAGTTCGATAAAATTAAGTAATTTCCTCCATTACTTAAATATCTTATCATATCTTTATCATCCCGCGCTGTCACTGCTTTAAAAAAATCTTCCGATATCGGTATTGAAAGCTTTTATGCATAAACCGTTTGTTTATTCAAAAAAATGTATATTGAAATTTTTTAATTTAATGTAATTTTCTCGTTTTTTTATTTTAATAATGTTTTGTTAATTTACAAACTAAGATATCTTAATTTCCGGTTAATTCACGATGGTAGTCAATTTTTTTATTTCGTAGCATTATTTTTTAAAGTGAGTTACTAAAATATCTCGAAGCGATATACTCACATATTGATTTTCTTGAAAAAGGAAACAGATTTTTTTGTTGTTGTTTTCTCATTATCCCAATCAACTCTCAACAATCACAATAGCCGAGCAATTTAACTTTTTGTTTTATTTCGAAGCATTATTTTTTAAAGTGAGTTATAAATTTCTCGAAGCGATATAGTCAAATATTGATTTTCATGAAAAAGGAAACAGTTTTTTTTTTTTTTCATTATCCCAATCAACTCTCAACAATCACAATAGCCGAGCAATTTGTGTCCCACCATTCCAGCGCTGAGTTGCAGGTGCATTTTTTTTTTTTTTTACGCCGTCTCCGCGAGCGATCAAATTCCTCCTCTTGAAACATGTGTCCGCCTCGGGAAACATTGTGAAATGAGAATTTTGTGGAGTAGAGAGACGAGTGGACAAAGTGGAAAAGAGGCGTAAACTGAATGGAACAATTTCGAGACAATCCCGTCGTGTATATACCGAGAACACTGAGAGAAGATATAAAAAAAAAAAAAGTGGTCTTGAATCTTCGTGAAATTGAGCGCCCGATATACACATATGTGTGTGTCGGCTACGGGGGACCGAAGTATCTGGTATAAAAAAGACGTAGCGTGGAAAAAGGCTGTAGTTGGGATCAGATTGCTCGCTTGCATCGTTGCAACGAGATATTAGATTCGAGAGGGAGAGAGTCAAGGCTGTCCGACGCGGCTTCCGAGTTGCTTTAGTAAAATTGGCAATACGGAAGTTGTGCCGCGGTGAAATTCGGTCAAAGTATCTCATACTCGGTTTACTGCAAACGATGAAAATTTGTTGTACGTTACACGGAAGTGAGACAGCTATGGAGAAAACCTCGGATATTGCTTCGCTTCATCATCATAGTTACGCGCGTATATATATATATATACGCATTGAATTCACGTAGTAGTGAATGACCGAGTAGTTTAGCTTTAACCCTTTTATATAGTATGATATTAATTACGATCGGTATAATTAATTATGATTATAGCTAATGAAATTCAAACTTAGAATAACAGTAATCAGCGCAGTGAATCGCGACTCTTGATAATGTTCCTTTTTCTACTAATCTCACGTGTTAACTTAGTTTAAAGGGTGTGTCTCTCTGCCTATTACGGCAACGCGAAACACCCTTCGCGCGTTGCGTTGGTAATAAAAACTGAGCTATCAGATTTTCGAGAATTCCGAGACTCCGACATGAATCGAAAAAATGCTGATCTCCCAATCTCAGTATTGTTGAAAAAAAAAACAACATTATCATTTTTATCGCCGAGCGTCGTACCTCACCTTCTCCTAATTGGGTCGTCTTTTAATTAATTATATTGTACGTAATTCGGTATTGACATGGAGCCATACATTGCTACAAAGAAACATAATAAATTGAGTGAATTTTTATTCGTAACACGGAGAGAAGGATCTACTAGATATTACTATGTCATCTGGTAAAATTCGACGGTGGCGCCACCTATGACGAAAATACTCGATATAATGAGAATTTTTACCATATTTATGGGGATTTTTACCATATTTTATGGTTAAAATTCGCATAGTTCTCGTAATTTCCAACAGGTGGCGTCATTGACTCCGCACTCCCAGAAATTTACGATATTTTTTACTAGGTATATGGTAAATTGTATCAGATATTTCTCTCTCTCTATTTATCGTTATACTTCCGAGTAAATATTTCCATATATACATTTGTACAAAAGTATGAATGACGAAATTTGTTCACAGATAGCGAAGATTTTCTCGTATTCGTGGACAATGGGTCTCTTTCTATGCAAATCAGTGCACTACATGCAAAGCGTATCTGCTATATGTTCGACACTTACACTCACAGCGATGTCGACGGAGAGGTAAGATCCCAAAACACCGAAAAGCCATCGCATTTGTATCTAAAATTACGCTCGGGTCTCTATCTTGCCGCGTGTATCAACATCCGTTTCACAGGCTAATAAGGTATAATAGGATGTTCCCGACGATCGGCTAATCGCATTAGAGGTTAATCGCTCGTCGGCACGAGATCTACACCCGCACTTCTCCCTTTCCTGTTCCTCTAATATCCGCAACGGTACACAACAAAACTCCAACACGCGTATATCCTTGAGACACTGGAGAATGTTATACGTACAAATTTCAGTTCCCACGATCGCCTGCGGCTCCTACCGCACAATTATCGAGAGGTAAATATCTAAGAGCCCTCGTGCGCGTATATATATACACGTAATCGGTCGATCGATTCATTAGTCTCTGCATCAGCAATTATAGAGACTCCCAAGCGATTTGATTCAAATTAGTTACAATCTGTAGACAATGATTGAAATAAAAATTTATTTGTCTCGCGTGATGCATCGAGAGAAAAAAACTTGTTGTGTGCTACAAATTCGTAGTTATATAGCGCGTTGGTTCATTTTATACTAATTTTTTATTTTCAATACAACTGAATACATTAGTTACAGCAACGAAATATCTTTTTTTTTTCAAATTTTCGTGCGCTTTACACGACAAGAATTCCGCAATCGATATACCATTCGAAACGTCACGTGAGATTCAAAGAAAATGTTGAACACTTCTCAATGAGATAAAGATCTGAAAAAAATCCGGCATATGGAAAGTACTGAAAAGATTATTTCCGCATAATAATTTTTGCGGAATAAAATTATTTAACAAATCACAGATCACTTAACTTTTTTTTCAAATCGAAATGATTCCGAAATTTTTCTGAAAGCGTATGAATTTTTTCATAACTTTGTCTAAATTTTTTAAATTACGTTTTTTTAGACAAAATGAACGAATGAAAACGCAATTTTTATAAATTAAACAAAATTCCGAAAAAAATCATATGCACTCAGAACAATTAAGTAACGACTCATTTCCATAAAAACAAAAGCCACGTGACGGATTCATTTATTAAACAATTATTTTTTTCATCACTTTGTTAATAACATTTCGCTATTGTTATTATGCAAAGTCAATCTTTCCAGTAGCGTCCATATGCCTGTTTTTTTAAAGATTTTTATTCCATTGAGAACCGTTCGAAATTCTCTTTGAATCTCACGTTTGACCGGACAGTCCTACCGCTAGTAGTACCACTTTAACAGTTTCCAGAACTATCGCAATTTCACTGAGTTTGGCGATCGATGGTTTTTTATTCCATTAATCTT